>CM061029.1:41868912-42373912 GCA_030763125.1 Hippophae gyantsensis
TCCTATAAAATCATGCATGTTCTAAGAAGCTCCAAACCCCCGTAATAGAGGATGTGGTAGTTTAGTAATTACCTCAATTTTTGCCTTATCAATCACAATTTCTTTGTTAGAAATTACATGTTATACTAGCATAATCCCCTATTGGGTCATAAAATGAGTTTTCTCCCAACTAAGTTACAAGCTACATTCAATACAAAACTCTAAAACTAAAGTCAATTTATGTAAACAATCATCAAATTAGGTTCCAAAAATAGAAAAATCATCCATAAATATCTCAATAAAATTTTCCACCATGTCTGAGGATATTGACATTATGCATGCCTAAAACTTTATGGAGACATTGCATAACCTGAATGGCATCCTCTTGAAAGAAAATATCCTAAAAGGACATGGGAATATGGTCTTCTCTTGATCCCCTAATGTAATAGGTACCTAATAATAACCTAAAAAACCATCTAGAAAACAATAAAAGTTATGCCTAACTAATATTTCTAACATATGATCAATGAATGGAAGAGAAAGTGATCATTTTTAGTCTACAAATTTAGTTTTCTAAAATCTATATACATTCTCCATCCTGTGATTGTCCTAGTGGGCACTAACTCACTTTTATCATCCTTAACCACTATTATTTCAGATTTCTTAGTGATAATTCTATACGTAAGAACAATTGACCTTGGTCAATTGTTCTACTGAACCAAATAGGAAACTATAACCTAGATAAGGGGTGAAAATCCCAACCCATGGAATCTTTTGCAAGATCTATTCCAATTAGGCCAAGTAGGCCTCACAATGTGAATTAAGTAAATAGCACAGCGAAAAACAAAACAACATGCTTAATACAACATACAATAAAAATACCAATAGATGCAAAAGAATAATCTACGGTAAGCACAATAGTGAAAGTGTGTCTCACAGGTACCAATTCAATCATGAAACAAGCATAAAGATAGAAAACATCACACAACATGTGAATCAATCATACATAGTGAAAAGTTATAAAGGATTTCCAATCAATTCAAGGCCTCATATGTAGGAACATATTCAATAAATTGATGATTATACTTTCATAGAATGTAATCATACATAACACAACATACTAAAAGAAAAAGTTTGACATCCATTGTATAACTAGGGTAAGGAGATATTGACTCCTTAGAGACTCACACCAGACTTGCATACACATAAAGCCAAAGCCATAAATTGAAAGCTATAGACAAGCAACATGGAAAGGTAAGAAACACAACATAAATCAAAAAGGCTTTCTAATAATTAGAGTCTATATCAAGTATATTGGTACATACATGATAGAAACTCAAACTATACTAAAACAATAGTATATCATGTATAAGTAAACACACATAGAATCCATGTTCATATGGTAACATCATTAGGTTTCTTATGGAAAACACATAGCAATAAATATTCCACTAAAAATAACAAACAGATGCAACTCAACATAAATATAAATGAAAATACCCATATCAGTTGGGACCTTTGTCCTAACTTCCTATTGTTGCTCTTGCTTGCTACCTCTACAAAAACTTGGTCCAACACATGGACCCAGCTTTCCTCAAAAGCCAACACCACACAAAGTAGTGTGATTAGCAATCGAAGATCAATAATGTGAACCTATTAGTGAACATCCAATCATGGGATGTACACTTAATCATGAATAACAAACAACGAAGTTAGAAATACACTCAACCATAAACCATAACCCCTGTCTTAGGAACACTTAATAATCCCAAAATTATAGTAATGCTCACTACATACCAGTAAAATAGTCTAAGCTACTCAAGCCTAAGAATGGTATTTTATTCTCACTGAAATGTATCACAATCATTGAAATACACTCAAAGTGATTTGTGATATGAAAACTAATATTCACCTCACCCAAAACCCATAAGAAAAAACCACCTTGAGTACTCACCATTCAATAGCACGGTTTTACTCACCCAGTCACAAAACACTAATACTGAACCATACTCAAGGTAATATTGATCCAAAATTAGAAAAATGAGATGTCAATTTGATAAAGATGCGCTACATTTTTCTAATTGTAAAACAAAAAGAAAAAGAGTATTTATAGCCAAAACTCAAGCTTATAGGGTACCTTACCAAAGGTATCATTAACCACCCTCATCGAACTAATGAAGGGTTAGTCAAGTGGTCCAACGAAGGGTCCAATGGGGTACAAAAATTTCATTTTTTGTTTCAAAAATCATCGAGTAATTTTTCATAAATATGCAATGAAAAACAAAAGCAACAATATCGACAACAAAACAAAAACCACAACACTCAACGTAGCATGCATACTATGAAAACCAACCATGTGTTATGTGTAAACATGCTCATACATAAAGTGTACTTAACTCTATGTGTATGCATTACTAATTGGGAATAACCAACCTTACACAGAAGAGAAGAGAAACAGTAAGTAAAATTAATAGACTTTATGTTTTTCATACTAAAAGCTAACAAAGATATAAAGGATTATAGGACTTACACATAAGTACCATACGAACCGGATTAACCCACCTACTGTTAGCAATTCCATAAATAATTCCTACTTCTAAGATTTTCAAAATTTCATTTTAAACCACCTCTTGCATGACTGGGTTTAGTGACCTTTGGGCCTCTCTTACCAACTTAACATCATCCTCTAGATTAATCTTATGCATAAATATAGTTGGAATAATGCCTCATATATCCCTAATATTCTACCATATCCCTTTCTAGAATTTATTTAGCACCTTAACAAGCTATTTTTCTTGGGTTTTTGTCAAAGTGGATGAAATAATAGCAGGATAGGTATCCCCATTTCCCAAAAACACATATTTTAGGCACTTAAAAAACTCTTTTAGTTCTAGCTTAAGTGAAGCAACCTTTTTCCTAGTTAGATCTAAGGGTGTACTAGGATCTTCTATTGATTTAACATTCTCTAACAATTCATGGTACCCCTTAGTCTCTTTATCTAATTCCTCTTCCACCTTTTCAACTCTAAGAGCTACTTCGAGTTTGTCTTCTAATCTCTTCTACAAAAAAGTGTCATGAAAAAATGTATCCAAAGAATCAATACTTAAACACTCGTAAATAGTAGAGATAGAAGGAATAGGTGAAGAGTTGAATGCTTTAAAATGAATAGTCTCTTCAAAGATTATCATTGCCAATTTCCCATCTTGGACATCAATAATGGTCGTGATAGTGACCATGAATGATCTACAAAGAATTACTAGATGTTTCTTGTCCAAGGATGGGTTTTTTTGCATATTTAGAACCACAAAATAAATACGTATTATTAATATATCTTCTGACATAATAAAATCCTCAACCACAATCTGCTAATTGAAAGGACATGGTTGTAGGTTTCAAGTCTCCGAAATCTAGCTAAAATGAAATAGAATAAGGCATCAAATTAATACTAGCACTTAGATCAAGCATGGCTTTAGCTGCTTTCCTATCCACTATAGTGATGTTAATGATAAAACCTTATTGGTCTTTCAACTTTAAGGGTAGTTGACGTTGAACATAGCACTAGAAACCTCTGACACCACAAATTTCTTATTAAGCTCATACTTCCTCTTATTAACAAAATAAAATTTATATTAACTTTATTAAGCATAACGAAAAGATTAAAGAATTATTTATCTTAGCTTTGATTCTTTCAACCAATGTGGGAATGGCAATTGTGACTAATGCAATTTTGATGACTTTTTTTATTTTGGGAAATGTTAGTTGACTCCCCAATTCTTTACTCGGTAGGCTTATCATGTTTGGTACTTACCTCTCCACCTTCTTGGGAGACTATATTTTCACCTTCCTTGTTACCTACACTAGTTGGTAAATCATTAGAAATCTATGTAAAATTTTATTAACTACCTTACCACTTTGAAGGATTGTCACATCCTTCAATTATTCTTTGTAACATAGCAACTTTCCTTTTTCCTACTTTAGTATATGCTTTGCTAGTTGTCCCCCTTGAACTTCAACCCCTTTTTACTGAAGCCTCTAAGGAATCTAACATTTATTATTCATCATCTGGTCATCCTTACTGACTTGAATAAATACATTCAAGTTATCTTATAAGGTTGGCCTAATGAGATAATTTGTGGATAAGGTTAGTGTACATATGGCTCTTTTAATTGGTTTTGGGAAAATGCTGGTTTATTGTTTATTTTCCATAAAAAGTTAGGGTGGTTTTGTCACTCAATATTATAAGTGTTTGTATGGTACCCTTGCATAAAATTGGCTTCTTCCAAGATACATACACTATAATCTAGTATAAAAGAACAAACATTAGCACTATGCCAATGTACTACAAACTCCACATACCTTCTAATTCACCATTTTCTTGGCAATGAGAAGTTACACTTTCTTAGTCAATTTCACAAGTTGCAAGGCTATTTCATTTTTAGAGCCTATTTCATTGACTCTTACTCTCCTTCCTCTATCACTCTTTTATTAGGAATTAGTACCCAACATTCATATTGCTCATAAGTCTACTCTACTATATTTTCTCCCATAGCTCATCCCACAACGTTATCAACAATGTAATGACATTCTTGTGTTAGTCCTTCATTAAAGAAATTTTTCTATAGATGTAATGAAAAGCTATGGTGTGGACATTGAATCAAAAGGAGCTTGAATTTGTCCCAAGATTCATGGAAAGGGTCTCTATCCATTTGTGAGAATGTGGCTATCTTAACCCTCAAGTTGGTAGTCTTTTGATAGGATTAATAAAACCTACTCATAAACTTATTGAAGACTACCTCTTAAGTAGATAAGGAACCTAATTGTAGAGTATGAACCAAGACTTTGCTCTATCTTTGAGTGTGTATGGAAAACACTTCATTCAAAGCCGATCTTCATTAAGTCTCTACAATGGAAATGTTTGCACAATAGCATTAAATTCTCTCCTGAAATTTAAAGGGTCTTCATTAAGATACCGTGAAATGAGAGCAAAATGGAATAATGTATTTTTCAATTCATAATTCCTAATAGTCTCTTGCAGTTGTATGTAAGAAATAGTAGTGCCATAATTGGCCTTGCATACTCCTTCATCATTATTTGCCTCTCCGGCATCACCTATGTCAACTTGTACTTATGGTTTTTCCTCCTCCTCTTGAGTATCAATGCCAGATTTCTTGAAAGCCATTTTTAATCCTATGGATGTTATCAATAAAAGGTACGTGTTTCTCAAAGATCTCCTACCCTTTATACACTAATAATAAAACAAAAATCGTAATAATAAAGAACTTGGCAATAAAGTGAGTGCTATCAAAAGTATAGAAAAAATAAAAGGAAAAACTAAACAACTAAGAACAAGCTAAAAAATAAATAAAAATTAACAATAAATAGAAATTAACACAAAAGTGCTAAACAAAAAGAAATTAAGTTAGTCAATAAATAAACAACTAAAAACAAGTTAATTAAAGAAAAGAAAAAAATAAACAATAAATAGAAATTAGTAAACAAAAATAAAAAAAAAGGGAAACAAAAATAAGATAAAATAAAAATAATAAAAGCAAAAAAAAAAAGGAATAAAGTTAGTAAATAAATAACTTTATTTATTGATTTACTTAAAGTTATTTATTTATTAACTTTAAGTAAATCAATAAAAGAAAATAATCAAAAAATAAAAATTAGTACATAAAATTACTAAATAAAAAGTAATAAAGTTAGTAAATTAATAAACAACTAAAAATAAATAAATAATAGAAAAGAAGTTAAAATAAAAATAAAAATAAACTATATTCGTTTTTAATTTTTTAATTTTTTTTAATATTTAATTTGTAAGTTTTAAATAACTTACTAATACTCACAAAAATCACAAATATTTAGAAAAGGTTTTTAACAATTTTGATAATAAAAATTTAAAATACTATTTGTAAGTCTTATTGTACTCATGTCTATGTGTTGGCTTCCCATGTAAAAAACACAATGTCAGTTTCCTTTTTTACTTAGGGTATTTATCTTCCTCATGATGATGAAGTCGCAAGACCAGCATTACAAATACCGATCTTGCGAAATAATTTTTGTGGTTTTATTATTTGTAAAATTCTTGCAAGTGCACGAATCATTTTATAAAAAATGATAAGTATACTCTTAAGGTCGATCTAAGAAAGGAATGTACGTGATTTTTAATTTATTATTCAAATTTTTAAAAACGAAATTAAATCCTAAACATCCTGTCACGATATTTTGATTTGTTTGTTTCTTAGTCTAATAACATAAAAATAAAAATAAACATAGATATAGATATAGATTCAATAAACAATAATGCAAATTTTATCATTAATAACAGTAGAGTATTTAAGGATATAATGATTAAGTTAATTATGGTTACTCATATTATTTAGGTTATTAAATATATAAATTGATATTTGTTGATTTTCTATTTTTGGTACGAAAGTGTCATTAGGTAGGACTCAAATTCTTTTTCTTAATATTAACTAACTAACATCCTTAGGCAGGTATATTAATTAATTAAATATTAAATTTTAGTTTTATTTCTAAGAAAATAGCAAACCATTTAATCACAGATTTAGACTCAGCCAAATAATTAGACTTTATTCAAAGTGTCCAAATTAAATCTAAGAATTTAATTTTCGAAGTACTAACTTTCAAGTTTTAAAATCAATATTGAAAATATGTCATCAATATATTTTCGAATAATAATTCTTATAAAAAACTTTTGAAATAGAGTTTCACTCCAACTACCGAGCAATTATACCAAAAAATAAAAGAGCACTACTCTAAATTAGACCGCATAATTAAACCTAAAAGTCTAATTTTCAGATTTAATTTTTTAATGAAAAATAATTTATTTCTTTCTGACATCCTTAATATAAAACCTTAAATAAAAACAAAATCAATTTATTTTATGGAAATGTTTTACCTATTTAATATTTCGCAAGCATAACAACAGTATAATTATATCATATTTACAAACAGTCAGACATGTTAAATTTAATCACAGACAAATTAAATATAACATATAAGAATAAAACATAAAAAAATAAATGTAAAGAATCTATTAAAATTATACCTTAATAGAATTCGTACAACAGTTTAATGCTAATTATGTTGATAGAAAACCTCCAAAACGGATTTGTGTATCTGTTTATTAAATCAAAAACTAAAAATTTATAAAAACATAACTAGTTCTTCTCAAAAAGAGAAGAACTTAAAAACTAAAAGAAACTAAAAACTAAAAAAATGAAAACTTTATAAATAGAGAAAGTGCTCAGAAAATTTATGTCTTTTGGAATAGGGAAAAATGGTCCTTTTATAGATGAGGAAAAAGCCAAAAAGGGGGGAAAATATTCCAAAATTTGAATTTGGTTGCGTTTCAACAGGTTGGCGTGCATATGGGGCACGAAAATCTCGGCAGAAGAGCGGTTGGCGCGCGGGGGACAGAAAGGAGTGTGTAGGAGTAGGCAGATGAGCGTAGATGCGCAGGCATATGATCGGCATTGTGTGGCATGCTGCACACGTTTCTTAGCGCCGCTAGGCGTCTTGCATTTTTCTCGACGCGACTGGGCATGCTACGTGTGTTTCTCGGCATAGTTGGGCGGCTATGCGCACATTTTGACCCTTTTTCTCCAATTTTTCCATCTTTTTGACTTTTCCTCATTTATTTTCTCAATATATTTGTGATGTATTTCCTCTAGCATTTTTTTCCTTCGAGTCTTTAAGTTATTTTTGAACTAAAATACCTAAAAAATAAAAAAAATACTCGTGATTCCGAAAAGATAAATTTATATAAAAATATGATAAAATCATACAAATATGAAGCTATTTAATCAATTAAAGTACATTAAATCATGGTAATTTTAGTACTTTTTAAGCACACATCAGAACCCCCAACCAGCTTCTTACTAGTCTCTTAGCAAGAAAAACGATAAAAACTAAAAATTAAACTATCTTAAATCACTTTCGTGGATTGACACAATTGCATTAAGCGAATGCAACAAGCCTCTAAACCCCTAGGTTGCCCTAGTGAACGAGTTTAAGTCTCGTGAGGGTTTTCAGTAATGATACCCACAAACATTAACAAACAAAATGAAAACAAATAAAATAAGAAGTTAACTAAAATTTAAAATAAGGTAAAAAGACTAACATAAAATAAAGAAATGAAATACAAAAATATATCATGCTTATAATCTCTTTTAAACTTCATAATTAAAATCTTAAGTATAGATTATTTCAACTTCCTAAACATTCATGATTTATTATAATATTTAGTTGAAAATCATTTTCATATTTCATATGAAAAATGTATCAATTTAATTTTACCCATTTTCAGTGTTAGAAATTTGAATTCGCTTTGAATCTATTCCTCACAAGTAAATACTCTCAAAAACATTGAATCTTATGGATTCAAACACTCATACTAGTTTATATGCGAAAGAGTTTATGTATAAAAACTGAACTAATATGTTCGCATATGTATAAAAAAGAAAGGCTCAAAGTGTTATTTTAACGTTGATCTCATGAAATGAATCAAATGTAAGGATTTATAAAATATTATACATTACTTTCATACATCAATCAAATTCATTAAATAAAAATATCAAGTAATATGCCTTTTAGAAAATGTAAGAATATGCAATGACTCTATATTTTCTTTTTTATTAAACTATTTCTCATAACTGTTTAGGCTTTTTCTTTTTTGGGTCATAGTATATAGATTATACTATTCATTTTTCTTTTCTCTCTTTCTTTCTATTATTATTTTTTTCTTTCTCTTATATTCTTCTTCTTCCTTTTTTAAGAGAATACATTTTTTTAGAATGAACCCATGTACAGATTGTACATTTTTTTATATGGTAAGATGAGTGGTTAATATTTGACTTTTCTGTTTGTATTTGTATAGATAACCCTATATATATCTTTTTTTTAATAAAAGTCATGCATGAATGAAGAAAGACATACACTATTAATTTCTACTTAAATCATTTAATCTAAGAAAATGAAAAGTAAATATATAAGACTTCATTAAGATGTAAAAATCCAAACATTTAATGCTAAGTCCTATAGAGATAATCTAATAATTTGAAGAAATAAGAAATGTTTTTGGAGTAAAAAAATATATTTCACTCAAAATAAAGAAAATCAGGCTCAAATTATATCTCACAAGGGTAGTCTCCACTATTTGATTTCTAAATACTGATTTTAGGTTTAATATAATTTCCACACCCTATCAAGAAATACTAGTCATGAAAAAAACTAACTAATTACCATACACGCCATGATATATTTTTAAAAATTAATCTAACAATTCAATAGACTTAACTATTTACTTAAATTTGATTTAAAGAAATGATAATTTTTTGTAAGAAAATTATTAAAACTAATTCTAAAATTCTAAAAATTACTAAATCACACAAAGAAAATAAAATCAAACACAATAAAAATGAAAATGTGAACATAAAAATTTTAAAATTGTTAAAATTGTTGAAATTAAGCATGGTAACTTTTCACTACCCTCAATCTAGAGCTTACATTATCCTCATAACAATTGTAAATTAAAGATAAAGAGAAAATAGGAAAAAAGTTACCTATTTCTTGAGAATCTGCAAATAGTTATGGAGAAATACAAGTGCATCCATCATATTCATCATTAAAGTACACAAAGACATATCACTATGAACTTCTAACATCTCAACATATATTTTTAGTTTTAATAATTCTAAAATTATTCACATGTAATTAAACAAAAATAAATTGAATAAATAAAACAAATAAAAATATTACCTAAAATGATGGGTTGTCTCCCATTCAGCGTTTAGTTTAACATCTTAGCAAGACGTAATTTAGGGGATTTCATTTTAAGTAAACTCAATGTCTCCACATCATTGAGTCAATCAACCCTACAGGTAGTACAAGGTTGTCTACCTATACTTTTCAGCCATGCCTTATGGATTTTCAAAATTTTATTTACTTAAAATTATGGACATGATTGTGGGTTGTAGATAACCCACGTCTAAGTGCAAGTCAAATAGCTAAAGCATCAAAACACAATTATACCTAGATCTAACAATTTTTATCACATATAGTAATTTAAAGATATTTAAATATTAGAGATAGCTTCAACAATTTTTTTATTTATTTTATTTTATTATAATTTCTAAGTTAAATAATATAATCAATATTAATCAAGAGTGCTCCAAAAAAAGAATGGTATGACGAAGCCTCCTTAAAAATCAGTCTCCTAAACAGAGCAACATTCTCAGGAAAGATTAATGGCACAAAGGTTTCCAAGAACTAGTCTTCTAGACACAACTCCCTTGGATTTTTACTTTTCATCTTATTAAAATCTAAATTAGTTAAGTTAATAAATTAAGTTAAGTGAAAATTAAAGTTAATTAAGTTAATAAATTACATTAGTGAAAATTAAAGTTAATTAAATTAATAAATTAAGTTAAATTACAAATCTAAGTTAATTAAGTTAAGTTAAAAATCTTACGTTTTTTAAATATAAAAATAAAAAAATTAAAAAGTCAAAAAGTCAAAAAATTAAATGAAAATTAAGATTTAAAAAAAACAAAAATAAATTAAAAAGTAAAATTAAAAATTAATAAAAATAATAATAAAATAAATAAATAAGAATTAAAAATTAAATGAAAATTAAATCTTAAAAATTTAAAATTTAAAACTAAATTTTTTTCCAAAATTTTCCATTATTTTTTTAAAAGAAATAATTAAATAAAAAATACATTTTTTATTTGAAAAATATTTTTTATTTTCTTTTAAATTTTCCAAATCTAATTTTTTTGATTTTTAATTTTAAATTTTAACTTTTAATTTTAAATTTTAAAAATTTACTTTTCAAGAAAGTAACAATTTTTTTTTGAATATTAAATCTTAAAATTAATTTTTTTAAAATTATACTGTTCACCAAGAGAAACAATTTTTTTTATTTTAAATTTTCTATCTTAAATATTAATTTTAATTTTTTTGTTTGGTTACTTGTTTAGTTTAGTTTTTTTTTTTGAATTTTAAATTTTAAATCTTACCTTTTAATTTTAAATTTATTTTTTTTGAATTACAATTCCACAATAATTTAAATTTTTTTTAATTTGAAATTGTAAATCTTAACTTTTAATTTCAAATTTAAATATTTTTTTTGTTTTACTGTTCAAGAAGAGATTTTTTTTAATTTTAAATTGTAATTAATTTTTTTTATTTACCGTTCAATATCAGTTTAAATTTTAATTTTTTTTTTTGAATTTTAAATCTCAAATTTTTTTTTAAATAATTGTACTGTTTATTCGGAACAGTTTTTTAAAAAATTAAAATTTAGATTTTAAATATCAAGCCTTTTTTTGAAATTTTTAATTTTGAATCTTAACTTTTAATTTTAAATTAATTTTTTGTTTAGTGTTCAAGATAAGTAACAATTTTTTCTTTTGAATTTTAAATTTTAAAATTAATTTTACTATTCACAAAGAGTAATAGTTTTTTTTAATTTGAAATTTTATATCTTAAATTTTAATATTAATTATTTTTTTTCTTGTTTAACTGTTCAAGAACAGTTTATTTATTTATTTTTTTATTTTTTTAATATTTAATTTATTTTTTTGCTTTAATATTTAAGAACAGATTAATTTTTTTTATTTGAAGTTTTAAATCTTGACTTTTAATTTTTATTTTTTTTGTTCTTTTATTATTCAAGAATATTTTAATTTTTTTATAATAATTTTTTTTCTAATTTTAAATGTAAATTTTAAATTTTATTTACAACAAGAAAATTTTCAAAATTTTGATAAATAATTTAAAAATATTATTCTTTCTCCGAAAACAGTGCCAAAAACTTGATGATGATGAAGTCGCAAGATCGACATTACAAATATCGATCTTGCAAAATATACTTTGTGGTTTTATTTATGGAAAGAATATATGTCATTTTTAATTTACTATTAAAACTTTTAAAAACGAAATTAAATCCTAAACATCGTGTCATAATATTTTAGTTTGTTTGTTTTCTAATCTAATAACATAAAAATAGATATAGATTCAATAAAAAATAATGTAAATTTTATCATTAATAATAGTGGAGTATTTAATGATATAATAATTAAGTTAATTATACTTGTTCATATTATTTAGGTTATTAAATATATAAATTGATATTTGTTGATTTTTTCTTTTTGATATGAAAGTGTCTGATGAGTGCCCAAAAAGCACTAAAATAACCATGATTTTATGTACATTAATTGATTAAAAATACATATATTTATATGTTTTATCATATATTTATATAAATTTGTCTTTTTCGGAATCATGGGTATTTTTATTGTTTTTCAGGTATTTTGGCTTAAAAACGCAATTTAAAGACTCAAAGAGGAATACTTGAAGCAATACATCACAAATATATTAATAAATAAGTGGGAAAAGGTCAACAAACATGGAAAAATTGGACAAAATGGGTCAAAAAGGTCAAAAATGTCAAAAAGACGGAAATCACGCCCATTGCCCAGTAACATCGCTCAAGCACCTTTCGCCCGCGCCCCATCGCGAGCACTCGTTCACGCGCCTTGCGCGCGGCAAGCCCCACGCTGCGCGCGCCGCCAGCTCTCCCCGCGCGCCCAACGCCTTTTCGCCCCATTTTTCACGTGCGGCCGCCTGACGTCATCTTTGACGTCATTAATGACATCGGCATTTCCAATACGCTGCGTTTTTACATTTTTAAATATTTTTTAACATTTTTTTACTCATTTTTTCTCTCCATCCTCACCTATAAATACCCCTTCCCTTCACTTCAAAACACACCTTCAAAACACACTTCTCTCTTCTTTCTTTCTCTCTTTTATTAGATTTTTAGGTTTTTTAGTTTTTCTTAGTTTTTAGCTTTTCTTAGTTAATTTCTCTTAGTTTTAGAGTTCTTCCTTTTTGGGAAGAACTAGTTATGTTTTTGTAATATATTAGCTTTTGATTCAATAAATGGGAGTGCAAATTCCGCTTGGAGGTTTTCCAAAGAACGGAATAGCATCGAAGTTACGTAAGGATTTTATTTTCTTACGCTATTTTTTATGCTTTATTCTTACATGTTATATTTAATTTGTCCGTGATTAAATTTAAGCGTGTTGGCTATTTGTAAACATGATATAATAATAACGTTGTTATGCTTGCGAAATATTAAATAGGTAAAAATCTCTAAAATGAATTGATTTTATTTTTTATTCAAGATTTTATATTAAGAATGTTAGAGAGAAATATATTATTTTTCATTACAAACTTAAATCGAAAATTAGATTTTAAGGTTTAGTTATCCGATGCGATTTAGAGTAGTGCTCTTTTATTTGTTGGTACAATCGCCTGTAGTTAGAGTGAAGCTCTATTTCAAAAGTTTTTATAAGAATTATTATCTGAAAATGTATTGACAACATGTTTTCAGTAGTGGTTTTAAAACTTGAAAGTTAGTACTCGGATAACTAAATTCTTAGGTTTAATTTGGACACCTTGAATAAAGTTTAAATCGTTTAACCCCACCAAAGGTGGCATTTAAATGGTTCATTTTCAATCTCTTAGAAAAAGGAATTAATTTAATTAACCAAATTAGTTATCAACCCCACCCATAGGTGTTAATTGATTTGTTTAGTTAACAAAGAATATCTAACCCCACCAAAGGTGGTATTCATATAAAAAAGAGATAATCAATAAATATCAATTCATATCTTTAATAACCTAATTAATATGAGCAAGCATAATTAACTTAATTATTATATCCATAAATACTCCACCATTATAAATGATAAAATTTGCATAAATGTTTATTGAATCTATGTTTATTTTTATGTAAGTAGATTAAAAACACAAAACCCCAAAATATCGTGACAGGATGTTTAGGATTTAATTTCGTTTTTAAAAGTTTGAATAATAAATTAAAAACCACATACATTCCTTCCTTAGATCGACCTTGGGAGTATACTTATCATTTTCTACGAAATGATTCGTGCACTTGCGAGAGTTTTATAAATAGATAAAACCAAAGTAACGGGCAGGATCGGCGATGTCGGTTCTGCCCCGATCAAGTTTTTGGCGCCGTTGCCGGGGATGGCGATCAAGTTTTTGGCGCCGTTGCCGGGGAAGGAATAGCGTTTTTAAATTATTTATCAAAATTTTAAAAACCTTTTGTGTTGTAAATAATTGTGATTTTTTTTATTAAAAAATTAAAAAAAATAAAAAATTTTGTTGTTTGTGAAAAGTAAAAAAAAATTCAAATTTCAATTTCGTAATAAATAAAAAAAATATAGCATGAATAATAAAATAATTTTGCATTTTGAAATTTGAAGTAAAAAAAAAGTAAATAAATTTTAAATTAAATTAATAAATAAATAAGAATAAAAAAAATAAAAAAAAAAAAAAAATAAAAAAATAAAAAAAATAAAAAAAATAAAAAAAAATAAAAAAAAAATAAAAAAATAAAAAATAAAAAAAATAAAAAAATAAAAAATAAAAAAAATAAAAAAATAAAAAATAAAAAAAATAAAAAAATAAAAAAAATAAAAAAATAAAAAAATAAAAAAAATAAAAAAATAAAAAAAATAAAAAAATAAAAAAAATAAAAAATAAAAAACTTAATTTTTCATTTTCATTTAATTTTAAGTTTTTTTGAATCTTAATTTTATTTTTTTACCTTTTTCAATTTTATTTTATTTTATTTTCCCTTTTTTTTTAATTTTATTTTATTTTATTTATTTTACCTTTATTTTTTTTCTCTTTAACTGTTTTTTTTTCTCTCTTAATTTTCATTTAACTTAATTAACTTAGGTTTTTACTAACTTAATTAACTTAGTTTTTTAATTAACTTAGATTTTCATTAACTTAATTAACTTAAATTTTCATTAACTTAATTAACTTAGATTTTTACTTAAATTAACTTAATTAACTTAACTTTATTAATTTAGATTTTACTTAACTTAATTAACTTAGATTTTTACTTAACTTAATTAACTTAGTTTTTTTTTTCACTTAACTTAATTAACATAGATTTTCATTAACATAATTAATTTACATTTTCATTAACTTAATTAACTTAAATTTTTAACCTAACTTAACTTAATTAAATTTAATAGCATGAAAAGTAAAGATCTAAGGGAGTTCTGTCTAGGAGACTAGTTCCTGGAAGCCTTTGTGCCACTAGTCTTTCCTGGGAACGTTGCTCTGTCTAGGAGGATGGTTTTTAAGGAGCCTTTGCCCCACCATTCTTTCCTGGGAGCACTCTTGGTTAATACTGATTATGTTATTTTAACTTAGATATTATAGTAAAAAAAAAACCAAAAAAAAATTTCTGAAACTATCTCCAAAATCTTAAAGTTTTAATTACAATCTCAAGAGTTAGTTTCTTTGTTTGATCTAGGTACAATTGTGTTTTGATGCCTTAATTATTTGATTTGCACCTAGATGTGGGTTATCTAAAACCCTCAAGCATGCCCCTAGTTTTTGGTACAGAAAAATTTGAAAATCAATAGGGCATGTTTGAAACAGTATAGGTAGACAACATTGTCTTACTTGTAGGTTTGATTGACTCAATGATGAGGGGATATTGAGTTTACTTAAAAGGCAATCCCCAAGTTACGTCTTGCTAAGACGTTAAACTAAGCGCTGGATGGGAGGCAACCCATCATTTTAGGTAATTTTTTTTTGTTATTTGTTTTAATTTTATTGTTTATTTTGGTTTAATTATATGTGAATAATTTTTAAATTGTTAAAACTAAAAATATTTTTTGAGTTGTTAGAAGTTCACAGCAATCTGTCTGTATACACTTTAATGATGAATATGATGAATGCACTTGCATTTCTCCATTACTACTTACACATTCTCAAGAAATAGGTAATCTTTCTTCTCTTTTCTCTTTATCTTTAATTTACAGTTGTTACATTGAGGACAATGTAAGTTCTTGGTTGGGGGTGGTGAAAAGTTACCATGCTTAATTAGAAAAGAAAAAAAAGATTTAACAATTTAAAAAAAAAAAATTTCAAAAAAAAAATTTTTTTTTTTCTTTTTTATGTTCACATCTTCATTTTTTGTGTTTGTTTTGTGTGATTTAGTAATTTTTGAAATTTAAAAAAAAAATTAAAAAAAAAAAATATTTTCTCACAAAAATTTATCATTTCTTTAAATCAAATTTAAGTAAAGAGTTAAGTCTTTTGTACTGTTAGATTAATTTTTGAAAACATATCATGAAATATTTTGTAATTGTTTTTGATAATTAGTTAATTTTTGTCATAACTAGTATTTCTTGATATGATGTAGAAATTATATTAAACCCAAAATCGGTGTTTATGAATTTGTTTTAGTGGAGACTACCTTTGTGAGATATAATTTGAGCCTAATTTCCTTTATTCAGAGTGAAATATATATTTTTTCTACTCCAAACACATTTCTTATTTCTTCAAATTCTTAGATGATCTCTATAGGCATTAATATTGAATGTATGAATTTTTTCTCATCTTAATAGAGTATCGTATATTTTTTATTATTATTTTTGCTTAGATTAAATGATTTGAGTAGAAATTGATAGTATATGCTTTTATCTCATTCGTGCATGACTGTTACAAAAAAAAAAAAAAAAAGACATATCTGGGGTTACCTAAACCAAGATCAAACAAAAAGCCAAAAAATTAACCACTCACCAAAATCCTAAAAAAAAAAAATGTACAATCTGTACAAGGGTTGACTCTCTAAACAATTGATATATATTGAAAAATATCTTGAGAAAAATATCTTCAGAAAAATATAGAGAGAAAGAATATATAGTATAATCTACATACTATGACCCACATTGCCTACAAAGTTGTGAGTAAAGGCTAATTACAACAGAAAGATATAGAAAGTAATTCCCTAAAAAGTCATTGCACTGTCTTCATTTGTAAAAGGCATATATCTTGAAATTTTTTCTTAATGAGTTTGATTTATGCATGAAAATAATTTTTATATATGATATCTTTATAATTTATACATTTGATTCCTTCCATGAGATCAATGTCAAAATAATACTTTGAGCCTTTCTTCTTTATACATATGCGAACATATTAGTTCATTTCTATACATCAACTCTTTCGCATATAAATTAGTATGAGTGTTTGAACCCATAGGATTCAGTGTTTTGAGAGTATTGACTTGTGAGGAATAGAGTCGAAGCGAATTCGGATTTATGACACTGAAATTGGGTGAAATTAAATTGATACATTTTTGATATGAAATATGAAAATGATTTCCGACTAATTATTATAATAAATCATGATTGTTTAAAAAGATTAAAATAACTTATGCTTGAGATTTTAATTATGATCTTAAAGGAGATTAAAAAGTATGAGACATTTTTGTGATATGTTGTTTTCTTTTATTCTTAAACGTTAATTTTTGATTTTGTTGTAATTTTAGTTTTTAAGTTGATTGTTGTTATTATTTCTTTTAATTTTTACATTTAGTTCAATGTTTGTGGGTATCATTACTGAAAACCCTCACGAGACTCAAACTCGTCCACTAGGGCAACCTAGGGGTTTAACGGCTTGTTGCATAGGCTAAATGCAACCGTTTCAATCCACGAAAGTGATTTAGGATAGTTTAATTTTTAGTTTTTATCGCTTCTCTTGCTAAGGGACTAGCAAGAAGCTGGTTGGGGGTTGTGATGAGTGCCCAAAAAGCACTAAAATAACCATGATTTTATGTACATTAATTGATTAAAAATACATATATTTATATGTTTTATCATATATTTATATAAATTTGTCTTTTTCGGAATCACGGGTATTTTTATTGTTTTTCAGGTATTTTGGCTTAAAAACGCAATTTAAAGACTCAAAGAGGAATACTTGAAGCAATACATCACAAATATATTAATAAATAAGTGGGAAAAGGTCAACAAACATGGAAAAATTGGACAAAATGGGTCGAAAAGGTCAAAAATGTCAAAGACGGAAATCGCGCCCCCATTGCCTGGGCCCGCAGCCTGCCGCCGCCACGCCGTGCTGCCCCATCCGCGCCCCATCGCGCGCACTAATTCACGCAGCCGAAGGGCCGCCCAACGCGCGCGCGCGGCATCGGCCAAGCCCTCCGCGCGCCCAACGCCTTTTCGCCCCATTTTTCACGTGCAGCCGCCCCTGTGACGTCATGCTGACGTCATTAATGACATCAGCAATTCCAATACGCGTTTTTACATTTTTAAATATTTTTTTAACATTTTTTTTACTCATTTTTTCTCTCCATCCTCACCTATAAATACCCCCCTTCCCTTCACTTCAAAACACACCTTCAAAACACACTTCTCTCTTCTTTCTTTCTCTCTTTTATTAGATTTTTAGGTTTTTTTAGTTTTTCTTAGTTTTTAGCTTTTCTTAGTTAATTTCTCTTAGTTTTAGAGTTCTTCCCTTTTTGGGAAGAACTAGTTATGTTTTTGTAATATATTAGCTTTTGATTCAATAAATGGGAGTGCAAATTCCGCTTGGAGGTTTTCCAAAGAACGGAATAGCATCGAAGTTACGTAAGGATTTTATTTTCTTACAGTTATTTTTTATGCTTTATTCTTACATGTTATATTTAATTTGTCTGTGATTAAATTTAACTGTGTTGGCTATTTGTAAACATGATATAATAATAACGTTGTTATGCTTGCGAAATATTAAATAGGTAAAAATCTCTAAAATGAATTGATTTTATTTTTATTCAAGATTTTATATTAAGAATGTTAGAGAGAAATATATTATTTTTCATTACAAACTTAAATCTGAAAATTAGATTTTAAGGTTTAGTTATCCGGTCTGATTTAGAGTAGTGCTCTTTTATTTGTTGGTACAATCGCCCGGTAGTTAGAGTGAAGCTCTATTTCAAAAGTTTTTATAAGAATTATTATCTGAAAATGTATTGACAACATGTTTTTAGTAGTGGTTTTAAAACTTGAAAGTTAGTACTCGGATAACTAAATTCTTAGGTTTAATTTGGACACCTTGAATAAAGTTTAAACTATCTAACCCCACCAAAGGTGGCATTTAAATGGTTCATTTTCAATCTCTTAGAAAAAGGAATTAATTTAATTAACCAAATTAGTTATCAACCCCACCCATAGGTGTTAATTGATTTGTTTAGTTAACAAAGAATATCTAACCCCACCAAAGGTGGTATTCATATAAAAAAGAGAGAATCAATAAATATCAATTCATATCTTTAATAACCTAATTAATATGAGCAAGCATAATTAACTTAATTATTATATCCATAAATACTCCACCATTATAAATGATAAAATTTGCATAAATGTTTATTGAATCTATGTTTATTTTTATGTAAGTAGATTAAAAACACAAAACCCCAAAATATCGTGACAGGATGTTTAGGATTTAATTTCGTTTTTAAAAGTTTGAATAATAAATTAAAAACCACATACATTCCTTCCTTAGATCGACCTTGGGAGTATACTTATCATTTTCTACGAAATGATTCGTGCACTTGCGAGAGTTTTATAAATAGATAAAACCAAAGTAACGGGCAGGATCGGTGATGTCGGTTCTGCCCCGATCAGTGTCTTTAGGCAGGGATCAAATTCTTTTTTTTAATATTAACTAACTAATATCCCTAGACGGGGCTTAAGAAAATAGCAAATCATCTTATCACACCTCTAGGCAGAGTCAAATAATTAGACTTTATTCAAGATGTCCAAATTAAACTTAAGAATTTAATTTTCAAAGTACTAACTTTCAAGTTTTAAAACCAATATTAAAAATATGTCATCATTACATTTTTGAATAATTGTTCTTATAAAAAACTTTTGAAATAAATTTTTACTCTAACTACTGGGCAATTGTACCAATAAATAAAAGAGCACTTCTTTAAATTAGATCGGATAATTAAACCTAAAAATCTAATTTTTAGATTTAAGTTTGTAATGAAAAATAATGTATTTCTCTCTAACATCCTTAATATAAAATCTTGAATAAAAAAATCAATTTATTTTATGAAAATATTTTTCCTATTTAATATTTCGCAAGCATAAAAACGTTATAATTATATCATATTTACAAACAAATTAAATATAACATATAAGAATAAAACATAAAAAGATAAATGTAAAGAATCCATTAAAATTATACCTTAATAGATTCCTTACAACAGTTTGATGCTAATTATGTTGTTGGAAAACCTCCAAACAGATTTGTATATATGTTTATTAAATCAAAAACTAAAAATTTATAAAAACATAACTAGTTCTTCTCAAAAAGGGAAGAACTTAAAATCTAAAAACTAAAAACTAAGAAAATGAAAACTTTCTAGAGAGAGAAAGTGCTCAAAAAATTTGTGCCTTTTGGAATGGGGGAAGAGGATCCTTTTATTGATAAGGAAAAGGCCAAAAAAAAGGGGGAAATATTCCAAAATTTGAATTTGGAAGCGTTTGGACAGATTGGCACGCATATGGGGTGCAAAAATCTCAACAGACGGGTGGTTGGGGCACACCGGACACGACAAGGAGTGTGTAGGCGTGTGTGCGGTATGGTGCAAGCGTGTGCTAGTGTGTACGAATAGGCGAAGATACGCAGGCAGATGATTGGCATTGTGTGGCTCATTGTGCAAGTTTCTCGACGCTGTTGGGCAGCTGCACGCATATTTTGGCCTTTTTGACCCATTTTTTTCAATTTTTTCATCTTTTTAACTCTTCCTCATTTATTTTCTCAATATATTCGTAAAGTATTGCCTCCAGTATTTTTTTTCAAGTTTTTAAGTTATTTTTTTAACTAAAATACCGGAAAAATAGTAAAAAATACATATGATTCCGAAAAGATAAATTTATATAAAAATATGATAAAATCATACAAATATGAATCTATTTAAACAATTAAAGTACATTAAATCATGGTAATTTTAGTGCTTTTTAAGCACTCATCATTTCCTATGGATAAGGTTGGTTACTGTGTATCAATAATTCACACACCAATACAATTAGATACAATTTGTATGCGAGAATGTTTACACACAACATAAGGTTGGTTTCCATATTGTGCATGCTACGTGAAGTGTTGTCACTTGTGCTTTTGGTTCATTTCTGGTGCGTATATTTATTGAAAGTACTCGATAATTTTTGAAAAAAAATGTAACTTTTTAGTAGCTTACCACCAAACTTGCCACCATGGTATCCATAAAAATGTAACGGAGCTCTATCAAACTGAAATCACTCTTTTTATTTTTGGATCACTAATACCTAGCATGTTTCTTGGTATTAATGATTCATGATTGTGTGAGAAAATCGTACTTGTGAGTAGTGAGTACTCGAAGTAGTATTTGTAGGTTATTTATGTGAGAACCACTTTGCAAGAGTGGGTAGAGTTAAATTCTTTAACTCCTCACATCTTGGACTATGTGTCCCTCGGTGGTTTGCGGTGAACTGTGTTTCGTTGGTTATTTATTAGGTGTCCATGTTTTAGGGTAGCTCTATTGTTTGTGCACATCACTCATTATTGATCCTTAGTTTCTGATCAAACCATATTGGGTGATGTTGGCTTTGGAGGTGAGCCAGATTCGTGTGTCAAACCAGATTGTTGTAGAGGCAGCAAGCAAGGGTAGTAATAGGCAGTTAGGATGGAGGTTTCAACTAATAAAGGTAATGTTAGCTTTATTTCTTTCATATTTGTAATTGTTATATAGATTAATAAATTATTTGATGTTGAGTGGTTGCCTTATGCAACCCGAAGATGTTACCACATAAATAGATCTCTTTATGGGTTTACCTTGTTGTATGTGGTGTTATGCATGCTTGCATATGTGGTTATCATAATTAGGGCTTAAATAGTGTATGTTCCTATATATTGAAGTTTAAAATTCTTATTAGAAAGCTTTTGATATTTATCACCTACTTTCTATTTACTGAATTCTATATTTGTTGCCTTATTAAATTATTTATCTTTGACTGTATGTAATAAAGTTGTGTTTATCTATCTTTTGCTTCCTTCTTGTGATTTTCATGTTTAATTTGAGTCCTTAAGGAGTCAGTTTCTCCTTAGCCTGATATGTATCAGATATTGAACTATTGTAATGTTGTTATATATGATCTATATATTTATTAGTCTAATCTAAGTTTCTTTCATATAAGTTTTAACATATTAGATGTATACTCTCATTAGAAAATTTACTTTTTATATGTTGTCACAAGCTTTCTTTTCTTTCTATGTAGCATGCTTATGTCTTTCTAATCATAGTTTATACTGTACGACATTAATATATCTATTCCATGATTAATTTATCTTACTTATGTCTATTATATGCATATGAGTTTGATGTGAGTCTCAAAGGGATATGTACCTTTTTACCTAGTTATGTCCCAAGTGTCAGACTCTTTATTTGGTTTGCTTTGTACAGATTGATCATATACTATGAGAGTACAATTATCATTTACCAAATTTATTCCTCATTGGAAGTCTTAAAGTTATAGGAAATCCTCCATTGTTTAGTATGCATTCTTATCTCACATGCTATTAATATTTTTACATGCATATGTATGTTGCTAGTCTAGACAGGAGCCTATGAACATACCATCACTAGTGTACTAACTGTAGATTGTTGTTTTTATATATGTCGAGTGTTTAGTAGTGTCTTGAATTAAGCATGTTTCTTTATACTTTTACTGTGTAAGTTTCTTAGTTCAAGTTTGTAAGGCTGGCTTGACTGAATTGATATAAAGCTTGAAAAAATATTCTATGGGTGGCATCTTCACCCCTTAATTAGGTTCTTGTTACCTATTTTAGTCAGAAAACAATTGACCTTCGTGTAATTGTTCCTATGTATAGGATTCTTCAAATGGTATCAGAGAGTGTCACCCCTATTTAGACTTAACTGCATGGGTGCTCTATCCTAGAGCTCTATGTACACATATACACACCTTGTATGCTTGTTCCCTTTGTCACCTATGGGATAGGCTTTTATTGTTTTGTGAGGTTGTGTGCCTCCATGAACTTTTGTTGTCTACATGTTCCTTGTTCTCTTATTCATGCATATCTTTTTTCTCTCTCTACTTCTCTATCTTGCATAGTATGTTAATTACTTTACTTACTCCTATGCATGACTGTTTGATCCTTTTCTATTCTTCCTTACTAGTTGGTTTAATATGTCCTTTATGTGTGTTTTCCTTTATTACTACTTGCTTCTTTATCTGTGAATTTTTGCATGAGCAACACATCACATGTCTGCTAGCATATAGTGTCAAAGTATTAGGATCTTTCTTCTTATAGTCTTATCATTCGTATGTCATGCCATATAGAATGCATCTCTTTTGTTTTACAAGGTTTTTATCTCTTGTACCTAGTATGTTGAGTGTTAGTTCTATGTTTGTCTCATATTGATCATTGTTCATCTTTTGCCTATACTTACTTCCCTTGTGCTTTAGATGTCTATTTGGATAAAAGTAAGGTGTGTTACAAGTTTGGGTACATGAGTGTTTATCTACTTGTTCCAGTTTCCCATATGCATTTGCATGTCATATAGATTGTTTACCTATTTTTTTAATAGTCTTGAATTATATGCATTATTGTGTCTGGATGAGTGTGTCTTGTTGGCATTCCTGGTGTTTAGGGTGTTGACCCTGTATAAGCATGTCTCTTGTGTCTATGTTAGACCTTCAGCCTTTCTCATATGCTCAGACATTTTTGTAGCATCCCTTGTTTCTTCTCTCTTAAGGATGTTACCTATGTTGCTCACTAGTTAGTCAATTTTTTTCCTTATCTTGGCTAGGGATGATGAGAGTGTTGCCAATGATCACTTTTGAGGAAACTATGTGCAATTCATTGTCGTTGTTCTCTCTAGAGGCAACATTGTACGGTTTGTGATAATAATCTATCTTGAGGCTTATTCTTATCTTTCTAGCTTATGTTCTTATTTGAGACCATCCTTGTCACCATTCTGTTTATTGTTATTGACAATTTAACACTTTCTTTCTCACATTCTCTCTCTTCCCAGAATTGTTCTATATGTACTTCTGTTCTGCTATCCTATTGTATGTAAAATGAATTCTAGAGTGACCATTGATGATATATGATTAGCATGCATTTGACTTGGATTAAAATATAATTTTTATGACATGTACATTCATTGAGCATATGCACTACTAAATTTTATATATTTTATTTGAAAGGAACGCTTTCTTTTGGACATACCATAACTTTGTCAATTTATGTTTATTTTGAGAAGTTTGGGTAGATCTCTTGCTTTGATTATCTATATGCCTTTAAAAAGCTCAAGAATCAACTTTTAGTCTCTCGAGGAAAAATCCTAGTTGCCCTTTGGTTAGAAAGAAGATTTAAGCCATTCTTGAATTGTTTGATCCTTTCTTGCCACAAAAGTTTTCTTGTCCTTTGTCACCCTTCTTTGAGCCATTATGTTATTCCTTCATTTCTTTGCACCTACTTGCCTAGCTCAAATATTAAATCTTAATTACCTGACACTTATTTTGTTGAGTTTCAACTTTGACTTGTTGAACTTATTTGCTTTGGGATTGTCTACATTACTCTTAAGCTTAAAAAAAGAAAAGAAAAGAAAAGAAAGGAGAAAAAGAGAAAAAGAAAAATAGGAGGTTCATTAAATGCATGTTAAATCAAAATTGAAAAAGATCCCATATTTGGGAAATTTATATGTCTCAAATTTGAGAAGAGCAAGGAAAAGATTCTAAGTTTAAAAGATTAACTCTTATTTTTATGAGCTCTGTGCTTGATGTGAAAGTTTGGTTGTCTAAAGGTGTGCCTAAACCAATAGGAAATTTATATGTGTCTCAAATTGAACATTATGTCTTCCCCTTATATGAATACATCATGAATTGATGGTTGTGTAGATATTTACGTTGAGTGTATTTGTTAATCTCTAACAATCCTCTAGTTCTTTGAACATGCTTAGTTTTCTTCCCTCTTTCTGTATTACTTGTTTTTCTACTTTGTGAGATGCTTATGCTTAGAGGAGTTTTGATAGTAGAATGTATAACCCAATTATTGCCTCATATGCATACTTTTAAAGGGAGAGGTGCGTATCATTTGCATGGTGTCAGAGGAGCCCTATGTGTGTTTGGCATTTTTGTTTGTTTGTTCTATTTACGAATTTATATTAAAATGTTGTGTTCTTATGATGCTTTCTTCTTCTTTACATCACTTTGTATGAACCATGCATAAATAGGACTGTTAGCATGACTTGTTGCATGCATTCTTTACAATCTCTTATTTCACATGTCTTCCTATGTGTTTGCCTGCATCCATGTTGTAGTGAGTTATTGTATGTTTATCACTTGTAGTTGATAACTTGATATTTGTCATTGGAATGCATGACATATGTTTTCTTTGATATAATGTGATGTCTTTTCGTATATGTGTACATAGTATGGGGTGAGGTTATAGGATTGAATACTCCCAAGTGTTGGTAAGGGAAGATAATTGTATCAATAGGAGTGTGTCAACTTGGTATAAACTTGGACTCCTAGTAAACTCTTTCTTAAGGATTTTTTTGACACATTTAAGTAGTATTTATGTCTGGGGGAGATTGTTCAGTCACTAGGAATATGCTAACTTGGAAGATAGTTGGACTCCTAATCAAAATCTTCTTTCAGATTTGTTGACACATTTATATTCATTGGTGTTTGACTAGTCATCCCATCGATGGGATGAATAAATGTGAAGCCCCTTATGTCCTCCCATAACACGTATAGATGTAGGGCTACGTGTTATGTATTGTGTTTACTCTTGCTTTGTTTGTGCATTCAAGTTATGGTTTATCACATGTTTTTACCTAACTATTGTCTCGGTGTTATTCTTTGTCATTTTTTCTTGACTACATGTGTTGCTTCTTTTTGTATTTACTCTAATCTTCTCTACTGTGTTGCATAAGTGTTAGGATTATTGCATTTCTATTTAACATCTCTTCTTTATTTAGAGATGTGTTAACTTGTATACAATATGTGTGCTTTCTTTGACTTTCCATCTCAAAAAGGGGGAATAAGTGTGCACAACGTGTGTTTGTTTGTGCACTATGTTTGCTTGTTGCATGGAATGATAAGTGTAGTGTGTACTGCATTATGTTTATCTAATATGCATTCACTTAGGGGGAGTGTTGCATATGTTCAAGGGGATTTTGCATATTTGTGTTGCATTTAGATTGTGTAGTTTGCATATTTGAATTGCATACATATTATGTTTGTTTGTGCTATATGTTACTATGCTTCGCCAATCGCGTTTACCTATTAATGCAATAGTATTGGATATATTACATGATGTTTCTGTATGATATGTTCACAAGGTATATGTTTTTTTTTTTGTGTGTGCATGTTGTAGATGTAGAATGAAGTGTTCTACTTCAAATGTGTTGTGTGTAGTAGTGCTGAGTTCCTTGTGATTAAGGATTGGATGAGTTTATTCATGAAGTTAAATGGAGCACACAAGCTAGATGCACTTTGAATAGGTGTGTTTTTCAAGTTTAGGTGTGTGTCGTTGCGTTGTTCATGGAAACATACAACTCTAGGACATATTCATGATCACCTCATGCTTGATGAGTATATGTATTTAATTATGCAATGTTTTGACACAGAAAGCCAAAGAGGGAGTATGTAAGTCTTGTTGTACTCGTGTTTGTGTGTTGGATTCCCATGTACAAAACACATTGTCTTTTTTTTACTTATTTTATTTGTCTTCCTCTTATAAGGTTGATTACTATGGATCAATAATTGACACACACATATAGTTAGGTACCCTTTACGTGCAAGCATATTTACATACACTATGAGGTTGGTTTTCATAGTGTGCATGCAAAATGAAGTGTTGGTATTCAGTAAGCGAGCATGCAAGCGACCCAAGGTCACTTGTGCTTTTGGTTTTTTTGAGTGTAGGTATTTATGCAAAATACTCGGTAATTTTTAGAAAGAAAAAAATGTGGCTTTTTAGCACCTCGCCACCACCTTCACCACAAACCTTGACAAGGTGGCTACCAGGTGGTTGGTGATGTTACAGGCAAGGTGGTAAATTTGAGTTCATAAATACCCCCAATTTCTTCTTATTTGGTATCAAATAAATATAGTAGAGTTCTATCAAATTGACATCTCATTCTTTCTATTTCCAGATTACTAATACCTAGTATGTTGTTCGATATTATAGATTCATGATTGTGTGACAAACCATGATTGTAAGTAGTGAGTACTCCAGGAAGTATTTGCAAGTGGTTTATATGAGGTGAGCCATGTGTTGGCTAGTGGTTGCCTTCATACAACTATTTATATGTGAACATTTTTGTCTCTTAGTGTTTTATGGTGGACTATGTGTCCTTGGTTTTTATTGGGTGTTCACATTCGAAGGTGGTTCTATTATTGGTGTTGGCTTTGGAACTACGTCGGGTTTGTGTGTCGAAGTAGGTTGTTGTAGAGGCAACAAGCAAGAACAACAATAGTTAGTTTGAATTGAGGTCCTAGTTGATAGTGGTAATATTGGTTTTATTTCTTTTAGAATTATAATTGTTATATCAATTGGTGAATTATTTGTTACTAAGTGATTCCCTTAAGTAGCCAGAGGATGTTATCACATAGATAGGATTTTTATATGGGTTTACCCATTAAATATTTTGTTATGTACGCTTGAATGTATGGCTAGTACAATTAAAATTTAAATGGTATATGTTCCTACATATTGAAACTTAAACTCTGATAACAAAGCTTTTGATATTTAAATTTCAAATGAGTTGAGCAACTTGTTTTACATCTTTATATAGGACAAACAAAAGCAAAGGTTTTCCCAAATCCAGTCCTAGTTGGAGCACAGGCAAAACATTTCCCTTGCCTGCACCAAAAATTCATAAAAAAATATCATTGGAACATTGATAATCTTATTAGCACTAATATTGCTAATCTGCTATGAGCCCCAAACATGGAATTAAAGAAGTAAAAGAAGTATCAACCATGAAATATCCTAAACATCACAAGCAGAATAAAACCGGCAAGAGTAAACAATAGTTCAAGCAAAAGTCATACAGATAATAGCACCGGTATAGCTTGCCTTTGGATTGGTGTTGGTTCTTTGAATCCAAGTTCGACCAAATTATGTAATATTTGTTCTGGATCACAACCAAATCTGTAATGAAAAAATCCAAAAGATCTCCATTTCCAGCCATAATGACAGGAGATGCATTTAACAATAGATATGGAATGACAAAGCAAACGAAACAGCATAACCAATAGAATAGAATCAACCACTAGTATCATACAGCTTCAAGACAGATACTCTTGTGGTATAATATAAACAAAAATGAAACGAAGAAAACAAAGAGGAATTAATGTGAGAGAAATGGATAAGAAAGTTATGGTAGGGATATCTGTTTATTCATACAATCTCAAATTTTAAAAGAAAATAAAACATAGACATAGCAGCAATCTAGTTACATTGTCACAAAATAAAATAATAAAATAAAAAATAAAGATGGTATGTATTAATTGGTCTATAAATCTATATATATTACATTTAAAATTTTCTTTACACCTAATTTTTTTTTGTCTCTCTTGTATTCGAAAACAATCTATTTATATTAATTATTTTTATAACATTAAATTACTTATACCATTATTTTTTTATTTTTTAATAACATTTTTTAATCTATAAATATTTAATTATTTTCTAAAGATCCATCATAATATTTTATTATTATAATATACAATAATGTGTACATACTTTCATATATAGAATGGATTGTTTGATTCATTTAAATTTTCTAATTTTGTTAAAAAAATAAAATATGATAAGTTTATTAAATTATATAAATAATTATTTTAAATTTAAAAATAGACGCATTATTTCCTCTAATATTTTATAAACTCAAATTTATTAAATTTTAAAAAAATACGCTTGATTTTAAAAAGGTATATAATTAGATAACATAATAATAAAAACCATTTTTCAAAATGAAAGGACTCAAATTCTTAATCACATTTTACAAAAAAAAATTACAATTTAATTAAGTTGTTAAATTTTTAACTATGCAATTGTGAAAGAAAAAAAACTTTTATAACGTCCATAAAACAAATTTTATCACATCTTAGATTTATAATTTTATGACAAACAAATTTCGTTAGAAATTTTTTGTTGTAATTTATTAAAATTATAATACATTATTTATTCTTATAATTTATTAAATAAAATAAGTATTAAATAAATAATTTACATAAAAATTAGTACATTATAAAAGGGTCTTATAATGAGTCCCGTCTAGGGCCCATAAATATTTGGGTTGGTCCTAAATCTAAGTGTAATAAATAGTAACAAATTTAGAAACCCAAGTTTAATAAATAGGACTTAAGCGAGACACTCGATAACTTTTTGGGACCAAATTGTTAATTCTTTTTTTAATTTGGGGATCTTTCATAAATGAGTTAAAGTTTGGGACCATAAAATAAATGACATCATTCAAGGTATTGTAAACTTACAAACAGTTGCAAAATACATATCTCAAGAACATTAAAGATCAAATTTGCCCAATTAAATCTAGCTAACCTGCTATGGCCCAATGCAATCTGCGGGGAATGTTGAGTTTTACTCTTTTTAATAGCTTTCATGTACATTTCCGCCTCAATGTTGGTTGATGCAATTGATATATAATAAGAATCCTTCAAAGAGTATAGTAGATTGACATCTGTTTACAAGCTTAAGCATACTCATCTACAAATCCATTGATTTAGCTAATCACACAAACAACATAACAAAAAACCTTAACCCAGTAACCCTCAAAACAAAACCTTCAAGCAAGATTCTAATTAGATCCTTGCACCGATTAAAGAACACAATCAGGAAATTACAAAGATTTCTAATCCTTGGACACAAAAGAAGAAAGTGCCACAACCAAAAATAAAAGAACAAAGTGAAATTTCATTATGAAGGAATGGAAAAGAGGAGAAAATTTAGAGCCTATTTGCTCTGATGTGTAATGGATGATTCCAATGGATTTGGCAGAAAGAATATTGTGTCCTTAGTTTCAAAGGATTTTATTAGAAATGAAAAGTAAAAACATAAACTTTTTCAATACATTCTGGTATATGTATTCGAACTAGGAGTTTATGGAGAAATGTAAAGCATTTATCAAGTATTGAACTTTGAACTTTGTAATTGAACTTTGACCAAGGGCACATGATATTGCTCACTGTACAATGAAGGCATGGCCAAACTAATATTAATTGTCAAAAGTTAGATCATGAATCAGTTATGAAATTTTTCAGAATTAATCAGTTTTGTTTTTTAATTCAAACAATAAACACCCATTTTTCAATATGAGGGTGTGGGGTTAGGATTTCAACCTTAGACTTGTGCCAATGACACTATAGCTACGACAATAAAGGTGTGGAAATTTTTTTATTATTAGTTATTTTTCACTTACACGAAGAAACGTGAATTTGTAGATCATATTTAGTTGACGAGAATGATAATAGAAATAATTTAAGGTATTATTTTATTAGTTTAATTATTAATCTAGAATATAATGTAAAATATTTCAACAATATTAAAATATTTATTTGTCTCACAACCGTCATGAATATATTGAAATATTTTATTTTTTTCATAAATTTGTAAGATATTTTTTTTCTTATTTTATCTCATTTAAAAATCAAAAAATTTTATTTTTTAATTATACTTTATTTATAATTTTATAAATTTTACTTTAATTTATTATTATTATTATTATTTCATTACTTAAACAAACGTAATATTAAGGATAATTTTGTACATCCAACATAATAATTAAAGAGTAATCACACCTAAAAAATGACCTCATCGACAAAACCCAATAATATTTAATCATCATACAAGTGTTAAATGGAATATGATTATTCTAATAGTGGATAAATACAGAAATCATAGTAGACCACCTCAATATGGGCCCAAAATTTAAACCTATCAAACAAAAGAAATAATCATACAATCAAGAAAGATATTTTGCCATGAAATAAAAGTTAAAAAACTCTTGAAAGTTGGATATATAATAAAGGTGTACTATCTTGATTGGTTGGTCAATGTTGTCCTAGTCAAAAAAGCCAATGAGGAATTGGTAATGTGTGTAGATTTTATTCATTTGAATAAGGCCTACCCAAATGATAGTTTCCCATTTCCATGTATAGACCAGCTTATGGATGCATTGCAAAATATGTTGCCTTCTCCTTCATGAATGCTTACTTTATGTACAATCAAATCTAGATGTACCCTAATAAAAAAAAGACAAGTTTCATAACCGACTAGAGGCTATTTTGTTACAAAGTCATGCCCTTTGGCTTAAAGAACACTGGAGCGACAAATCAAATGTTAGTTAATAAAATGTTTTTAGACCTCATTAGATAATCAATAGAGTTATATGTAGATGACAAGATTATCAAAAGCAAGCATACTAAGGATCATGTCACTCATCTGGGTGAAACCTTGGATATTCTTAGAAAATATGAAATGAAGTTAAATCCAAACAAATGTGTGTTCGGAATAGGTTTAGGAAAATTCTTAAGGTTTATGGTCAACAATAGAGGAATTGAGGCTAAACCTAAGAAAATAAAAGTATTGATAGATATGTAACCTCCTAAAACTATCGAGGAATTCCAGAGATTGACAAGTGTAAACCTTTCTTCAAAGTATTATGTAGGAAATCTAATTTTCCTAAGACTAGAATTGTGAGAAAACATTTGAAGAATTAAAGAAATATTTGAGTAGTCCATAGTTGTTGGCTAGTTCGTAGCCGTGGATGTCCTTACCTTGTACCTGAAAATCTTAGAAACAACTATTAGAGCAACCTTAGTAAAAGGATGACAATGGAGTCTAGAGACCTGCCTATTATGTAAGCATGTCCTTCCACAATGTAGAACAGAGGTAGTTAAACCTAAACAAGTGTGTGTTCGAGTAGGTTCAGGAAAGTTCTTCAGGTTTATGATCAATTAGAGAGGAATTAAGGCTAACCTTGAGAAAATAAAAGCATTGAAAATATGCAACCTCTCAGGATTATCAAGGAAGTCTAAAGTTTGACAATGATAATGGTTGCTCTAAACTGTTTCATCTCACGGGTAATTAACGAGTGTGAACCTTTCTTTAAAGTATTATGTGGGAAATGTTATTTTCCTATGAATAAAACTATGAGAAAACATTTGAAGAACTAGAGGAATATGTGAATAGTATAGAGTTTTTGGCTAGTCCATAACCAAGTGAAATCTTCACCCTATACATGGAAACCTCATAAATGGCTGTTAATGCAACCTTAGTAAAGGATGATACTGGAGTCCAAAGATCTGCCTACTATGTAAGCAAGTCCCTCCATGATGTACACATTGCGCTTATAGTAGCATCCAAAAAGCTACGCCCATATTTCCAATCTCACAACATAATTGTCCTCACAGACACTCAGTTTCGACAAGTGCTTTCTAATCCCGAGGTCTCTAACTATAATGCAAGAATGGATCATTGAGTTTAGTGAGTTTCATATTAAGTACGTTTTTCGTACTGTCATTAAAGGCTAAGTTTTGGTTGACTTTTTGGCTAAAAGTTACAGAAGAACCTTCCAGCAAAGAAGATGATAAATACACTTTATGTGAATGGTTCTTCCAACAAAAATGAGAATGGAGTCAAACTTATATTGGTCACCTCAAAAGGTGATCCCTTACATTATGTATTATGGTTTCTATTCAAAACATTGAATAATAAGGTAGAATATGAAGTCCTCATTGTAGGAGCGATAGGTAGTGTGTTCCAAGGTCAAGGACTCTTAAACTAGTAAAGGCTTTAAAAACCTAACTGATAGATTGCTTCAATAACTCCTAACATGCTGTGAAACAAGTACTGGGTAAGTTCCAGGTTCGAGGGCTTTAGTATGTCGTTAGCAAACCATTTAACTTTCTCAGATAAACTCTTACTGGATATCCTCATCTTTTCCATTGGCATCAGTGGCAATCCAATATGCCTCCACTGTTTATTTTGTCTCAAAACTACTTTGGTCATTTTGTCTGATAGTAAGATGGGCTAAAGTATAACTATAACAATGTAATTCGCTTAGTAAATGAATTTGATTAGTAACATATAAGTAGTATATTTTTAAATTATATGATTAAATAAATTTTTTTAATAATTATAAATAAAAGTAAATGTTATAGAATTAAAAGACTCATATCCTTTACATATCTATACACTACTATAAAAAGGGGCATTAAAGTCAGTTTGCTGAACCGACTTTAAATGAAACGACTTAAAGTTTAAAGTCGGTTCAAGGCGTGAACCGACTTTATTTTAATTTATTCATTTTCTATTTTACTCAAATAAAAACCTGTTTCGAGCAGAAAAAAAAACAAAATCAGTTTAGCAAATAGTTCAAATAATACAAATATTTGAAAAATAAAATATTAATTAATACCAGAAAAATTACCATGGTTTTATTCTATTTTATTCAAGATCATCATATTCTTCTCCTTATGTTATAATACAAACCTACATATATAATACAAAAAATTATACACATAATAACAGGAAAAAAAATATGAATAATAGGGGATCTAAAAGATTAGTTAAAGAGGAAGAAAACTCACTAACCGGTGCTAGAAATGGTAGTCGTAGGTGGCCGGAAAATGAGAAAGAGTGGAGGAGAAGTGGAGGAGGTTTTCGGTTTTTTAGAGTTCTGCAACGCTGAAAATAGTTTTTGTCTGGGAAGAAAGAAGACAAGAATTTATCCACGTGGATAGCGTCGGTTCCCGGTGTCAACCGACGCTACGCTACGTGGATAGCATCGGTTCGCCACGTCTACGTAGAGTCGGTTGACATGGCGAACCGATGCTATCCACGTAGCGTAGCATCGGTTGACACCTGGAACCAACGCTACGTCCATGCATAGCGTCGGTTGACGTGGCGAACCGACGCTATCCACGTAGCGTAGCGTCGGTTGACACTTGGAACCGACGCTACGTCCATGCATAGCGTCGGTTCGACACATCAACCGACTCTACATCCTACGTGGATAGCGTCGGTTCTACACCGAACCGACTTTAAACCAATTTAAAGTCGATTTTTTCTAAAAACTGACTTTACGTATCGACTTAAATACCCATTTTTGTAGTAGTGATATACCTTTTTACATCTAAAAATTTAAGCTTAAATTGTTGAGATAGTTGGTTTAGTATTTGGCAAGAGTCATTGCTCCCTAGTGATCTGAATTCGTATTATTACTCTGTATATAGTTATTACTCCATTGTATATTATTTTTGCTGAAACCTTTTCCAATACAGATTATATCGTTTGTTATGAGGGCCAATTGGGTTTTACATCTATTTAATTGATGGTTGGTAAACATTATTATTTGCTTATTTCTCTTTGCTTTTGGTGTGATTTAAGTCTACTTGGAAGGACTGTTTAATATGCAGTGATAATTATCTGTGGTTACAACAGCTAAAACATCTCTTAAACTAAGAATCATGTCTGTCATAGAACATGCATAACAATACAACTATATAAATATATAAATTATTAATTATATTTAACTCTTACGGTCACTGTCTCATTTGATTGTAGAATTTAAAAATATATCATTTTCATATATCACAACTAATAAAAAATCAAATATAATAGATATTTATATCTAACAATAAAAGAGACAAAAATAACATGTTTAAAAATTAAAAGTTATAGTTTAAAAAAATTGAAAACATATATATATTAAAAACATTAAAATAATCCTAAATCTAATTGGTTTAGGGTTTATGATTTAAGATATAGGGTTTAGAATTTAACAAACAATAAATGAGTATTATTAATAAGTTAATATTTTATTTATTTAAAATGTGTCTTTTAATTATTGATTCTTTTTTTATCCATTTTGTTATAAGATGTAAATAACACATATATCAATTCTAAAATTTATCACTACTTACGTAACAGTTTTTTATTGAATATAGTTACGTGAGTTTAACTATACTCATAATACCTTTACGTTAAATTGGGTCTAAAATTATCTCATTAAACCATCGGCCCTTTAAGTAATATATATATATGTATGTTGTATATGTTGTTGCTGAGAAGTAATTGAAGCTGCTGCTAGAGAGTTGAAACCAAAAGAAAAAAAATTAGCGACTACGTGAGTGAAAGGAAGCTAAAAATAAAGACACCTCATCGCCTGCCAGCAGCCATTTTCTCTTCGACCACCACATCCTAACCCGATCTCCACTTTCCCTTATCTCCCACACCTGAATCAATAGCTATTGAAACAAAATAAATTTTCAGCACAGATTTTTCACAGATAGAAGAAAATGTGAGAAATTGAAATTAAGTAAGCTACTGATATCATTTGTATGATAATATTGACAAATATTGTATTTCTCTGATAATTATGATGTATATTTCATATCATTTCTGTTATGTTTATGTACAAGAGTTTAGGTATATGTATACAAGGAAAACGAAAACTAAACAATAACCTTACCTACTGCACATCCATGTTTTATGGCTCCACTAATATTATTGTCTGCTCCATGTTTTGCTCCACTAAACATTGGTGTTTGCCACTGTTGCAGCATGCACCAAAACACACACCAACATTCCCCCTCAAGTTGGTGCATATATGTCTCTTATGCCCAACTTGTCAAGTGAGTTGTAGAAGTTCTTTGCACACATAGATTTTGTGAGTATATCAGCCAGTTAATCTTCTGATTTAACAAATGAAAGCTGAATAATCTTTTCTTCAAGATTCTATTTGATGAAGTTCTAATCCACTTCAACGTGCTTCGTGCGATCATGTTGAACTGGATTGTGAGAGATGGCAATGGCTACTTTGTTATCACAAAATAAGTTCATTTCAGAGTTAGGAGCAACACCAATCTCAGTTAGAAGTTTTTTCAACCAAAGAAGCTCACATATTCCCTTGACCATTCCTCGAAATTCAGCTTCAGCACTAGATAAGGCAACTACCTTTTGCTTCTTGCTCCTCCATGTAACAAGATTCCCCCCCCCCCCCCCAACAAAAATAAAGTACCCAGCAGTAGATTTCTTATCCTTCATATTCCCTGTCCAGTCTGAATCTGTATATCCAACGACTTTCAATTGACCATTCTTTGAAAACATAAGTCCTTTCCCAGGGGAGGATTTTAAATAACGGAGTATTCGCATGACGGCATCCATATGGTCTTCACTTGGGCAGTGCATAAACTGACTCATGACACTCACAGTATAAGCAATATCAGGTCGAGTATGAGATAAGTATATGAGTTTACCTACTAACCGTTGATATCTCTGTTTATTTGCTGGTACTTGGTTCACATATTCTCTAAGTTTATGATTTTGGACCATCGAAATATCGATAGGTTTACAATCTAGTAATTATGCCTCTACCAGTAGGTCTAGAGTATATTTCCTTTGGGAAAGACATATACTTTGTTTTGATCTTGTTACCTCAATGCCTAAGAAGTATTTGAGCCCTCCCAAGTCCTTCATTTCAAACTCATTTGATAGTTGTTCTTGAAGCCTAGAGATTTATTCTTTATCATCCCCTGTAATGATCATGTCGTCTACATAGACTATAAGGACTGTTATTTTGCCCAATCGATGTTTTAGGAAAAGAGTGTGGTCAGAGTTGCTTTGTTGAAACCCATATTTTCTCATTGTTGAACTCAATCTGCCAAACCATGCTCGAGGTGATTATTTTAGTCCATACAATGCTCATTGTAATCTATATGTAGTTTTTTTTTCTGATGTAACAATATATCCTGGTGGAATATCCATGTAAATCTCTTCTTCAAGGTCACCATAAAGGAAGGCATTCTTCACATCAAGTTGGTGTAATGGCCAATCTAAATTTGCTGCAAGAGATAACAAAACTCTCATAGTTTTTAGTTTAGCCACAGGTGAGAAGGTTTCTTGATAATCTATACCATGTTTCTATGTATACCCTTTTGCTACTAGCCTCGCCTTGTATCGATCAATTGACCCATCTGCTTTATACTTAATGGAGAAAATCCACTTGCATCCTACCATCTTCCTCCCTTGAGGCAACTTGCTTGACACCCATGTGTTGTTCTTCTACAGTGCCTCAAATTCTTCTTTTATAGCTTGAGCCCAATTTGGATCAAATAAGGCTTCTTCAACATTGCTTGGAATTTTACATGAGGAGAGTGTTTGTGCAAAAGCCCTGATAGGTTTTAATAACCCTTGAGTAGATACATAATTGGCTATTGGATACTTGGGTTGTCGTTCCTCTTTGTCTGGAGAGTATCGATTTGAAGGTTTGCCTCGATTGTGTCTGAAAGGTAGAACATAACCAATAGATGTATCTATAGCATTAGTTTGTAAAAGTGTGATAGGAGAACTTACCTCAGGAATATTCTCAGTAGGAGGATCATTGGGTACTAGAGAGTGGAGGGGTGCATCAACCACTGCATCTTCTGGAGATTCAGTCACTAGTTCAGATTCAGTTCTTAGAAGTTCAAGTTCGGGTCTAGGTACTAGCTCATCCATATTGTTGGCATTATCTGAGTATGTCGGATTGTTACTAATGTCTAATACTTCAACATCAAGCCAATTCTGTTCTTCACCATAACTCTTCCCCTGAAGAGGATAATTGGATACTGATTATGGAAAAAACCATTCAGATTCTAGGAAAGTGACATCCATGGTAATGTAGGTTCTTTTAGTAATAGGATCGTAGCATTGGTATCCCTTTTTTTGTACGCCATACCCCAAGAAAACACATCGGACAGCACATGGATCCAAAATAGTAGGCAAGGGAACATGATCATATAGCACCTTTAATGGAGTCTGAAATTGTAAGGGTTTTGTGGGCATACGGTTTAGTAGATACACAACTGTAGTAACAGCATCACTCCAATATCTACTAAGCATATGTGCACCAATTAGTAAGGCCCGAGCAGTTTCTAAAATATGCCTATTCTTCCTCTCCGCAATCCCATCCGGTTGTGGGTTTGTGAACATGAAGTTTCATGGAGAATACCATGGTTGTCCAAGTATGTCCGAAATTGTTGATTAACATACTCCCATCCATTATCAAACCTAAGAATCTTAATTTTTTTAGAAAATTGTGTCTGAACCATGGTGTGAAACAAGTGAAATGTAGAAAATACTTCATCTTTATATTTGAGAAGGTAAAGCCATGTCATTCGTGTATAATCATCAACAAAAATTACAAACCAACGATGACCCGATGACGTAGTGACCGGGGAAGGTCCCCAAACATCATAATGTACTAAAGCAAAAGGAGTCATACTTTTATTCATGCTTATAGGATAAAACGCCCTATGACTTTTTGCTAAGATACAAGTATCACATTTGAAATCTGAGTGTGTGATATTTGAAAATAAACTAGGGAGTAAGTGCTTTAAATACCCAAATGATGGATGCCTAAATCGACGATGATATAACCAAATCTTGCGTTCCTTGTTACCAACAGTGTGTTGCATGTGATTGGCTCTTCCTGAATTGAGGTCATCCACATAATATAACCCCCCCTCTCTTAGTACCACACCCAATGATCTCCTTGGTGAGAATATCATGTAGAAGACAAAAGGTAGAATATATCAATACTACACAGTTAAGATCTGAAGTGACCTGACTTATAGACATTAGTCTGTTTGAAAGAGAGGGTACAAGTAATGTATTAGATAGTGATAATGAAGGAGATAAATTCATTGTTCCAGCCCCTATAACTGGATAAGTGACCCCATTGGCATTGGCAACACGGCTCCATCTCGGTTGGGTTGTATTGGAGAGATATTTTAGGTCAAACATCATATGATCTGTAGCTCCAGAGTCTAGAATCCAATCCTCATTATCACTACGAGTAGAGATGTGAAATGCTTTACTTAAAATAACTGGATCTTGGGAAGATTTGGCCTGAGGAATAAGGGATAGTGATGCATTATTGGTAGCCACAACGGCTCGCCCAGTGGTGTCCCGTTTCTTCTGTGCTTGAAGATCATTCCACCATTCTGGATACTCATGTAGTTTGAAGCAGTTTTCATGGGTATGTTTGGAGTTTCCACAATGGCCATATTTCATGTCAATAGACAGTGGATTTCCCGTGGATTTCTTTCTACCCAAAAAAGTTTCTGGTTTGGGTGGCAATGGATTATGGTGCCCCTTGATCCATTTGAAAGCCATAACTACTCTGGGTGTCGTATCTGTACCCATGATCATCACAGTCTGCCGGACCTCTACCCTACGGATGAATCCATAGGCTTGTTCCACCGTAGGGAGTGGTTTGATTTGAAGCACATCACTTCAAGTTTTATCTAGTCTGTCATCAAGTCCATCGAGGAAGGTATACACTCGATCTTCCTGTATGATGAATTTGTAATTTTGTATTTCAGTCGCACACTTCATTGGATTAGGATGACGGAAATCAATTTCTTGCCACAACCTTTGAAGGTCATTGTAGTATTTTTCAATGGATCTACCCGTCTTCTTCATACGAGTAACTCGACGGTGAAGATCATACACTTGAGATGTGTCTATCCCATCATAGTAGGTCGTAGCAGTAGAATCCCAAACCTATTTCGTAGTTGGGAATCAAATGAAATTTGCAATCAAGGAAGGGTCCATTGAATTTATCAACTATCCTTTGACAATGGCATTTTCAGTGCACCATCTCCTGAATGAGGGGTCAGTTTCAATAGGTTGAGGAAAATCCCCATTAAGATATCCCAATTTGTCTTTTCCAGAGATATACATCTCCACCACTTGGGACCACAAGGCATAGTTGGATCCTCCCAACTTGATACTAATGGGAGTAGTCGACGCTTTAATTAGCGGAGGTTGTGAAGTGATATGAGCTCTAGTTAGAACTTTCGTCATTTTTGTAGTCAAATCTTCCAAAATGAAATTGGTGGTTAAATCTCTAGATTCTGCCATGAAATCTAAATTTTTTTTCCTTTTTTTACACTTCGTACACTAGCTATATATAGAACATTTCGTAACCCTAATTCATTTTCCTTTCCATTTGTGCAGTCCTCTACACACTTTCTTCACGCTGCCCTCTACGGTGCTTTATTCGCGTAGAGTGGCGCCTTTCTTCTTCTGATGGAAGATAAGGATGGTCGAACCCTAGCCGACTACAACATCCAGTCAGAGTCATCCCTCTACCTGGTCCTCCATCTCCGTCTCCATCTTTGTGAAGCAGTGCTCTTCTTCTGCTTTGTTCCAAGTTTTTCCACGACGGCAGCTAGACTGGTACGTAGAGAGACTGCACCAGCCCCAACAAGTAAGCGATGTTGGGAAACTACGACGACTCCAACGAGCAGATAGACCTGAAACGTAGGTAAGCTGCAATGGCTCCAATGAGCAGCTAGATCAGTATGGCTCCCTGAAGGGTTCTATTGAGGTTGCGATGGCGGAAATGACATTGAGCAGAAATGGCGACTCTGGATACTAGATGGTCGTAGCACTGGTGAGGCTTCACTGTCTACCCATCCCCTCAGGTTTCAACCTCTGTGGTTAAGCCTTACAACAATGTTCTTTGTACTTATTCCCTTCTGGAGCACACTGATGTTGTTGTTTTACTTGATGGCATTTTTTCCAGTATTGCAACTGATCAGTTTCAACGAGTAAAACAGAAATCAACTTCGAGGAAAAATGTAAACCAGAAATCAGCAGCCACACCAGAAATCAGAAATCAAAATGGTAGTAGAATAGAAATTAGCATAGCAGGTAATTCCATTAGTCAGCAATAACTTGCTCTGATACCATGACAAATATTGTGTTTCTTTGATAATTATCATGTATATTTCATATCATTTCTGTTTTGTTTTTGTACAAGAGTTTAGGTATATGTATACAAGGGAAACGAAAACTAAACAATAACCATACCTGTTGCACATCCATGTTTTATGGCTCCACTAATATTATTATCTGCTCCATGTTTTGCTCCACTAAACATTGGTGTCTGCCACTATTGCAGCATGCACCACAACACACCAACAAATATTTGATTTAATAGTAAGTTTTTCAATTTATCTTGCTATATATTACTAGTAAATTAAAGGGAGATATTTTTTGGGTATATTTAGATTTTGGTATATTTTGTGAAGCTCTCTGAATATTGGTGTTTGTATCTACATTTGATTATTAGTAGATTTTTCTCGGTATACCGTCGTCAGTGGAGTAGATTTTTCACATTGAAAAATTGAACCACTTAAATCATTGTGTGCCATTTATTTTTCTCATTACTTATTATTTTGCTGTTACCCATTATTATATATTTGTACAATCAAAATTAGACCGAAACTTCGCTTTTGCAAGTGCTAATTTATAACAAATTGGTATCAAAGCATTGGGTTATTATGTTATTTATTGGAACTGATCAATTTTTTTTCTTTTGGATTTATTTTATGCTTCTAGTTATCTGATTGGTTTCATATTTTTTGGGTTGTACTTCTGTTTATTTAATGTTGGTTTTTCTGTCATAACAGCAAAATACAAAATTAAGAAATTTAATGGTAGGAATGATTTCAGTCTATGGCGAATAAAGATGTGGGCTATATTAATTAAATAAGGACTCATTAAGACACTTGAAGGTAAGGATAAATTATCAAAAAAATTGACTGATGAAGAAAAAGATGCATTGATGGAAAATGTTCTCAGTTTAATTAAGTTATCCTTGTCTGATGAGGTACTACGTGAGGTCAATAATGAGGAATCTCCCGCTCAGTTATGGCTTAAATTAGAGAATTTGTATATGACCAAGTCTTTGACAAGCTGGTTATATTTGAAGCAGCATCTGTATACATTCAGAATGTCAGAAGGTACACCTTTACACGATCACCTTGATGAATTTACTAAAATTATTTGTGATCTAAAAATGGTGGTGTTAAAATTGAGGATGAGGATTATGCCTTAGTTTTGTTGTGTTCTTTACCTCATTCATTTGAACATTTTGTTGATACCATGTTATTTGGGCAAGACACTATTTCTTTGGAGGATGTCAAAGTAGCTTTGAATTTCAAAGAGTTGAAGAAAAAGATGTCTACAAGAAATAATGATAATAGTAGTGATTTTTTTGTCAGAGGTAGAAATTAAGAAAAAAGACACAAGAAATAATATAGGCAAGTCTAGATCCAAATCTATAAAAAGAAAAGATAAATGCAACTATTGCCGTCAGGAAAGGCACTGGAAAGTAAATTGTCCGAAACTCAAAGATAAAGAAAAATCTGTCATAACATCTTCTATTACTAATGATGTTTTTGGTGTAATAGATAGTTCTAGTTCTGATGGTGAAAATGTTCTATCAATATCTATTAGTTCTCCTAGAGATGTTTGGATTCTTGATTCGGATTGCAATTACCATAAGTTCCCTAGTAGAGACTAGTTTGCTTTTATTAGTCTACTGATGGGGGTATTGTCTTGATGGGAAACAATATGTCCTACAAGTTTATTGGTATTGTTATTGTCTGAATCAAGATGCATGATGGTATTATTAGGACTTTGAAAGATGTTGGCCATGTTCCAGATTTTAAAAAAAAAACTTGATATCTTTGGGTACTCTTCATTCACAAGGCCACAGGTATTTAGTTAAAGGTAGAGTTTTAAGAGTTAGTGAGGGTGCTCTCGTTGTTATTAAAAGACAATTGTGGCATGGCCTTTATATGCTTTAGGGTAGCACTATTATTGGTAGTATTTCAGCTTCGTCCTCGTCAGATCAAGATTTAGATACTACTTGATTATGGCATATGCGGCTAAGACATATGAGTGAGGCAAGGATGTCTATTTTGAGCAAACGAGATTTTCTTGGTGGTCAAAAAACTGGGAAGCTTGATTTTTGTGAGCATTGTGTCGATGGAAAGCATCGCAGGATCAAGTTCAGTATAGCCATCCATAAAACAAAATTTATTGTTGATTATATTCATTCAGATCTTTAGGGTCCTTCTCGTATTGTGTCTAAGGGTGGTACCCGGTATATGTTGACTTTTATTTATGACTTCTCCTGTTATGTTTGGGTGTATTTTCTGAAGAACAAGAATGATGCATTCTCAAAATTTGTAAAATTCAAGGCTTGTATAGAAAATTAAATAGGAAAGAAAATTAAGCATTTGAGAATTGATAATGGTTTGGAATTTTGTGAAAATCAGTTTAATGAGTTCTGTGAAAGAAATGGCATAGTGAGACACCACATTATGTGTCATACAACACATTAAATGGAGTAGCAGAACGTATGAATATGACTCTCTTAGAAAGAGCTCGTTGTATGCTCTTTCAAGCTAACTTGAATAAATCTTTTTGGGCTAAAGCTTGTAACCATGCCTGTTATTTGGTGAATCAGTCTCCATTAACTGAAATTGAGTTGAAGACTCTGTTTAAGGTATTCTTTGGTACTCCTTCTAATTATTTTGATTTGAAATTTTTTGGTTGTCTTGCTTATGCTCATGTTAATGATGGTAAACTTGAGCCTAGGGCATTGAAATACATATTTTTGGGGTATCCTTTTGGGGTGAAGGGTTATAGATTATGGTGTGTTGAACCCAAGTCACCTAAACTTTTGATTAGTAGAGATGTTAAGTTTGATGAGTTTTGCATGTTGGAAAAGAAAAAAAAAGAGTATATTGTTGCAGGTAAAGACCATGGTGTTAGTGAGCAGGTAGAGCTTGAGAGTGGAGCTCCTAGTCAAGTGCAAGAGGGCACTTTAGATCAGGCATCTGTGGATGAGATAGATGATTCTGCTCATGATTTAGCAGAATAACAACATAAGCAACTATATAGTATCGCTAAGGGTAAAGGAATAAGATAGATTTGACATTCTTAGAGGTATACAGATGTAGACTTAGTTTCTTTTGCATTGTCTATGGTAGAGCCTATTGAGGTGCATAAATCTTCTAGTTATTATAAAGCTATCACTTGTGATGATTCTGTTCAGTGGTTGGTTGCTATGAATGAAGAGATTGAATAACTTCATAAGAATCATACTTGGGAATTGGTGAAACCGCCTAAGGGCCAGAAGATTGTTGGAAACAAATAGGTCTTCAAGAAAAAGGAAGGTACACCTGAGCTTGAAGCAGCTAGGTTCAAGGTACGTGTTGTTTCAAAGGGTTATTGTCAGAAGAAAGGTATTGACTTCAATGAAGTATTCTCACCTATTATGAAACATAACTATATTCATATGTTTCTTGCTATGGTTGCATTGTTTGACATGAAATTAGAACAACTTGATGTCAAGATAGCCTTCTTACATGGTAAGCTTGAAGAACAAATATATATGCATCAACCAGAGAGGTTTGTTGTGCCAGGTAAGGAAGATCATATTTGTTTATTGAAAAAGTCTTTATATGGGTTGAAGTAATCCCTTAGACAATGGTATAAACGGTTTGATTTTTTTATGATTGATCATGGTTACTCTAGGAGAAATTATGATAGTTGTGTTTATTATTTTAGATTACATGATGGTACATATGTCTATTTGTTGCTTTATGTTGATGATATGCTTATTACTTCTAAGAATAAGTTTGAGATTCAGAAATTAAAGTCTCAACTTAGTAATAAGTTTGAGATGAAAGATTTGGGTACAACAAAGAAAATTTTGGGTATAGAAATTTATAGGAATAGACAAGTGGGCAAACTTTATTTGACTTAGAAAAGTTATATTGAAGAAGTTCTTGAACGTTTTGGTATGAAAGAGTCTAAACCTGTGAGTACGCTATTAGCTACACATTTTAGGCTTTCTTTTGGATTTGTCACCAAAGTTAGAAGAAGAAGAGCGGTACATGTCTCAGGTTCCATATGCTAGTACCATTGGTAGTTTGACATACACTATGGTTTGTACTCGTCTAGACATTTGACATGCAGTTAGTGTTGTTAGCAGATATATAGGTAATCCTGGCAAGGGTCATTGGAAAGTAGTGAAATGGATACTTCGGTATTTGAGAGGCACATCTAATTTTGGTTTGGGATATGATGGAAGTTCTAATACTGGTTGCAGTGTTATTGGTTATATGGACTCCGATTATGCTGCTGATTTGGATAGAAGAATATCTCTAATAAGTTATGTCTTCACTCTTTTTCGTTATGCCATTAGTTAGAAGGTTACTTTACAGTCTACAGTTGCTTTGTCTACAACAGAGGAGAAATATATGGTAGTAGCAGAAACAATTCATTTGGCTTAGAGGTTTGGTTTGTGATTTACGTTTATAGCAAGATACTTCTATTGTATTTTTATGATTGTCAGGGTGCGATACACTTGACCAAGAATACTATGTATCATGAAAGAACCAAACATATTGATGTCAGATATCACTTCGTTCATGACATTGTCTCTCATGATGCTATTATTGTCAATAAGATAGTCACTATAGAAAATCCAATTGTTATGTTAACCAAATCAATTCCTTTTAACAAGTTCAAGCATTGTTTGGAATTTATTGGTATTTACAGAAGATAATCACTCTTCGGGGCTTTTAGACGACAATTATTTGATAATTTGAGAAATTTTATATTTGAAGAAATTTTTACATTTTTTAACCAAAGTGAAGATTTGTTAAATTTACCCAAAAACTCTTAGGCCCAAAACTATCTCATTAAACTTCCAACCCTTTAACTAATATATATATGTTGTATAATAATTAAAGCTACCGCCAGAGAGCTAAAACCAAAAGAAAAAAAATTAGCAGTTACGTGAGTGAAGGGAAGCTAAAAATAGAGACTCCTCATCACCTACCATCAGCCATCTTTTCTTCGACGACCATAGCCTAACCTGATCTCTACTTTTCTTTTCTCTCCCACACCTAAATCAACAGTTGAAACAAAATAAATTTTTAGCCCAGATTTTTACAAATAGAAGAAAAAGTGAGAAACTGAAGTTAAGTAAGCTATTGATATGGTAATATTTGATTTAATAGTAAGTTTGTCAATTTATTTTGTTATATATTACCAGTAAATTAGAAGGAGATATTTTCTGGATATATTTGGATTTTGGTATATTTTGTGAAACTCTCTGAATATTGGTGTTTGTATCTACATTTGATTATTAGTGAATTTTTTTCGATATGTCATTGTTAGTGGATTAGATTTTTCACATTAAAATGTTAAATCACTTAAATCATTGTGTGTCATTGTCATTTATTTTTCTCATTAATTATTATTTTGTATTACCTATTATTATGTAATTGTATAACCAAAATTGGAACCAAAATTCGATTCCATAAGTGTTAATTTATAACACGTTAGGTCACTGATAATTTATAATAAACTTACCAGAAATATACTTTTCCTTAAAAGTATCATAAGATGAAACATCAAAATGCATCCACCAAATTGGCTGATTGTATCCAGCAAAGTTCAGAAAGTTTTCGCAGACGAAAGGTTAGATTGTAGGGAATAAGTAAAAAAGGAATTGGGTTACAGCAAAGAAATTTAGAGGAAATATAATATTATTATAGAATTACAGAGAGGGAGAACATACATACTACAATGGCCAGATCAGACATGAAATTAAAAAATAAAAATCCGATACTCTTCATTTTCTAAAACTGACATCAAAGTTTGCCTTTCATTCTCTCATAGACTATTAATTAAAAAAGGAAAAAGAACGTCCCTTAACATTTAATTGTTATGGAAAAACCAGCATTTTTTTTCAATAATTGATTTACTTTTTTAAAAAAGTATTGCGAGGTAGAGGATCCAAAACGAGAATTTTAAAGAACGTTAAGCCTTTTAAAAAAAACAATGTACAAAGTAAAATTGTACTCTCTTGTTTTAAAAAAAAATAACAAAATTTTCGCATTTAAAATTTAGGATGAAGTATGATAGACCTTTTAAATTAAATTGTGTTGTTTAATCTCTGGTATTAAAAATTATGTTATTTAGGTTTTTTTTTTTTTTAAAAAAATTCAATTAATAACAAATTATATTATTTTAATGATTTTTATTTAAAATATTATTAGTTCTTATAAAGTAATTAAAACGTGATTAAAATACGAGTTTTAATAAAGATAAAAATAAAATTTAATATGAAATAGTTTAAGAAAAATAAACAATAATAAAATTCAAACAAATTTTTTTTAATATATATATATTTTAATTTTTAATAAAATTTAAAAATTAATAAAATATTAAAATATAATAGTGTCAATTAACAAATATTAAAAAATAAATATTTTGTAAATTTTTCATATGAATTTTGACTTTAACATTTTAATTGTATTTAATCATTTGACAGAAAATAATTATATTTTAATTAAAATCTTTAAAATAATATAATTTTTTATTAATCGGTTATTTTTACAAAATTAAAGGATTAAATGATACAATTTTTAATCAAAAGAACTAAATAAGACAAAAATGACCTACTGTTGTGGTATTCTTCTTTAAAATGTATAACTACAAAAATTACACTCTTAATATTTACCTTATACATTCTACCTATTAAAGAATGTTGTACATATCATTGTATTTTAAACACGTAGTTTAAATTAAATTACAATTGTTTGAATCCGTTCAATTAATATTAAATGTCATTTAATTAAATTATGTCAAATATTATTATGTGTTATTTTTGTTATTATAAGTGTTGGTGGTTTATTTTTTGTAATTTTTCTTTTATTTTTCTTTTATTTTTTGGTATAAAATGAATAAGAGAGTTATCCCTTCCCTTCCTCAATTAGCTAATGTATAGCTCACGCGAAATCTGCCTCTTTATTGGCCTACGCAAACCGTAAGATAATACTTTGGAAAAGAACTGCTCAGCCTAAATGGCTTTCTTTGTGAAACAAACCCAACTCCATTATTAATTTCCATCTATATTAAAAGGAACCCTCTTCATCTTAATCTCCTAACTTCATCTTTTAATCAAGTTAATTAGCGTAGGATTTAACTTAAGCAAATAATTAAGGGTTCTCAAACAAGTTGTTTCTCTCATTATTATAACCGATCGAAACAATTACTCTTCTGCAGCAAAGAGCACTAGCTAGCTTGTCTCTCATCATGAAAGGTACACTACTTCTCTATGCCAACCTTCATTATACAGGGCTTTTTAGTAATACTATATATTCTTTTCTAGAAATACATTGTTAAAATATTGAGCTATATATGTTATTGCATAGCATGTCATAATTAATGTATGCTAATTATTGAATTCTTCCCCAAGTTATAATATGATTCGTTAAGTCGGTTTTGCACTGAAAACTCGAAAACATTTTTCATGCTGTGAAAGAAATTTGATCCTTAATTAGTTGTTTAATTGGTATCAACATAAAATTTTAACCGGAAAATAAAGTCCAGAAAATGTTAATATATAAAAAGAATATTGTATATTTATTAAAAAATATATAAGTATATTATTTATAAATAATATGATAATTATTTTATTCGAAGATGTATAATTCTTATTGTTTATATATTATATAAAATTTATATGATATCAAAATTACGAAAAAAAGACAAAATAATGAGACTCGATCAAAATAAAATAAAATACATAAATCTTGTAAAAATAAATTCAAGTAATTTAAATAAAATTAAAATAAATAAAAATAATTTTAAAAAATATAAAGTATTAGATCAATTTATACATTTTGATAAAGATATTAATGTATATAATGTGTCTAACATTCATTAAAATTAAAAATATTAATATAATTTTGATAAATAATATGCAACTTAAGTTTTTTTTAATGTTAATTTTTTTTAAGATTAGATATCTCGTGTTATTTATTAAATATGAAATAAATCTTATATTTTCTTGTTGCTTGTAAAATCTTTGTCCCGTGTCTGTAATTGTTTGGTGTTGTGATGATTCTTGTTCTGACATCCACAAAATTTACATATTTTTTAATGTTATAAACAATTTATATTAATTTTGTTGTAAAATTATTTATTTATATTACTAAAATTTATATATTTGCAAGCAATATAAAATTGGCGTTGATTTTAAATTAAAAAAAAAATCACTTTTGTTGTGTATGTGCCAAATCGACACATAAGGATAAAGTCTTACATTCATTTTCGTTTCACACATAATGATGAGTCGATGATCAATAATGAGCCACTTGAATTTTTTATTTTTTTTACTGAAAGTAAAAACTGTTTCATTAATACTCATTTCTAAAAAATAAAAAAGAGTATTATTTATTTACATAAAAATTAATAATAAATATTCAAATATTCAAAAACAGACCACACGTAAAAGAACAATAATTCTACTGAGAGAATATATCATCAAAATATGAGTTTTTTTATCTTACTTATTTGTATACATATTTATTAATATTATTCAAAATTTTATATTAATAAAATTTAAAATTGAATAAAATATTTTCCTAGACATCTTATTAAATCTTTACAAATCAAAGAGTTATAAAAATATGATTAAAAAAAAACTTTATATTTAACAAATATAGATACGAAGAAACACTAAAATTGACTTCATATGATCAGATCTTACGTAAAATTACAAAATAAAGTTCCCACCAAAGTGAGAAAACTAAATAAGTAAAATACAAAAAGAAAATACCCACGGGACCATAAGATAAGGTCTCTCTACGATGTGAATATAAAGCAGAGAGCTAAGAAGTAAATGAAAATTTAATATCTTATAGTTTATTTATATTATAATTTTACTATAAATTATAACTCATTTAATATAATATTATTGATAAATATAATTAGATATAAAAAAATTATAACATTAATTATAATGATATAATTATATGTAAAAAAATTACTCATTTTTAAACAGTTGTGTTTGAGTATTCCTTTCCATCAATTATTGATACCTTTTGTCACTTTTACCGACTTGATATTTCTTCTCAATTATATATATATATAAGCACTTAATTATAGCATAGAAACAAAACTATTTCGTTAATCATATTCCACGTATTACAACTATTTAGCTCTTAAATAATTGCTTATAAAAAAGTCTTAGATGCTTAATTAAGTTAGACGCCATCCATCTGAGAAGAAACAAATGTCAATTAATTTATGCTTTTTTTTTTTTTTTTGGTAAAAAATGTCATTAACTTGTAGGTAGTAATATTAATCCTGCTCCTCCTTTCAAGTAGATATAAAGGTTCTACGGTGAAATATTAAATTTAGGATATGATATTATTATTATTATAAGAATATTTATTAGTAATAATTTTATTTAATAATAATAGTTTTTAAAGTATAATTAATATTAAAAATGAAATTGATATTTAATATGATTTTATTATAATAATAACAAAAATTATTATGATTATAATATTATGATAAATTTATTTGTGGTTTTAGAATGGGCTCAATTCACATATGTTACTAAAAATGTAACTGTATGTGTAACAATTAAAATATGACACATAAAATTTCTTTTTATTTTCTGTCACTTACATTTTAACTACCATTATTGAAATCACTTGCAATGACAACTAAATGATATATAAAAATTGAACCCTTTTTTTTTTAATAAACTCAAATACATACATCCATAATTAAGCTTTCAATCTCAAATTTTCTTCATAATTAAATGAGTAATATTCCGTGGAATCACATTTCATTCACACCTCTCTTAGAAATGCAATGTAATATTCAAAATCGCTTTGTTTTTTGACAAAAGATAAATTCAAATCTAATTGTTTAGAAATCTAATAACAATTTAATATATCATAATTATATTATAATTAGAATTAATATAATAATTTTTTATTAAATATATTCATATAAATCAAAGTATATGTATTAATAAAAAAACAATAGTTTACTAACTTTAATGAGAATGAATCACATTTCTACAACATGGTACAATTTTTTCAAGCCATGACCTAAAATCAGCAACAGTGATGATAATTTAATATATGTCAATTTCAAATGACAAAATTATTATGGACTTTAAAATTATTAGAATCGCGTGATTAAGGTTTGTTAAAATATAAATCCACTTTTTGTGGAAACGTGAGAGGCAATACTTTCTTATGTAAGAGGGAGGAGGGAAGCAATTTCAACGTAATTACAACTATTAAATTTATTTTTAAAAATAATAAAACTAATACCTTAAAATTTATAACCACAAAAAAAATATTATTTATATTCATTTTATAGATTTTTATTATTAAAAAAATTTATCATATTATTTTATTTTAAACATCTAATTAAATGTCATTTAAATTGAACTACAACTATTTAAATTCATTCAATGTTAAATATTCAATTAAACTTGTTATATGAATTGAATTTAAGTGGAGGAAAAATCAAGAAAGTTCTAGAGATAATGAATAAAATATTTCTTGTATTGTATTCAATTCATAGTGTATTATCTATACACCAACTTGTAAACTAGTAACTCTGGTAATGGGATTGGTTATCTTCATATTACTATAATTTTATTTTTGATATTCTGTTTTGTCTAAATATTTGAGGTATAACCTTAATAGTATCCCTATTTAAAAAAAAATCAATTTGGTACAATTTATCGTTTGATTGTGAACTTTTTACATATATAGTAATACATATACAATATTTAAAGGATATTTTTAGATAAACAATTAATTGATTATCTCAAAGTATCTTTTGAAAATCGTTTAATTAATTTATTATCTGAAAATACTCTCTAAATATTATACATGTATTATTATACATGTGAAATATTTACAATTAAATAATAAGTTGCACTAAATTGTTACTTTTTTTAAAATAGAGATATTACTAAGATACCACCTCAAAAATCATGGATAAAAAAATATTGAAAATAAAATCGTAGTACTACTAAGATAACAAATCTCGAGTTGTATATATGTTGTTAAGCACATGTGTAGGTTGTTATAAACTATAACTAACACATATGTAGGTGGTAACAAACTGTAACTAACACCTAATGCATTCACATTACAAACCTACTACCCCCAACAAACTTAGGGTGTGCTAACACAATAATTAAAGGCCTGGAAGAGTTTTTCTCAAGATGTCAACTAGTTAATCATTAGAGAAAATAAATTGAATATCAAGAATGTTGTTCTAACCAAATCATGGAAGAAATGATTATCAATTTCAATGTGTTTAATGCATGTATGGAAGACTGGGTTTTGAGCAAGTACTTTCACACTCAAATTGTCACAATATATAAGAGGATAACTTTGTGCTTACCCCAATGGTAAGAGGTCAATTATCGCCCAAAAAAAATACAAAATTGACCTGTGGAATGTCGATCATTATGGCATGATGCCTAGTCTACATCACTATAAGCACAAATTTCTAGTGAATAAGACTTAATGAATTGTAAAGCAAGATCAATGATACCTTTCAAGTACCTCAAAAAACTTTTCGTAAATATCCAATGAAAATCAATAGGTTATGCCAAGAATTTGCACAACTTATTGACATAAAAGATACAGTGATGATAACCTATACACCAGGGAAATAGTTCAACAATCCTAAATCCTTGAGGGAAAAATTGAAATCAAATATAGTAATCAATTATTGCACAACATCTTCATCATTTCCCTTTATGAGGATATCATCAACATACACTAAGATAATGAGAGTAATATGATAGGACTATTATATAAATAAGGAAGCGTTTGACTTGGAAGCCTAAAATCCATGTTCAAGCAAGCAATGGCTTAAGTTTGGAGAACCAAAAACGAGGTGATTGCTTCAGCCTATAAAGAGCCTTTTTGAGTTTACACCATCCCTGAAGCTATTTGGAAACTAGGATATTGCTCCATGTAAACATCTTCCAACAAATCTCCATTGATAAATTGATCCACTTGCTTAATTGACCAACCGCGAGACAATGCTAAACTCAAAATGATCATGATGATAGTAGGTTTAAAAAGTGGTGAAAATGTCTCACTATAATCAAGACCTTCAACTTGTAAGTATCATTTGGCAACAAGCCTAGCCTTATATCTTTCTAATGCTCCTTTAGTTTTTAGTTTTGTTTTAAACACCCATTTGCATGTTATTGCTTTCTTGTCAATAGCTAAAGTGATAAGTTCTCACGTCCCATTGGCCAAAAGGGCATTAAATTTTTTAGTCATTGCATTCTTCAATTTAGAAATTAGGAGCCTCTTTGTGTTTCTTTAGTTCAAGAAAACTAAGCTGAGCTTGAAAGGTCTTCGGTTTGAATACTCTAGCCTTACTTCTTGTAAGCATTTGGTGATTATTAAAGGCACCAATACTGGCGGGAAGTCCCTTTACTAAATGTCTTCATAATTATTCATATTTGAATTGGTTCCCTAAGTATGTGCAATAGACACATCAACACAAAGGTAAGAGACAATAGACACAAGAACCATTGATATAACATATAGATAATATTCATTACCAAAGTTAAGAGACAAACCATCAACTTGTGTACCACTATTTTGAACTACAAATTGAACATGAGAAGGAAAACTTTGAGATGAGACCAACACTAAAAAAGAAAAAGCAACCACATTTAAGTGTGATGAAGCATGAATAGGAGAAATACATGGTATAGAGGATATGGAAACAATAGAAACTGGGGGAATATATGGTGCAGACTAAGGAACATTTGACAGACTTTGAACAAAAGGAAAACATGTTTCATTGAAAACTACATGTATAATCCTTTTGTATCTAAAGTCATACAAATATAACCACACTATTTTGTAGCATATCCTATAACAACACATTCGATAGATCATGAATATAGCTTGTATTAGTTATAGGATCTAACACATGGGAAGCATTGACTTCGAAAGACTTTCATAACATTATAATTTAGTTTCTTGTTAAATAAAAACTCATAAGGCTAGCAATCATTTAATACCTTTGTTGGAATTATATTAAGAGAGTAAACTGAAACTTTGAAGGTATATGACCAGTAAATCATAGGTACATATGCCTGAAACAATATAGTGAATCCCCTCTCCATTATTCTTTTATGTCTAGCTTTCATAACACTATTTTGTTCAATAGTGAGTCGACATGTGCTACGATGAACAAGCCCTTGTTTTTCTAATTAAGATACTAAAGGTTTAAATTCACAACAACCATTAATTTAAATGGATTTAATTGAATAATGAAACTATTTTTCAACCATGTCAGCAAAAAACACAAAAACATACGTGGTTTTATCTTTAAAAGAAAAATCCATGTAAACATTGTATCATCATCCACAACGGAAAGAAAATATTTGTCATCATTGAAAAAAAGAGTATGGGATGTTCATAAGTCAAAATACAACAAAGAAAAAGGTTCTCGGGACCTTACATAAGTGCTAGAAAATGGGAGTTTGTGAGACTTGCTTAATTAATAGTATTTACAAAAAGATTTGTCTTTATTAGAAATAGGAAGAGATGGACTACATGACTAAGTAATAATCTTGCTAACGGTAGCATGAGATGGGTCTCCAAGCCTATCATGCCAAGTTGAAAGAGGGAATAAAGTTGTCATGGGTAGAAGAGCATCTACATTGTGATTGCCATTGTTGTGATTATGAGAAACTTCTTGAACCTTGTATAAACTAGCTTCACTTGTGCTTTGAAAGAAAAACCTTCTTGATAGTTTGATCCTTGACATAGAAAATATTAGGATGAAATTCCACATGGCGGTGACATTTGGAGAATGCAATAATGTGGGTGAAGACAAATAACAATTATTTCTAACAAGCAAACTACCATAACCAATGCTTTTAATAGGGAGTTTCTGACCATTACTTGTTAGAATTCCATCTTGACCATGATAGGCAATTGAATTGTGAACTTGATGACCATCAAAGGAGATATAATGGCTTGCTCCTAAATCAAAAGGCCAAGTATTGTCAAGATCCTCAACTTTACCCCCGAAGAAGCATGCATCATAGTTGGTTTACGATCAAACCTATTTCCTAAATTCTTAGGAACAAGCAAGCTGCAAAGAGCAAAACAATTATTTGCCAAAAACTTATCACACACTTGAAAAACTCACTTGTTTCATGATTGAGAATAATGTTTATGAGAAGTATTATGATGAGGTTTAGAATTGTTTTGATTCTTATGAAAATTTGAAGGTTTTTGTTGAAGAAACTGTTAAACGTTCCAAGAAAATTTGTTATTATTTCTTAAATTCTTGAAAGATTGATTTTGCTTGCTCAAAAAATTTGCATGATGACCATGACAAACATGAATTGACTCCAATCTTCCTTACTTAGCCAAATGCGATCATACGCTTCTAACATGTCCCGTAAGGCACTAATAGATGCTTTGTGTGAATTCATATTTATGAATGTCACAAATGACATACAATTGGAAATAGGTCCAAGTCCTTCAACAATAAAGATCATAAGATCTCTATATGATACTGGATCAATGATGGAAACTAGATGATCCACTATGGTTTTGGCCTTCAAAATATATGCAGAAGTTGTCTTTCCTTCCTACGAAAGATTCTACAATTGAGACCTCAAATCCATAATTATTGATTGAGAAGAAGAGAAAGCTTCTTCGAGAGTAATCTATTGCTCATAGACAATCGATTTGTCAAAATTGTGTCAGATCATGGACTTGAAGACTGATCCATACAACCACAATTTGAGCATGGAATTTAACTTATTTTAGTTGATAAAACTAAAATTCAAACATTTATGGGTGAGAAATTGTGTAGGCTTAATAACTGATCCATTAGTGAATCCTTCTAAGCCATAGACTCTGATGCAACTAATCATTTGCTCATGTCAAATGAGATAATTATCATCATCTAACTTGACTGAAATTCCAAGATTAATTGGAGGAACGTGGAAAAACTTTGAGTAATCACATTATATGTTTGTAGAGCAACATAATATTAAGAAGAAAAATCTTGATTCAAGTGCGTAGGAGGTGAAATACCTATATTCTCGTCTCTAATCGCATCACTTGGCGAGTTGAAATTGTTAGAGACTTGAGAAAAAGAGAACAACACATTACGATAGGATCTATTTTTCTTAATCGTTGTAAAGATTGTTAAAGTGCTCTAATATCATGATATGAAGAGAATTCTAAAGAGAGAATGAATGAAGTATTGCTTGTATTGCATTCAATTCATAACGTAAAAGATTACATGAAATCGTGAATTTATACACAGATTGACAAAATAGTAACTCGAATAGTGTATGTACTAGTAAGTAGAGGTGGTTACAAAATGTAACTAACAATTAATGTATTTCACCTTACAAATTAACTAATTTACATTTTATATATATATATAATAATAATAATAATAATAATAACTCTATTTAATATTATAAGTGTGTCACTTTTATTATTATAAATTTTAGAAGTTATTTTTTATAATTTTCAAATAAAATTTGTTAAATAAAGATTTCATAAGGATAAACGTATTAACTGAATTTGAACTTTTACTAAAGTGTTTGCAGCTAGCAAATATTGTTGTTGTACAAACAAACTGAAATGTTATAATGTAAAATTGTGTAACTTGAATTTTTTTGGACAAATTGGTTTACTTCTTACCCAAAGTACCATCAGTTTAGTAGTTAATTAAAGAGAGTTTATTTATAAGAAGTTATGTCAGTTAATAAAGATTAAAAAAATCTTATTTTTAATTGATAATTATTTATTATATTAATTATGATTATATTATTACATTAAAAAAAACTCCATTAAGTAAATCAACACTGACTTTTAATTATACCTTTTATCAGTTAAATCAAGGTAAAACGTACTCTCACAAAAGATACACTATTATTTAATTCCTCTGCCTTTGATTTTGCCAACCTTTTGTTTTTTGTTTATTTTTTTGGTTCAAAATGTACGTTCAGCCAAAAGAACAGCTTCTTATAATCTTACTTGATTCCTCTTTTACTCTCAAAATTAAGTTTTCTCAATATCTTCCGCTAGTTGTGAGGAACAAGAATTATATTTTATTTATATTTCAACCGGATCTAAACACTCCATTAACCAAATTTAAAAAAAAAACACATAATGAAAACAAAAAAAAAAAAATAGAAAGAAAACAAAATTTAGATCTCCAAAAATCTTATAATATTTAAAAATATATGACATCTACAGTACCCATAAGTTTTTTTTTTCATTCTTCAAGTAAATAAATCTTATATGGAATTTTCGTTGACACAAGTGTCATATACAAACAGCTTTAAAATGGGGCACTAACATGGTCATAGGTGTTTTTTTTTAATTATATTATATAAATGAAAGTTATATATATATATATACTAACATGGTCATAGGTGTTTTTTTTAATTATATTATATAAATAAAAGTTATATATATATATATATATATATTAATATCATAATTTATTTATTAAAGTTTCATTTATTTATCATTTTATTTAATATCTATAATAAATTTACAATATTTAAAGTTTTTTACATCCCTAAAATGTAATACTATTGTAACTATGTTTAAAAAAAAAAAAAAAAAAATAGGGACCCTGAGTCATGATCAGTGATTTTGACTCCTAAATTTTTTGCAATGATTTATCAATCAAGAAAATGTGAAACAAAATGTGGGGTCCATTATCCCTGCTAGGTTTGTAGTAGGCTTGTTTTGCATGGTTGGCATGAGGAATTGACGAGTCAGTTATTCGTGAAGAAAAATCATCTGGTTAGCTTTGGCTTTCGGTTAAAGCAAACGAGTTTGCTACTGGAATAGAATTAGGTCCCACACGGGGCCACCATCTTGACCAGACTGTGACTCACTGTAGATGACGCCACGTTCTCTCACGTGATAGGATATAGAATACAAGTATAGTGCCCGTTGTGGGAAAGCGGTAATTTATCCTGGTTTTAGAATCAATTATGAAAATGCCATGTATTATAAATGGATTCAAAGGATGGTATTGCGTTGCATGTGCTTCACTCACGGGTATTGGAAATAGATTATATTAATATCGTTAATTTAATGATTAAATTGGAAATAGATTATATTAATATCGTTAATTTAATGATTAAATGCACGAACCTTCTAACATTATTATTATTATTATTATTGTTTATTCATTTTTATTTTTATATAAATATTATATTTATTTTAATCGATATATTATTAATTTTTACTCATTTTTATCTTTATATAAATATTATATTATTTTAATTTATGTATTATTATTTTTCATCCATTTTATTCTTATAAAGATGTTACATATATAATTTAATCATATAGTATTAAAATAACAATCTATTTTTTTTAACTATTAATTTTTAGTTAAATCTAATCAATTAGACTTTTTACTTATTTGACTTTTCATGTCCAGGTATAAAATTGTATTCATATTTTTTATTAATAATTTTATTTATTATTTAAAATTTTCATATAAAATTTCAAAAAATAATTAATAAAAAAATGTTCAATAATATTTTATTTATGTCCAAAACTCATTATTTTAATATCTTAATAAGTAATTTAAAAATAAAATTTTAAAAATTATTATTCTTTTATTTTCATTCATTTTTTAAAATTAATTTCATCAGCTCTCTAATAGAAATTACAATGATATATTATATAATATGTTTTTTTAGAAAGAAAGGAAAAAAGAAAATATTTTGAAACTTTTTCATTAAGTTTATTATTGAGATATTAAATAATATATTTTGGAAGAAAAAAAATCATGATCGGATATTTTTAATTTATTATTTTTGATTTTTTTATAAAGAATAATAATAAATAAAATTATCAAGGTTAAATAATAAAAATAAGATTTTATTCTTATGTTATAGGTATGTGCAAGTCATGTAAGATAATAAATAACAAAAAATTAATTTTCTTTAGATTTAATAGAAAATTGATATCTAGATCAATTGGATTGTGATTTTGATACTTTAGAACTAAAATGAATGTAATATTTATAGATGAAATAAAATAGATGAAAAATAATAATATATGGAATAAAATAGTTCTCATACTATTTTGATTGAGATTAAAATTTGTACAAGGATAAAAACGAATGAAAAACATATACCATAGGGATTAAACTGAATGTAATATTAGTATATAAACGAAAATAGATGAAGAATAATAACATAGAGAGTAAAATTGATATAATATTTATATATGGATAAAAATAGATAGATAATAATTAAATAAATTTATTTTTTTAAGTTAAAGAAATTTATAAAATTATAACGTGATGCTTACGATTATCCAAATTGGGCTCTTTTTGTGTTGCAAAAGTTCAACATTAATAATCTGATATGGCCAGTTTGATTTGAGTTGCTTTATAACAACTTTCTTTAAACCTATCATACCACAACAAAATTGAACCAAGAAACATAACGAAAGAATTTTTTTTTATAAAAAATAATACCATTAAAATTTATCATAATGAAGATATCATTTTAATAATAACAAATATCATTTAATTAGAATGTTCAATTTTAAACGCGTTTAAATAATTGTAGTTTAATTTGAACTAAAGGTGTCCATAAATCGGTCTAGCTCGGATCAAATCATAAAAATGGATCGAATTAGATCAGATCGAACGGTTTTATAAATCAAACGGTCCGGTCTTATTTGTATTAATTTTTAAACCGATCGAACCGGACCGGACCGGTTTAATAATATATTAAAATTTTCACATTATTTCTCATTAAAGGTCCAAAAACCGAACCAAACCGAAAACCAGATTAGATTGGACCGAACAGTTTTATAAATCAAACGGTCTGATCCAATTGATTTTTTTTAATAAAATCGAACCGGATCAGACCGATAAACACCCCTAATTTGAACAGTATTTAAAATGAAATAGTGTATAAACTTGTTTTTAAATAATGAAAATATATAAAATGAGCATAACGAATACTATTTTTATGATTATAAGTTTTAAGAATATTATTTTTGTTATTTTTTTTCAAAAACAAAATTTAATAACATGACATGAACTTTATTTATGCATAGAATTTTACTTTTAACCATAAGAAAAAAACATATATTATTTTTCTTATAATATAAAACAACTTATATTTTATTACTGGAAATATATATTTTAAGGAATATATGTTTAAAATATATGCTATTTTACCTTATAGAAAAAATAACCTTTGTTTTTTTATAATTTAAAAATAAAATTATATAAATGAGAATCATCTTAGGCAAAACAAAATAGTTAAAAGATAGTTTAGAATTATTTAAAAAGATTAAATATTTTAAAACGACTAGCTGTCATTGTTAAGTTTAAGAAATATTTTTAATAATATTTTATTAGATTTAGCCTTTTAAACCTTTAAAACAATAATAATAAAAGATTTAATTTGGATTAATTTAACCGCACTTAACCATTAAATGTCAAGTTTTATGTTAAAGTTTAATTTCAATTTAATTTTAAATTTTAAATTAAATCTATGAAAATTAAATAATAAAAAAATTGGATAAATTATAAGAAAATAAGCAAACAGATCGAATCATAAAAAAAATAAAAATTAAGAAAATAAAGTATAAAATATTAAAAAATATATAATCTATCACAAATTTCTAATTATTATAAATAAGGTATTAGTAAAATAAAACAAATTACATCACTTCATTTATGATATCTAGTACCATTTTTTAAAAATAAATGTCTATAAGTTCTCTTAATTTTATCGATTAAAATAATTTAATTTTTTTAAAAGATACTTAATACCCTTTTATATTAAATAAAAAAATTATGCTAATGAGATAAGAACTTCAATCCATGGTCGTGAGAGTGGGAAGAGAATATACTTGTACTATAAGTTAATCTTTATAATAATTTAATTTATTTTTTATTATTTATAATAATTTAATCATTTTGTTATGAAAAATATAAATATAAGAATAAATAATAAAATTTTAAATTATTTTTATTTTTTATTAATATTATAGTAATTGTTTATTATTAAAAGTAATATATAAATGTATATCTTAATAATAATTAAAAAATAAAAAATAAAAAATTAATTATTTATCATTATAGTTTTAAAATAAAAAAATTAAACTATTAAAAAATAACAAGTAAATTATATACTTTTCTTAATATAATATCACCCTATATTTTATTGGTATAATCTATCAAATTGTCTCTCGCTCTAAAACAATTAATAGTTTTTTATGTCCCATCTCTGAATAATTTGTCCTACAATTACAAAAATCATTCCCAAATCAACGGCTAACATTGTTTCTTAAAACTGAGTCACCATTATGAATTTTGTACTTTGATGTTGGTGATAAAATATCCCTTTCCAATCAGCTTCATTCCCCAATCGACCTAAAACACACTGTTCTGACAATTGGAACGTAATATCTTATTAATTTATTATACAATTAATGAATTTTACATCATATATTATTATTTTTAATTTATTTATTAATTAATATATAAAATAATATCTTATTTTATAATAACTATAAATTCATAAATAATTTTAAATAAAATAAAATGATACATAAATCATGTATATCAAATAAAATATAAGATAAAATAAAATAATATTGAATACCTTTAACCAAAAAAAAAGAATAAAATGATGTAATAAATTATATATATTAATAAAATAAGATGACATATTTTACCTATCTAATTCACGTTATACTCCGCACACGAAAATACAGAAAGTGTACTCCAAAAAGCATTTTTAAGTATTACAACATATAACTTATTAATCTCAAGTGGGGGAAAACACGGTACAATTGATTAGGAAACAAAAAAAAAAAAAAAAATCGATGAATTCCTATAGCCTCTATTCTCTGTCTCAATTCAAAGAATTTAAATATTGAAAGAACTATGAAAAGACTAAAGAAAAAGAGTGGAAGCCCAAGAAAAAAGATAACAAAGTCATGGTTGTCTTTAGGGAATTTTATATTTGCATGGAATAGGAATGTCGTAATCACACTAATTAGTATAGTTAAATTTAATTGATGGAAACGTAAATTTATGTGCATGAAAAAAATGAATTTTGAGACTAGTTAAGATTATCCACTATATCCTCTAAGTAACAAGATCTTGTTGGGATATAACTGTAAGAAAAAAAAAGAGAAGCTTATGCCCAAAGCAAACCACCTCTCTCTCTCTCTCAAAACAAATAAGTAAAGCATCTCCTGTCTCGTTCTCTCACACAACACCACCACCACCACCACATTCTCTTGCTTTCCCTTGTAAGTATCAAACTTTTCTTTGCTTGAAGTTTAGCCGCTTCAAGTCTATCCCATTTCATCGTTTTTATTTGTTATAATAAAAATGTTGGTTTTGTTATCTTTTTGTGCTTCTTCATTTCCATCTAAAGCTTCGAATCTCTGCTTCGTCTCATGCATTAATGGGTTGAAATGGGTCTTGGGTTGCTTTGTTTTTCAACTACCTATTAGACCCATATCTTCTTTGTAGCTAAATGTATGAAAAAACATAATTTTGTAGAGTTCCCCTTTACCCTCTTCTTAAATGTGGCTTGATTTCTGAAGTACGTTCATTGAGACTCTGTTCTTATTTTTTTGGAAATTATTGAGTTTCTATCGAAATTGTGAATTTGAGAATTTGTTTACTTTTTGTGGCTTAAGCATTTGAACTTTCCTTTTGTCACCGTTTTATTCTATTGCTTTATTCATTGAATTTTCGGTGAAGCAAGTCTGCGACACATGATTTTGTTTAAGTTCTAAAGAACTGAATTAGTCAAAATTTCAAAATCTCGACTACCCATTTTGAAAATCGACCGTAAGAACTCTGGTTTTTCTTTCAAATTTTTCCTCCCCAACGAAAATCCATTTGGCAGAATTTAATTTTTTTCAAGATATTTCTATTTGGTAATTGCATTGCTCTAAAGATTTTTGCTTACCAAAATTCTCATTCGATTGATTCATTACCAATTTACCATTCCCTTTCATAATTTGGATAAAAAAGAAAACCCAAATCGTTTCGGGCGGTACTGAGTGAAAGATCAAAGAAGAAAAGTAACAGCATGAATTTTTTAACAGGATCGTCAAGAAATTTTTGGCAACCAATCATGACTGCCGACACAACAACACGAATTTACTGGCTAAATTGGAGGGTCTTACTTTGTGCCATATGGCTATTACTATCAACGATTACAGCACTTGTTTTAATTTGGAGACAGGAAGGTTTCCAAAAATCAAAAGGTGATAATGATACCAATAATAATGATAATGGAGGAGAAACCCAGCAAGAAGCAGCAGGAGTTTTATATGAGGATGAAACTTGGAGGCCATGCTTAAAAGAAATCCACCCAGCTTGGCTTTTGGCTTTCAGGGTTTTTGCTTTCTTTGTGCTTTTGATACTTCTCATAATCACTGCTTGTGTCGATGGAGGTGGCATTTTTTACTTCTATACACAGTAAGGGACCTGTTTTCTCTTTATTGGTTCCATGTATTCTTTTATAAAAGGTTCTGATTGATGCAATTTGGGCAAAGTACATGAAGAGTGTAACTCACTAGTTTTTTACTTGGCTTAAATTGACACATTATTGTTCTTTGGTTTTGGGCAGGTGGACTTTTACATTAATTACCATTTATTTTGGGGTAAGTGGTAAAAGCTTCAATGAACCCTCTCTATAGCTCCATTTCTGCCTGAATTAAGTTCCTTTCTAGTTTCTATATTTGTTAATTTGGGTAGTCTTAATTTCAACTTGTAGCTTGGTTCATTGCTCTCCATGCATGGATGTTACCAATATCATAAGAAAACTAGTGGTGAAAAGGTTGATAACGTAGAAATGGACTCAGAACAGGGCACATATGTGGATGATACATCCAATACAGGAAAAATATTAGCTTCTCCGGTTGAAAACCATGGTCGCCAGCCTGCAGGAATTTTAGGTTATGCCTTCCAAATAATTTTCCAGGTATATTAACACTAAATTGGACAAATTTAAACTTTTTTTAATTGCTGTTCTCCTTTTAATTTTTCTTTGGGTTCAACTTGCTAAAATAGTTTTTATCTTTACTTGAATTCAGATGAATGCAGGAGCAGTTGTACTTACTGATTGTGTCTTTTGGTTCATTATTTTTCCATTTCTCACCATCAAAGATTATGACTTAAATTTTGTAAGTATCCTACAAGATTATTTTGGATTTACATAGAACACGTTATTCATCAAAATAGTACTCTTCTAAGTATAGCATTTCTGTCATATGAGAGTTGAACAGTTGACAATGTTAGCTGTATTTTTTTTCTTTTTTCTTTTTTCTTTTTCTGTGTGATTAACTTAGTAAAAACCTCTTTTATCCTTGTACTCAGTTCATTATAAACATGCACTCCATAAATGCTGTGTTCTTGCTTGGTGATACCGCATTGAATTGCTTGGTAAGTTTTTGCATACAAATGAAATAATTACAAGGTTTTCTTCTAAATGAATTTGTGCTTAAATCTTAATCCATTTGTTATTATACATATTTCTTTTCAGCGGTTTCCTTGGTTTCGAATTGGATATTTCTTCATCTGGACAATTGTTTATGTAATTGTCCAGTGGATCGTTCATGCTTGTGTGAAACTCTGGTAAAATCATAATACATTCTTCTGTATTCTTTTCCCCATTTTTAAAGCATTTAATCAACTTGCTTATAGTGGTGATTTCTCATCTTCTTAATACAGGTGGCCATACCCATTTCTTGACTTGTCATCTCCATATGCTCCAATATGGTAAGTAAAGTTAGACTAAAACAATATTCTGCTCCAATTTCCATCTGAACAATTTGGTAAAACCCAGTTTAATTCCATATCGGGTGTGCGATTCCAAAGTTCTTCCGTGTTTTTTTAAAATGAGTACTTTAATCCTGATATTTTTGAGTTGGGTACTTCTAATTTTATTGTTATAAAAAATGAACAATTTATTGTAATTATTGGTCATTTTTATGGGACTTAAAGTGCTCATTTTTAATAATTGAAGGAGTTTATTTTTTTTTCATGAGAATTATAAATACTCATTTTTCATAATAAGGGAACTAAAAGTGTCAAATCTAAAAATACCAAGATTAAAATGTTTATTTTTAAAGAATATTGGAACGATCATCATTTTACCTTTTTATATCTATATATTTCTCTATTTTCACCATTCACAACATGTCTATATGATGGAAAACAAAATTGGCAAAAATTTGGGGTTTGGGGTTTACTTGTTTACCAAGTCTGTGATCTGTCACTATGTATGGTTGGGACTGAAACATTGTAACAAATTGTCTTGTTGATTAAACATGTTTTAGAAAATAAACTAACCCCTTCCTCTGATTTGTAGGTACTTGGCAGTGGCATTTATGCATATCCCATGCTATGGAATCTTGGCTCTTGTAGTAAAGTTGAAGCACCATGTTTTTTCAACACGTTATCCTAATTCTTATCAATGTGTGAGGTAGCTGAGGATTGATGATCAGCTGAAACCATACAACATACTGGGTCATGAAATATATGTTAAAAATTCTTCATTCAATGAGATGAACAGAACATGCCTTTAAGCAATTCATAGATTACATTGCTTCCTTCTTTTTTTTTTACACAGCAAGTAGTTTTGGATGAGATACAAAGAATTACTAGAAAGATTCTTAGTTTGTTTATACGAAGCATTCCTACAGGAATGAGAAAGTGTATGTAACTACTTAAAGATTGCAAAGCAAATTACAGAGAGATGCTTACTCTCGGTTTCTTCGTTTTCATTCGCGGGAAAGTTCAACATGGGACCAAACTTTTTTTTTTCTTCTTCCCCAAGTGGATCTCATAAATAACACCGACAAAGTTCTTGTTCAAATGAAATATGAATCATTTATAATAAAAAAATAATGATGAAAAATTAGTGGAATTGGTATTACTTTCTTGTGGTGCCTGAAAAATGACTATAATTACTGGAGAGAGGCTATTGACACAACATTTATACTCAACATTGATACATCATAATTAATTAAATTTAATGCAAATATTTGTAATTAAAATTTATCATTAAGTGTTATAGTTTATAGTAGCTTTAAAAAGGTTATTAAAAAAAAGTAATAGCTCAAAAAAGTAGATTTCATAGTGGAAGATTCTTATTGAGTATATAACTGCCCGGATCTAATTGTAAGAATGTCACAAATTAGTGACAGAAAGAGTTATCATCATCGATCGATCTTCGTTTTTAAGGAATGCTTAACGTATTAAAAATAATATACTAAATTAAACTTATTTTTATTAAAGAAAACATTTTGTCTAATTAAAAATAAAATAAAATTATGCACTAAATTGTATAAATTAAGATGTTAGCTAGAGAACATAGGGTGATCTTGAAGAGAAGCTAATGGTTTTTAAACATCTGATTTATTTTTCATGCAGTGCCATTAGAATATAGGTATGTTCAGTTTATATAATTGGAATTATTAATTGATTATACATAATATGTTTTATTGAAATTAATTAATTCATTATAAATAATATTTTTTAGACGCTTTATTCAATTCAAATCATACAAACTACACTTTCCCACCACGTCATTCAGCAAAAAAAAAAAAAATTTGATTCCCCACCATCTATCTAACCCTCCCAAACCAAGATCTACAATTTCTTATCCTTACAGAATATCAAGTCACCAAAAAGTAAAAGTAGGAAAAAAAAAAAGAAAGAAAGAAAGATAATTAAAGGTTGTGTGCAATTTAACCAATTACTTTAGTTTTATAAGTATTTATTTAAGCAAAAAGGATATCTTAAAAGCTATATTTATAACATTAAGTAATCTCAATGCTATGTACCTTTCTCTTTTATTGAATCTATTTCCTTTGATCCCTGTTTGTGGGATGAGTCAAAGACAGTTAGTGAGGAATAACATCTTTTTTTTTTTTTTTTTTACTTTAATTAGATGGAAAAAAAAGTAATTATTCAGGACAAATTAAATGTATTCGATGCTTCTAGATATAATTGCTCTTATGTTTTGGACCCATCAACCAACCATAGAGAGAAAGACATGTAGCATTAACCATTTCAAGTCACTGGGAAGTAATCGAATTAAGGAGCAGAATATAATAAAGTATATATAAGCGAGCTAATTAAAATGAATTAGTTTATTAAAGATGAATTTGAAACATTAGGTATTTTTTTCCTAGCTATTTCTTTTTTTGTTCAAGAGAAAATAATTAAAATATTAGCTACTTGGTTATACATTCCTTTTAAGTTATACTAACTTAATATACTGGGAAAATAAATTTGAAGCATTATATATGTACTTGGTTTTAACTTTAATAACATGTAACTTTAGCAACAAAAACTTTAGAAATATACAAGGGTCAATTATACTTTGTGTACATTAATTTTATCAATTTTAATACTTTATTTCTTAATAAAATTTTTGTAATTTTTTGTCTACTTATTTTTCATATTTAATAATCTTAGTTTAAATTTAAAAACAATTAACTACGTATATTAAATTTTATAAGTTAAAGGAGTAAATAATTTTAAAAATAAGTTTTTTAATACGTTAGTTTTAATTGTTATAATAGGTAAAAAGTTACTAAAATTTTGTTAAAGAACTAAAGTATTAAAAATGGTAAAATTAATGTATCAAAACTATATTCACTTAATATATATAATAGTAAAAAATGTGAGCATAAAGTTTGTATCATTTAGTTTAGAAATTATAAAGGTATCTTTTTTTACTTTGAAAAAATAATCAATTATAAATAAATAATGTTAATTTAATAATTTTTTTAAAATATTATTTTTCAAACAAATGTTTAAAACGCGAGTCTTTAACAATAATAATCAATAAAAACAAATGATTTTAAAAGTTACATCTAACATAGAATCGTATTAAAACTTCTATGTTCAAATTCACTAATTGAATTTCAAGAATTTTGTTTGGATAATACATAAAGCTTATACTTGCGTGAGTAAGAAGGTATAAAAAATAATATTAGGTTGAACATATATGAAAAAATAAATAAATAAGTAGATAAAATATTGTATTTCAATTCATTTTAATTAAAATATATTTTAAATTATAAAAAAAATATAAAATATAAATAATTAATAATAGAGAAAAGTGTCACTTAAATTTATAGGTTCAAAAATATATTTTCTAGTGAAGAAAGAGGTTAATTAAAGAATGGTTGAATTGATGATTTCGCTTCTATCTCTTCTACTGAACTTGAGAAAGATTTCGATCATTCAACTTTAACTTACGAAGGAATTATGTCACTTGGAATTCCGAAGAGTAACTCAAATAATATTATTATAATAATATTTTTATTAAAATATTATATATTTTATTAAGTGATTAAAATGCAATTGAAATTTGATCATTTAATAATGTTAAAGTACATTTAATAGAAAGAAAAAAATTTCACAATTTTTTTTAATATTTAATTATTATAATTATTTTTATTTTAATATTTTATTTATTTTTATTTTTAACAAAATAAAAATATGTATTTAAATAATTTTATTTTAGAATATTATTATTGTTAATTTTTCATAATTTCATATTAAATTTTACTTTTAACCTTGTTAATGACTCATATTTTAAGAACCATCTAGTGCATATATGACACACATATACATATGTTTTTTTTACATCATCAAGAAAAAAACATATTTGTTTCTTATAATGTAAAACAATATATATTTTTAGTAAAATCAATATATGTTTTTTTTGTAAAATGTTAAAAATAAAACTCCATGTATAAAGAATATCATACAATTAAATATTTTTAAAATCTGATAAATTAAACGACATTAATTCATAACTTGGGAACATTGCTTTATGTGAATGAAATTTTACGTCGTATACTTGCTACTTTTTTTTTTTGAAAAATAATAAAAATAATATTTTTAAAATTTATAACCATAAAATAGTACTTTTTATGTCAAACTCATATATTTTTACCATTAAAAAAATATGATACATCATTTTACTTTAAACACGTTCTAATTAGATGTAATTTAAATTAAACTATAATAATTTAGATTAATTTAATATTAAATGTTGTTAAATTAAAACTTATTCAATATTATTAAAATATTATTTTTGTTGCTACAAATTTTAGAAGTATTAATTTATAATTTCTCAACAAAGATTTATTTCCCTCTTTTGGTTCCCATTTGGTATTATGATGGTAAAGATGTGGTTACATAATTTTATTTTAGATAATTTTTTTACTTTTATTTTTTAGTTGGTATTTTAGTTATACTCATATCTAATAAAATATTTTATTAAGAGTAACAACAGTACCTCAAATAAAATTATGATACCATTAAGATATAAAACCTAATTAAAAAAAGCTTGCTTTTTGATGTAGTTTGAAATTTTTATTTTTCTTCTTTCAACATGAAATTTTCAGTTATGTTTATTTTTTTCTATGAATGTTTTATTTAAAAAATTAAATAAAAAAACGAGTTTTTTTATTATAAATTATTTAATTAAAAAGTTATATAATTAAGACAAATACAAGAATTAATACTTTTTTTACAAAATATACTTGATGTAACTTAAAATGAAAAAAATGTAAATGTTACGGTAATAAAAATATGCTACAATTTATCCATCTCTTAATATAAATATAGTACAATTTATCCATCTCTTAATAAGAACATTGTACAACTTATGCATCTCTTAATACAACCAATCGCCAAATACAATATAGAAACTTGTGTTGTACATTTTGTTCGGTTTGATTTATTCTATTTGATAAGGTGTATCAACTATTTAGAGTGTAAGAGTAATTAACATGAGAAGTTGATAATTTTGTAGACAAATATAGTTATTGTAATATTTAGATTTTATGAATGATGCAACATCTATGTTCTTTTATTCAAGCATTTCCAACTTGCATCATCTTTAAAGCCTCAAAATCTCTTCATTTTAAAGCAAAAATTTTACTCTTCATGCATTTTACATAGGTTTTCCTTTAGATAGATACCACTAACTTATTTTAATGTCACATCATATTAATAAATTTTTCATGTGGTTTGAGAGTTTTATTATAAATAGATCAAAAATTTTATTATGTTTTTCAACCACAAGCACACAAAAATTGCATCTCATACTTTGCATAAATTTATAGTTTTTATTCATTGATTATACTATCATGTAGCTTCTTCTTCATATCTAGTTGTTATGCTTGATTTATCTTTCATGATTGTGGTCATGATTAGGTGATTTTGGTTTTATAAGGTTTATATGAGTGTTGACGATATTTATGAATAAAACATACAAACATTATTTTAATTTTTAGGTATGTCTTTCAAGAATATTTTTAAACTGAAGAAACTATTAAGCTTAAACGATCACATCTTAGATATATCTCTGCTCCCATGCACATTAGATTTCATATTAGATATATATAAGAATATTGTGTATATAGGCTACTTGATTGATCGAGCCATGTCTAGTACGATCAAGCTTAATTACCTCGCTAAATTAATTTTTACATGACTAGATCAATCAAGATTAATGAGAAGATTAATTCACTTATTTCAGATTTAATTAATTGTTCACTTAATTGGTCGAGCTTAACTAGATCGATCTAGCGGCCATGTTTGATTAATCAAGATAGTTCTAGATCGATCGAGCGGATAGGTTTTCAAGTTTGACTTAATTTTTACTTGAGCCAATTTCTTTTATTACTATATTTTCCTTATGTTTTAAAGCACTTTTAAGTATTTAAAAAAAGATTTGTAATAGACATTTAGCCTAGGGTTTTTACTCATGTTATTCTATCATACAATTGGCTCTTAATTTTGTCAACCATACAAGAGCATTATTAAGTATTATTCTCTCTTTCTCTTGTTTTGCTAAAACTATTCAAGTAGGTTTTTCATTTATTTAATTTGTTAAACGTTTGTGTTTGTGTTTGATGAATTAATAAGCCTATAATATTTATTATATTGTGCTTTAAACTGATTGTTCTAGGGTTGTTAGTTGATTTTGATTTATTTGGTATCTTTGTTAAATCATCTAGTTGAGATTGTTCATTATTAAATATGCTCTAGAATACACATTTGTACTTGTGGTATTGTGCTAACTTTTTAGGTGCCATCTATACTGGTTCGATTAACTTCTGTGATTCGAGTTCATCAGAATGTTGGTCTGGATTCAAATACGATTTTTCTAGAGACTATGATAAAAGTACTAACTTGTAAGTAGATTACTTTGAGGCATTACCTTGGTGGGTAGTTTGAGTTGTATCTTTCATAATGGATAGTTAAGTGGTCCGGTAGACTAGTGGTTTTCTTCTTAGGTCATTGGTGTGGCTTATGTTATTTCCACCAAAAAGTATCATGTGTTAATCTTTATATTTATGCATTACTTTATTTACACAGGATTGTATGTTTGGCTGTTATACTAAATTTTAATTTGTCATACTTCCACTGATATTCTATTCACTCACCTTCTAGCTAATAGATCCATACCATTTTAAACTTTTGTTCAAGGATATTTCTAGTGGGTTTGATTGATTTGTTTCATGTTTCAAATCAAATTTTGAGCATTATTCATTATTAAATTCATCCTAAAATACACCTTACACTTGTATTTTTTATGCTAACTTTTTAGGTACTAAGGTTGATGTGTTTGGTGGCTCATGGACATGGATTATAGAAGCGTTGGTTTGAATCACACACCAACTTGGGAGATTGTGGAAAAGAGCGACACTCACCAATAAAATGCATTAGGGCTTTACCACTATTAGGATAGTCTAAGACTTGCTTTATACTAAATATTAATTTTCATAGTGGATAAATTTGGTGGTTTGAGGACCGATGATTTTCCTCTTAGATCGTGTTGACCTAGGTTATTTCTATCTAAATATTGTGTGTCAATAATTTATTTTCTTCATTTATATTTATTGATTGCATACCTAATCTCTTTATGGTAATTATTTTTTAATCTGTGAAATTTACTTAAAAAGCATATCCACCTCCCTCTACGTTATTTAGATCCGTAATTTAAAATTTACAATTGATATTAGAGTCAACATTAGACTAATTTAGTGTTTATCTTAGGATTTTATATGGATCATTTTAAATAGGTTGATAACTAGGATAAAGAGGAATTTGGCTATTCTTCCCTTCTCTCTAAGTTTAATATTAAAAACTTTGAAGAATTATTTCTCAAGTGTCTTAGAACTAACAGAGATAATGACAAATTACTAGTTGAAGTATCTAAACTCAATGAAAAGCTTAAAACTCAAGAAATTATATCTACTAAATTACAAGGAGAAAGGGGGCATTTTGCAAGATCCAAATAATGCTTTAAATTATAATCTTATAGGTCTCAAAAAAGAGAACATTAAGCTTCCATGTGAAAAATAACGTCGAGGCTCAATAATGGAGTATGATGAGGGGTTGGAAAATATCATGCGAACTCAAGTAATTTCACCATAGTGATGGGGATACAAGTGAGGGTTGCGACTCAGGTGGGTGTGGTGTTGGTCAGCATCGTGCGGTTGATTATTGACGAGGTGAATGGAAGGGGTGAGGCTTAGGACGACAATTGATGTCTTCATGAGGGTTTCTTGAATACTCTTGATTTGATATTTTTCTTTTATATAAGGAAACTAAATTTTGTTTATAAATAAGAATATGATAAGAATTTGTATAAGGAAACAAAATCTAGTTGCTCTAATACTCAAATGATGTGGAATTTATAGAATAAATGAAGAGGGAGAATATAGAAATTGAAGAAATTTTGACGAATTAGGTTTAAAAATTTGACAAATATAAATTAGGAGAAGAGAGAACTTAATTAATAGAATAAAAACTGATATTTTAATTCATATTCAAGCTTATGAAATAAGTGCAAGACTAGGTCCTATTTATAGGAATGAAATAACAAACTAGAAAGTAATAAAATAATTAATAGTAATCTTAAATAATAATCTAGATAACTAAGTGATAAATTTAAATATAAATACAAATTTTAAAGATAAACAAATAATATTCTACTTATGAGATAATTATCATAAGCTAGATAAATTCTAATTTAAATTATTATTAATTTTAGATTCGGTGTCGAATTGTTCCACTAGCATTGGTAGTTAAACACTTTATTCCATTGGCTTTCATTTAGTTTACTCTGTAAATGTCCACTAAGTTGCTAAATTAGGACACCATAAGTCTTGATGGCATACAACGACTAAGTTAGCAGCTAGAAAATAAACCTCTAATTATATGCACTTTGGTGGAAGACTACAATAAAAAAAACACCAAGAAATAGTCTAGTAATCTTTACATCTGGTTGTGCCCTAAGGAGCACCATCTCCTGCATCAGTATCCATCTTGGTGGCCTCAAAGTCTTCACTATCAGACTCATTAAAACCATCCTTCCCCCTAACTATGTCATTATAGGAAGCACTTTTCTTCACATCTAGAAAATTAGTGATGGAGAGAAAGTTATGTGATAAGTATAGAATTTCAGAGGGATTGGGGAAGAAAGAAGAACAGTAAGAGGGGAGCTGATTTCTTATAATTTCTGATATCCTTCTTGAAAAAACTATGGCTATATATATAGCCTCACATACGTATAGGATTACAACAATCATGCTAACCGATTCTAACATTCCTAACTAAATTATAATGGTCCCCCTACTCATGCGTTCAGCATTCCTTGCTGCCCACATAACTCTGCACATCATACGTCACTTGCGCTGCGCTCACTGCAGCCATCTCTGTGCCCAACATCCACAAGCACTCTTTGCTCGTATCATTCCTTCCCCCTTTTAGAATCCTTGTCCTCAAGGATAAAGTGGAGGTATGAGTTGGTATGACCACTGCCTGTGTTTTGATACCGACGCAAAAGATAGCCCTTAATTGACTTTGGAGTAAGCCTATATTTTTAAGGAGGGTTGCTTTGATGCTAAGGCCACACCTACTTGTTATTATTTTCCTTTTAGTTGAATGTTATTCCATTAGCTATCGCTTGCATACCATTACCCTTTTATTTTTTCAGAAACCACTAACAATTGGTAAGATCCTTTGACGGGAGGTCCACTACCACAAACTGTATGATAAGGCATCCATACCAAACTACTCAAGGTTGGAAAGAACTTCACTACTTGTTTATCTACATTTTGTTCAGAATTCTTAGCACTAGGGTGAAATGATAAAACTTCTTTCTGATCTCCATTTGATCCGGTCAAGGGTACTACCAAATCAGGGAATCCTTCTACATCATATGGCTTCCACGCTGGTTGCTTAATGTCTTTATCCAATTATCTTGTACCACTCCTTGGAACCTCTGGTATTACAGTTTCTATCAGTGAGTCCAACAACCCTCCAACATGTGGATATGCATTTGCATCAATCTCAGACTCCATAACATCCCCAATGACTATGTCACCCATAACATGTTCCACCATGAATGCCCTTGTGATGGGCAGTAGTTCAAGCAGTAGATAAGATAAATTTTTATCCACTCCAACTGCATATCCATAATCATATATTGTGCACACTCTTGTATATGTCTTAACATGTCTTGGCTCAACCAAAGACGATATGAACATGCAATATTGGCCCTTTATATGTAAGACCATAGGCCATAGCAAATTGTTATAGGTCTTCTCCTCATTCTCAGGTTTAAAATCACTGGAAGGCATTGCATCCAAAAAACCTACAACCACTTCATATTCTTGTATGATCTTCAAACCTTGTTTCTTAATAGACTGCTCACCAACAATTAACACCACTTTCACCCCTGAACCAATCTCAGCAACACCAATAACATCTCGCTATTGAAGGCCAAGTGGAATAGCCACCATCTGAATTGGGGAAAGCTTCTTATAACCAGCCCTTTCAACCACTTTTAGAAGTTCATCATTCAATTTACTCGCCATCCTATTTGCAATACTTCCATAAACAGAGTTACAACCATAATGAATCAGAAAAACCCCAACTGATTCGTGTGTCAAAACTTTAGTTAGGAGAGTCCATAAAATTGCCTTCCTTTGACACTTTCTCTTCTCAAGAGACCCAATTGACAATAGGTTCTTAAAATGGTCTTGAAGTGACCAAATAAAAAGGATTTCCTTCTCAATCATACCTTCAGCCATTGCCTTGAGTTCATCGATAGGAACAAATTTAGATACCCTGCTAGTTGGCTAAGTTTTTACATCATTGATCTTCTATATATACCTTTGAAGATGGTTGGAAATATTTTCTCTAATTAGTCCTTTTATGTTCATATCATCAAGAGTATTCATAGGGATAACCTTATCAAAGCCTAGATGACTTATAGTTGCAACAAACTCTCTTCCAATCATTTCCAGCATCTTTTTGTCATATTTAATGGAATTATCAGCAAGACCTTTCTCTGCTGAGGCTTGAGAGCACATGATTAGGGTTGAGGAAGTAACTAATGTCATACTGTTGATAATTAGGCATGCCTATGTCATGGGATATTGTAAACTGGCCTCAGAATAATTGCCATCATCAAATTGCTTCAGAATTTTCCCATCACATTGTTTCATTATTTTAGCTTCTGCGTGAATCCCATAAGGTTTAACTATAACTTGGTTGAGAATCTGTGTAGCCCATCTATTTAGTTTTGATTTATGTTCTTGAATTCTCTAATCCTTTGATTCTGGATTTCAGGCTAAGTTGAGGAGTTCCAGAGTGACTTTCTTAACGATATGTCTGGGCACCTCTTCAACTGAGGTAGATTAGCCTGTCAGGGCTGGTATGGCATCAATGGAAAAGTTGAAACAAGGTTGAAGGAGCTGAGACATTAGGTTGGAGTTTTCTTCTTCTAGAGAATCTTCAGCACTCATAAGAACCTCCCTTAGGTGCTTTTCACCCCATGAATTTGCCTTGGTACTCATAAGAGAGTGAGATTATTTGATAGCAATATTAGGTTTTACATTCTCAGATAGCTTGGAATGGAACTCATGTAAGGTAGTTTTCCATTCCTTTAACCGACATAGAATTATCATTCATGGGTTACAAGAAACGTACTCCTTCTCCACTATTTCTTCAAACACCTTACGCGTGTAAGTTGTACCTCCCACTTCTTATACCATTTCTTCAAGTTATTGGTCTCAGGAGAAAAATATGACTCATACTCAACTTTTATATTACTGGTATGAATTTGAATTTCTAACCTCTTATTTTGAAGACTCATCACTGTTTTCTGAGTAGATGGGGAAACCCCTTTCTATGTCTAAACATATGGTTGGTACATTAGGAACTTAGAAGGAGTTTTTGTTAGAGGGTAGTCACCATCTTCCTTATTCTCTTGAAGCCTGACGTGGTCTCCATTTTATTCTTCGTTTTCTTCAAGTTTAGAGTGAGTGAATTTGGGCAAACCTTCGACACCATTTTCTTCATTTTCTTTGATTTCAGATTGGGTTGGGTTGGGTAAACCCAGTGCGTGGCTGTTGGTTATAGGGAATACAAGGCCAAAAAATGACCCAATTTTGAGCCCAATTTCAAGCCCAAGTAAGGGAGGCTCACGAGACTTCACTTTGGTGTCTGTATAAGCTGTCTTCTCATCCTTAGGTACCCCAGGGGATTGGTTCTTACATAATTGGGGATTTATTGAGTCTAACCTCACATATCCCATGGTCGTTGAGCAAGTCTCTAAGGTGAAGGAACCAATGGGTAGAGGTTACCGGTGGTGAGCTGCGAGCGGCGCGAAGAGCTATCACCTCAGCTTGCAAAGCCTGTAGGATGGCATTGAATCTCTTTGAATTGAACCCAGATGGCATGAAGGAATTAGATTCCTCATCAAAGGTCTTTGTGCTAAATCGGTTCTGGTTTTCCATGGCTAGAACCGGCTTTGATACCATTGATAAGTATAGAATTTCAGAGGGGTTGGGGAAGAAAGAAGAACAGTAAGAGGGGAACTGATTTCTTATAATTTCTGATATCCTTCTTGAAATAACTATGGCTATATATATAGCCTCACATACATATAGGATTACAAGAATAATGCTAACCGATTCCAACATTCCTAACTGAATTGTAATGGTCCCCCTACTCACGTGTTCAACGTTCCTTACTGCCCACATAGCTCTACGTATCATGCGCCACTTGCGTTGCGTCCACTGTAGCCATCTCTGTGCCCAACAGCCACGAGCACTCTTTGCTCGTATCATTATGTCCAAATAAATCCATCTTAACCATCACTTCGTGGTTTGGAAGCTACGAGCCCACATATCTAATTTGTCATCAAGTATACCCAATAAAATCTTTGTACTCTACAACTACCTCCTCTCGAGTTGCCCTAATCTTGATAGTAAGCTCATGTACCCACAATTGAGATGAATTAAAGCTCATCAATACCTCTTGAACCCATTCCCTCTCATTAGAAGAAGTATGCACTTTGCCAAAACAACCTCCTACTTTGCCAAAGTAGCCTTTAGTGTCACCAAAGAAGCAGCATAAGCTTGAGAAGTTCGTGAGCTGTAGCCCAGACTCTCTCTAACTCCTGCTCTATCTTACAATGGATAGACTCAATAGTGTCCCAATCCTTAATTTCCCACGATTTTCCTCTTTAGCAGCCATTAAATGGTTCTTCTAGCCAAATTGAACTCTAATTGTATGATCCAGATCTATAACACGCATCTAGACCCTAGTGACTATACTATATAAGTTAGAACCCTCGACCTCCATAGACTTTGGAATGTTTGAAAAGGTATATGGTATCAATGAAGTCAAAGAAAGAGTATCTAGGTCAGTGGGCCATGAGCCTGTACCATCTATAATTGATATCGACAATATGTCAATAAGTGCTAAAGTAGATTATGTCCTTTCGGGAGGCAGCTCAATGATGTCTCCCTCTAGAGATGATGGCTCTCTTCTTCCCTGAAACCCCTAAACTATGAAATGCCTTGGTCTTTGTAGGAGCTCCCCTTGGCTGGACTCCTTGAGGAACCTAAAAGTTGTCATGCTTTTACTTTTGCTTTTCTTCCCAGAAGACTAAAAGTCATACTTGTTGAAAAAGCCTGAGATCCAGTACATAACCAGGATAAGGAGATAATGACTCCGTAAGGGATCAACCCAAAATTTCTAGTAAGAGAAAATAAATAACTAACAAAAAGTCACAACAATAATTTACAACAATCATAGACATGCATATTACTTTAAATAGCAGATATATTATTCAAGCAGTAGTAGGCAAGTAATAAATAGTAAAAACTTTATAATCAGAGATTATTTTACTAGGCCAATAAAAAACATACACCATAATAGATGTAACTAGGAAAAGTCACATAAAATCCTTACCTATATGATAAACCCTTAAGTTGTTTATGGTAATCATTCAACAGTAAACATTTCCACTAAAAAATAAATAGATACAATTTAATAGAAATATAAATGCAAATACTTATATTAGTTGGGACCACACTACCCCAATTGCATATTACTACTTTGCATGCTACCTCCACAACAACTTGGTATGACTGATGGATCAAGCTCTCTTCCAGAACCAACACCATACTAAGTAGTGTGATCGGTAACCAATGATCAGTAAAGTGAACTAGATACTGAACAACCAACGTGCAAAATACACTCAACCATGAATTAAGAACACACATTGATTTTAGACGTCAACCAATACTACCTAACCTAAACTCTTTGATTTCTTCTCACGAGATTTTTAAAATATTCTCAAGCTCTCAAAACTCAATTATACTATTTTACTCACAAAAAGTGTAACACAAATACTAAAATACACTCAAAGTAATTTGTGAAACAGAAGAAATTTTTAGAGATAATTTTGATAGAGTTTGAAGATATATTTTAGGCTTGAGAAATGAGATAAGAAGGGTATTTATAGAACCACCCAAGTACAACCAACCACCCTCGTTGAGACCTCAGTAAGGGTCCTCATCAACCACCTTATTGGGGGTCCCATGATGGGTTCAATGAGGGGTCCATCTAGGGCCTCATCAAGTTGCACAAAAAATTCATTTTTCAATTCAAAAATTACCAAGTAAAAATTACAACTCATAACCTAGCATATATACTAAGAAACCTACCTCATGGTGTGTATAAAACATACTTTTATACAAAGTGTTACTAACTATGTGTGTGTGCATTATAAATTAACAGTAACCAACCATACACAAAGGAAAAAAATATTGAGTAAAATAAACAAACTCCATGTTTTGCATATGAAAATGCCAATAAAGACACAGGCGACTATAGAACTTACACCTATAAAGAGGCAAAATTCAAAAAGAAAATACTAAAATAAAGAGAAAAGACTAGAACTTACTATTCAGATCTGAGGGGTTGTTACTGTCTAGCTTAGAAACTATAGGTCCAAATCCAAATAAATGATCCACTTAGGAAGCATGGCCTATCACAAAAGATGTGTCATAAAGTGAAGCAATGAACTTTTGCTTCTCTTTGGATGGATTTCCCTATAACCAATGATCTTCAAGCAAAAAGAAACATTTTAGAAAGAAATAAAGCATGTTGCAAGGTGGCTAAGTCTAAAATTACCCTACCATTTCCCTTATATTAGGTAGGCTAATGAAGGACCCTTAGGAGATCTAGATCGAAATCCTTCTCTGTTATGAAAAAAGTGTCATGTCTTTCTCATATTGGTATCCGAAGGCTTCTTGATCAAAACTCAAGTTGCATAAGGCTTGAGATAAAACTAGCTATGGCTACCACCCTGAATCTATGAGTGGTAATAAAAAATGAACTCTTCTATAGTCAGCTATCATTCGTACTCCTTCTAGAGTACCCAATAAGATAACAATACACAATAACAATTATGAGAAAATTGGATCATAACAGCACCAATGTATGCTAGAAACTTCCCACATTAAGCAAAAAATGGATGTCTCTCTCTACCAAGAGATGATATATAGATAAAGTAACTCTATTTGGAATAGGATTACTCAAATTTGTGCTTAGAACTTAAGGCATCATCCCTATTGACTTTGGTATCCTGAAGATGTCTCTGAGCTTATTATTGTGGTTTGTCATCAAAGAGTGAACCCTATTCATTGAAAAAATGTAGAATCTTTCTCGTTATGACCCAACTAGTACACTGGAATATTGATTGGAATGAAATCTGACTCTCTATCACTAGAAAAATTAGCTTGTATATAATGAATACCAAAATGGTCCCATAGAAAAAATTTGGAAAAATACATAATCGGGAAGGTCCATAACCATCACACAACTCGACTTACCCTTGGTCACTACCATAAGGACTTGATAAACCCATACTATGGCCATATAGAATGGGGTTGGATAGACCATGGGCAAACTATAGCCAGATAGACCATGGAAAGACTGTGGCTGGACATACCATGGTGGGATGGACAATGGCCAGATGAACAATGGTAAGATAGACTATAGCCGAATAGACATGGTTGGATGAATTGTGGTCAATCGTACATGGTTGAATGAACCATGGTTGGAGGGATCGTGGTAGGACAAAACATGGTCTGATGCACTTTTGTTAGCCTTCCACTAAGTGATGAGTGCCCAAAAAGCACTAAAATAACCATGATTTTATGTACATTAATTGATTAAAAATACATATATTTATATGTTTTATCATATATTTATATAAATTTGTCTTTTTTGGAATCACGGGTATTTTTATTGTTTTTCAGGTATTTTGGCTTAAAAACGCAATTTAAAGACTCAAAGAAGAATACTTGAAGCAATACATCACAAATATATTAATAAATAAGTGGGAAAAGGTCAACAAACATGGAAAAATTGGACAAAATGGGTCGAAAAGGTCAAAAATGTCAAAAAAGGCGAAATCGCACCATTGCCCCTGTGCCATGACCCGCGTAGCGCCCTTGCTTTGCCAATCCGCGCGCCCATCGCGCAGCATTCACGCGCGCCGAGCGCTGCGCGTGGCGGCAACCCAGCGCAGCGCGCCAGCCCAGCCTCGCGCCCAATGCCTTTTCACCCCATTTTTCACGTCTGCCCGCTGACGTCATCTTTGGCGTCATTAATGACATCAGCAATTCCAATACGCGTTTTTACATTTTTTTAATATTTTTTTACTCATTTTTTTCTCTCCATCCTCACCTATAAATACCCCCCTTCCCTTCACTTCAAAACACACTTCTCTCTTCTTTCTTTCTCTCTTTTCTTAGATTTTTAGGTTTTTTTTAGTTTTTTTAGTTTTTAGTTAATTTCTCTTAGTTTTAGAGTTCTTCCCTCTTTGGGAAGAACTAGTTATGTTTTTGTAATATATTAGCTTTTGATTCAATAAATGGGAGTGCAAATTCCGCTTGGAGGTTTTCCAACAACGGGAATAGCATCGAAGTTCTGTAAGGATTTTATTTTTTTTACAGTTATTTTTTATGCTTTATTCTTACATGTTATATTTAATTTGTCTGTGATTAAATTTAACTCTGCTGGTTGTTTATAAACATGATGTAATAATAACGTTGTTATGCTTGCGAAATATTAAATAGGTAAAAATCTCTAAAATGAATTGATTTTATTTTTATTCAAGATTTTATATTAAGCATGTTAGAGAGAAATATATTTTTTTTCATTACAAACTTAAATCTGAAAATTAGATTTTAAGGTTTAGTTATCCGGTCTAATTTAGAGTAGTGCTCTTTTATTTGTTGGTACAATCGCCCGGTAGTTAGAGTGAAGCTCTATTTCAAAAGTTTTTATAAGAATTATTATCTGAAAATGTATTGACAACATGTTTTCAGTAGTGGTTTTAAAACTTGAAAGTTAGTACTCGGATAACTAAATTCTTAGGTTTAATTTGGACACCTTGAATAAAGTTTAAACAGTCTAACCCCACCAAAGGTGGCATTTAAATGGTTCATTTTCAATCTCTTAGAAAAAGGAATTAATTTAATTAACCAAATTAGTTATCAACCCCACCCATAGGTGTTAATTGATTTGTTTAGTTAACAAAGAATATCTAACCCCACCAAAGGTGGTATTCATATAAAAAAAGAGAATCAATAAATATCAATTCATATCTTTAATAACCTAAATAATATGAGCAAGCATAATTAACTTAATTATTATATCCATAAATACTCCACCATTATAAATGATAAAATTTGCATAAATGTTTATTGAATCTATGTTTATTTTTATGTAATTAGATTAAAAACACAAAACCCAAAATATCGTGACAGGATGTTTAGGATTTAATTTCGTTTTTAAAAGTTTGAATAATAAATTAAAAACCACATACATTCCTTCCTTAGATCGACCTTGGGAGTATACTTATCATTTTCTACGAAATGATTCGTGCACTTGCGAGAGTTTTATAAATAGATAAAACCAAAGTAACGGGCAGGATCGGCGATGTCGGTTCTGCCCCGATCACTAAGCCAAAACCTCATATAACCCATCCTGGCCTACCCATGCTAGACCCCAAGTCAGCTAAGTCTGACCCTACTTATCAATCACTTTATCCCTTATTAATGCCTGTGTAGAAAAAAAAATAGGTGTAAGTTCTGTGGCGTGCAAGGTGTTTAGGCCATGAGAAAATAAAATCCTAAATTTTTTATGAGGTGCTAAGAAAGTAAATAAATGGAAAAGGTTAGGAAAACTAGAACTTACCAAACCTTAAAGCCAAACTCTCATACTCTTCATTTCTTCTTCAAATGTGAAATTTTAAAGTATGGATTGAAGAAGTGAAGGTGAGAGGCTCCTTTTATATATAGAATGGGAAGCAATCCCATCCATACATATATGAACCCATCCAAGGGTTCCAAGATTTTAGGTAGCTCATAAGCTTCCAAGCTCAAAGATTTGAATTATACTTTCTCACCAAAAGGGGAAAGAGTTGACTCCTTGAAGGACAACTTTAACTTTGACATAACTCCCTATCTGGGAGTTTGATTGAGAATCCAAAAGAATTACCAATGATAGGATGCCACTATACATATTTTCAACATCTAGGTTAAGCAAGAAATCCTTTGATTAGGCCTATAATGACCATAAAAAGTGGGCTTGACACCTTTAGTGTGGCTCAAAGGGTCTTGAACCTCGATTGTGATAGAATGACAAGATATACATTTTAGCCCATATATCCAGATTGAAAGGGCTATAGGGATGATGTTAGGTGTGGCACAATATGAGAAGTTTTTGCCAATAGATGACTCATAGGCCAAACCAATAAGTGTTGAGTTAATAGATTAGCATCACTATCAGATAAATATCAAACAACATAAATGACCAGTAAATAATCTTCTAATTATCTAACAAAGAGATAATTGCGTAGAGATTACTCTAACATTAAATATAAGTCTATCATAATGGGTAAGGATCATAAATAGGTAGTATCTTCTTTTATATATATTCACTTTATACACTTTACATGGAATAACTTGACGAGAGATGAACATTACACAATATACAATCTCTTCTTAAATCTATCTTCACCTCTCTAGATCACATGAAGCGACATTGGTCTCCTCCTTCTTCACCAACTATCTAGATTTACTTAAGCATCAGAGAGTCAAATGCCATTATACCCTGTGGTGGTTCGAAGTATTAACTGTACGTTCTTTGTTCTCAAATCCACATGAAGGAGAGGTACAATCAATCATTGATGTTGACAAAAATTGGCATCATTATATACACATACACGCATACATATATTGATGAGAACAAAGAATAAATAAATTAGGATAATTATGATTATTTAGATAATGTTAAGAATAATTTAGAATTTTAAAAGTTTTAATTAGACAATTGTTAGGATTTTATACATTTATTAATTATGTATAGTGATTAGCATTTAATTTATTATAAAAAAAAGTCATATAAATATGAAATATGATTGTACATTTGTGATGAAACCATGACTACGAGTATATACATTTCCCCCCTCATTTCTTTCCTTCCATAATTCCATTTTTTCTTGATTTGCATTAGTTTGTTATCAAACTCAAAATAATTTTTTTTCCTAAACAAAATTCTTGTTTAAAAAGAAAAAAAAGAAATTAGTTTTGAAAAAAATAGAGAAGAAAGAACGTTGAAATCCAGTTAATAACTGATCACCACACAAATTGTATTTGCAATAAATATGCAAGTATACGTATCTCAACAAGTAATATAATGATAAGAAAAGATCGTTCCAATGAAGATTATTTTATTAGAAACTAATTGTTAAAACTAATTTTTAAAACTAAAAAAATAAAAAATATTTTTGTTGTGTTTTTATATTTTAAGGAAGCAAAATTAAAATAACTAAAATTAAATAGCAATAATAAATTGAATCAGATTTGGTAACTAAGAAGATATATGAGAAAATATCTAAGAAGACTTAATCCCCCGATTTCCTAAACATGCGAATCGCTAAAATCCTCTCAATATAATTATCAGTTAATTACATTATCAATTGAATCTAACCTATCATGTATTCATCCCTTAAGTAAACTACACATCATATAGTAATTAATTTAATAACACTCTCATGCCAATTAAATTGCATACTACTCATTAAGTTCATCAATTATGGATCACATACATAAGAATCATACATCTATGCCTAGAAACAATACATGTTATTTAATCAAGACAAACAATTAAATAATTATCTTAAATCTATTTAATTGTCTCTATAGATAAATTGTTGGCTAAACATTTAATAACATAAAATTCAGATTAAATAATATAATTAAATTAAATTTATAATTGGGGTAAAATATTAGATCATCATACGGTGAAAATTGAGTTCATAAGATCTCTAGATTAATAAACTATTTAGACAAAATTTTGTCCATAAAACTCATATTTTTTATAAAGAAAGACATAAAAATTGATAAAGAAAAGAATAGAAGAAGATATACAATAAATATCTTGAATTGTAGTACTAATCTCCACCAAAATTGTATCCCCTTTTGAATTTTTCTATAATTTTCTCTCTTATAGCTCCAAAACTAACCAAAACTATACTAATGATGGCCCCTTAGGATTTATGGGGTGATTAAGGGCTTAAATATAGGTCAGGTGCGATCTGGACCGTCAGATAAGCTTCAAATAAAGGATTGAGATCAAAACAAGCAAAATTGACAATGTTAGCCAATCACAGCACCACACGTGGCACATGGAATTCATTGGGAAAATCAGAGCGTGATGCGTAGTAGGGGAGACCAGTTCGAGTCAATACTCGCTAAGTCAACGTCACACGGTGCAAAGTGATTCGTGGAAATAATTGGCGTGGCAAACGGGTGGAACGTAGGGAGCAATTGCGTGGAGACATATGGTAGTGCGGTTTGATCGATCTCAAAACTCAGATTGAACGTCGTGTTGACATATGACATGCAGTTCATCCTCCTCACATACGGTGATCTATGATTTTTTGTCCCTACTTGTGTGGCATCTGCATGGCTTACTCAGTCAGCTTTTCTACTTGCATGGCCTACTACATGGAAGCTTTTGATTGGCCATGCGTTAAAAGTTCATAAAAAATTCAAAAAATATATTTTCATATCCTTTTCACTAAAAAGTTTATATTTTAATATTTTTGGCCCCAAAATACTATTTATTGAATAAAACAAATAAATATTAAGTAAAAAAGTACGCTAATGACTCTACTTTTATAGAGTCATCAATATCCCACCACGAGGCTCCATTTCTAATCCAAATCCAGTCTATCATACTTGTAACACCCCAACCATCCAAGCCTATCACCCATAAGCCATTACCCTTCGCCATCGCACGCAACAGTGATCTATTCACTGTTGCCAATCGTGCCTTACCCTTACCAATATCAGTTTTGCCTACTTGTTGCTCTACTAGCAGCTGCGATGCAAGGCCCTACCTACTACTCTATCAGTTTTGGTATATCCATCCTAATTTCTCTCAAATATGGTACTATTCATTTTAAAAAAAATTAATACTATTTAATTCTGGATCTTCAGTCAAATCACCCACTTTTCGACCCTGCTTTAATAATTTGGGTTTTATCAACACCAACCTGTCCAAGGTCAATCATGTGTCATTATTCCTCTCAATTTTGGTTCAAACAGATTTGTAATCAGTCTAGCGCAATTCAACAACATACACTTTGGTCTAGTTCATTCAATTCATATGATTCAACTCTGTTCTTTTATTTCTAGAGCTTCTACACATCTATTAGATCTGGTTTCTAATTATTTCATTTGAATTTATATTTTTTAGTTATATTTATTAGATATTTTAGTAAATCTATATTAATTTAACTACTTTCAATAAAAAATGCTAGCTTTCCCTGTTTAATTACTCATTTTATTTTATTTTAAGCAATAGTCTATACAAAAAATATAAAATATATATATTTCACATGAATTTTCTTACCAACTATATTTGGAATAATATCTCAAATGCTCCTGAGGTTTAACATATTTTCAATTATGTTCTTGAGGTTTATAAAATATCAAAAATGCTCTTAGATTTTAATGGTGTTAAGTTTCCATTCATTACTATTTAGACTACTATTCTTATATTCTGATAACAATTTTTACGGATCAATATAATTTTTAATCAGGGATTAATATTAACCTAATTGATGGTCTTTGTCTATTTATTGAAAGTAATAATTTGTCTAAAAAACTTATTATTTTTTTGTATAAGTATAATTTTCTTCTATATTCATTACAATTGCATAGTATATTATGTTCTTCATTATGTTAGTTGCTTAATTCTAATCCTGAATCTATTAATTGTCTTTTAAAATTAAAAATTATTCTTTTATTTGTTAAATCTAATAGTTCTAATTTATGTACTAATGATTCGATGTTCATAGAGTATTATCTTGATAAATCATATGTGTTGAATGCATATTATTTTGTCCTATTTGTAGTATACAAACATTTTTTTCTTGTGCACATACAGTGCATTTATAATCTTCAAAGAAGTAGTATCCAAACATTAAGTTGTTGAATTTCTCTTCCTCTATTCTTACATGTTTTTTACTAAAATAGTCTTTTAATGTCCTTGAAACATGATGGTCTATGATGCTTGTGATAACTTTAATATAATCTATATAGATATCTAATAAGATATTAAATCTTTTAAAATTTTCAAGACAAGTTTCATAATTTTCATCTTTAAAATATTCATTTAAATGATAGAGATAACCTTTATCAAATGTTTCTAATAAAATTATATTTTTATATTTGATTTTATTTCGAATTATTAGTTGTTTATTTCTAAAAACAGTTTTCATTTTCCCATTTTAGCAATATTATGTCTTGTTGTAAGAAAATATTTAAATATTCAAGATAATTAACTAGCTTAAATTTATAATTATTATATTTGAATTTGATGGGTTTAGCATAATCTTCCCTTCTATTCGTCTTCTTTTGTTACACCTGTTATGCCTCAGCTTTACTCAAACCTGAATGCCCTCCTGGCAATGGTGAGCCTTCTGCATCCATACATAAATAGTATCCAATAGTTGACTTACTAGAGAAGAGTAACTGAACTCCATTTTATTCATAGTATAATAATCATTACAACTTAAGGCCAACTAAGAACCTTATAGGGGTGCTTAGTTGCTCATAATTACTAGGTGTAACATTATTTTTTTTTGAGATTTCTAGATAAAGGGTTTTTCTATGCTAGAGTGTTTCAGAGTAGAGAGCTTTGGATTTCTGTGTATTCGTGTGTGTTTTGAAATGATAATAAGGGTTTCTTTTATAGAACAAGGAATCCCTGTTTACAAAACTAAAATTATTATTTTACCCATGCTTCAATAATTCATCTGCTTTTATACTTTATAGGATAGCAACTGATTTTTTCCTTGGCACATGCTGCCTACTAAGATGTGGGGTCTACATCTTTATTTCTTTTGTTGTCTTCTGTCGAAAATTTCTTTTCTTATTTTTCTTTGTCATTTTCTACCGACGGTTCCTTTGGATGTTGATGATGACACATCTTCATCTTCTCGGTCTTTGATGTAGAGAATGCATTTATGGTCTTTGGTGGGTTTTTTGGCATAGAAGTAGAATACCTTCCTTGTTTCTTGACCAATTTCTAGGTTGTTGTAATTAAAATTGGTTTTGTATTTGGTAATTGTTTCACCATCTTCTTCTAACAGAGCCATGCTACTGTGGGAAATGATGATGACTTTACTAGTTGAATAATTTACTTTAATCTAAGAAGAATTGTCAATCTTTTTGAGTTCATAGTAAATTTGGCCTAGCATTTGACCTCTTAGTACACAGAGTTCTTCTATATTGAATTCCTTTTCTGGAAGTGCCTTTGGTTTGGGAACTTCTCTGTTTGTCTTAGAAATCCCTATCTTGATGAAGTGGTAGGGACTAATACTTCCTTCCTCATCCCAGTCCATTAATGAACTAAGAAATCTAAGATAAACTGGTTTATCACCTACTTTAATCTTCCTTCTAAAGTTCTTAATTTCTCTTTTAAAATTCTTTGGGAAATAATTTAATTCACTTAATCTACCTTCTGCTTCTATTCTATTGGTGAAGGCCTTATGAATTACTCCACTAATTCCTAGAATAGATTTGCTAGCTTCTTCCCAGTTGTTATAAATTCCTAGTTTTGGGCCATTATAGACCATATAAACTTTTTTCTGTTCTTCTTTTTCTACCTCATCAACTCAATTGAGCTTTGTGGTTTCAGAAGTTTTTTGTGAACTATTAAGTTCTTCCTTTTTTAATGGAGATTCCTCATTTGAGCTTATGGTCTCTAGAGGTTATTTTGAACAATTAAGTTTAACCTGTTTCTTTCTTATCTCCATAAGAGATTTCTCGAGATATAGCAGCTCGAGTTGTTCCTATAGGATTTTTATCTCCTTTTCCTTTATCTTGATTTTGAAATCAAGATGTTCCATTCTTGAAAGCATTAAAATAATTAGAGGGGCTAATTCTTTGGTAAGGGTATCAGCTAAACTATTTTTATGGCCTGAAAGATGTTCAACTTCAAAATTGTGATAGTTGAACCACTGTTGACATCTAACTAATCTTTCATATTTGTAATCACCTGCAATATTAGTTCTTAAGAAATAACCAAAATTCTTGTTATCTTTTCTAACAATGAATCTGGAGCTTATAACATATATTGCAATTTTTTTAATAGCTTTTTTAAATGCTAAATATTTTTTTCATTACTATGGTAATTTAATTATGAACCTTGGAAAGATCCTGATGTATATCTACAAAGATATTCATCTTTGTCATCTACTCTTTCTTTAAGAACTGTTCCCCAATATTCTTGTGAAGCATCTATTTCAATTATCATCATATCATCTAGTCCTGGATGTTATAAAGTTGGTAAATATTTTACCTTTGATTTTACTCTATCCATGTATAAAGTATCTTCTTCTGTCCATTTCCAGATATGATCTTTTTTCAATTTTGCTTTTAATGGTTTTTGCATTTCTGCAAGTTTCTTGATGTATGCTTTTGCATATGTTAAACATCATAAAAATCTTTATAATTGGTTTTTATCTTTTAATTCACTAGGAAAACCTTAAATATTATTTAGTATATAGGGTTGTAGTTTATGTTTTTCATCTTCAATTTCCAACCCTAAGTATTTAATCTTTTGTTGAGAAAGTACTTCTTTCTTTTCAGAGAGTACAATGCCTTCTCTTCTAGACTCTTGTAGAATATTGATAATATCCAAATAATTTTTATTTAATTCATTACTGAAAACCAAAATATCATTTATGTAAGCATAACAAATATCTTGTAATTTCTTGAAAATGTTATCCATATATCTTTGAAAAATACCTAGAGCTTGTTTTAATCCAAATGATATAACTGTCCATTGGAACTGTCCATTGGAATTGTCCTTAGGGGCAACTAAATGCCATTAATTTTTGGGATTAGTCATCTAGTCTTATTTGCCAAAATCTGCTTTTGTAATCAAAACTTGAGAAGTATTTCTTTCCTTTTATTAATGATAATAGTTTTTCCTTTTTTTGGAATGAAGCATCCATTGTCAATGGTTTCTTTATTCAGTGCTTTAAAGTTTATTACCATTCTCTTTTTTCCTCTTCTTTTCTCAACTTCTTTTTCAACTAAGAATGCTGGACTAGAGTGAGGTGAATTACTTGGTATTATGACTTTTAATTCCAAAAGTTCTTGAATTTGTTTTCCAAATTCAATCTTGTCTTCTGGAGTATAAATCATTGGTTTTACTCTTATGATCTTATTAGGATATCTTAATTTTATGTTAACTATTGTTTTAGATTTATTTAATTTTAGATCCAAGGGATTTTCTGAATTGACTGTTTTTAATAGTTTTCTAATGCCTGTTAGGGTTTTGTCTTCTTTTATTTCATTGAGAAAAGAGTTTTGTTTCTCTTTTATATCTAATGAAATATTTTCTAAATAAGGTTTTTGCTGGTCTTCTATCTCACCACGTTTTCGCTTTTTATTTTGTTGCATAAAAGTTGGATTTGAGACAGCTAAAGCTTTTCTTATTTTGGAGACATAAATGGTATTTCCTTCTAAGTTTGTGAGACTTATTTTGTCGAAATGTTGTGTGAAAGGTTGATATGAGTTTAGGAAATTATTTCCTATTAACAAATCTACTCCTATTTCCTATTGATATATGGTAGGAATGTGAAACTTTTTTCCTCCTATCATTATATCAGTATCTTTTAATACCTTATTAAGTTTTATTGTAGTATTATTAGCAATTTTTACAATTAAATCTTTTGGCGCTTGTTTCCAATTGTCTTCTGGAAATACATATCTACTGGCTACACACATACTAGCTCTTGTATTTATATATGCATGTAAATGATAAGTGTTATAGCCTTTAAATTTTAGTCCTACTTTAATGTAAGTACTATTGGATATGTAATACTATACAAATCATTCATCTTCTAATGAAGAATATCCATAATTTGAGTGTTCGTATTCTGAGTCAGTTATATGTTCTTCCATTTCTTCCAATAAATAGATACTATAAGTATCATCTATGTCAGATTTCTCGATTAGTTCTAATTCCATTTTGAAAGCTTCTTCTAAGATTTTTGCTTTTTGTGGAAATTCCTTTTTATCTTGAAGTCTGCTTGGACATTTGTTAGCATAATGTCCTTCTTCATTACAGATCCAACATTTGCATTTTTTCTTTTCTAAAGGGAAATAATTCCTTTTTTAGAAGGTTTATAATTTTTTCTTCTAAAATATATTTTCTTGTAGTTTTCTCTATTAAATCTCTTTTTATATTTTTTGAAATTTTGTTTTTTGAATTTATATTTTTTGAATTTATATTTTTGTTTATAAGATTTTACATTACATTCATATTTCCCTAATATTTTAAAATCTCTTGTATCATAACAGATTTTATCATTTCCTCTTATCTATTTATATTCTTTTCTTTCTGGGCATTTTATAATGATCTAATCTTTAAGGTTTCTTATTCTTCCTCCTAGAGTACTTGCCACCAGGTATAGTTTATCTATTCCTTTTTTCTCAATTTTCTATTAAGGTTTCATATAGTATTTCAGGTAATTTTGAAAAAAAAACATTTCTTTATAAGTTGTTTGCATAGAGGGTGGTAATTTATGATAATACATTTCATATTCACAAATAAAAGAATCTATGTAACATATGTTACAAATTTTCATATTTGTTAGATACTTTTAGCTTCATTGATTTTATTTTCACTAGATTCAGTGATAATCATTCTTTTATCTTCTCCAATAAATTCTTTATATATTTCATTTATTACTATATCCAAGTATTCCTTTCATACGGAAGAATTTCCTTGCATTAACAAATATTATTGATCTATTATGTTTGAAAATCAAACTTTAACATTTCATGTCATTTTATGTGCTATAAGCACTCTACAGGTTGAAGGATTTGTTTGGGTAATTTGTATGAGCACACTCATTTCACTAGCCCATTCATCTAAGACTTTCTTCATATCTCTTATACAGTTTAAACCTAGAAGTTCAGACTTATAATTATCGTGGAATTTGAACTCTGGTGAAATACTATCTCTAGTTCCCCAATGCAACATTTTTCTCCATTTTAGGTGGTTATCTTCTTCTATCTATGGTATCAGGTTATTCTATTCTTTGGCTATTTCTTTCTCCCCTATGTGGGTCAGATGTTTCTTCTTGGTTAGGGACTAGTAATGAAATTGATTTCATATGATCTTTTGAGGTCATGTTTTCTGGTTCAGAATCAATTTCACTAATTATTGTTATATCATTCTCTTTTTTATTAGTACAAAGTTTTCATTATAATGTTATTCTATTTCTTCATTGTTAATGTCAATAAACTCACTAATGTTTCTATATCTCTATTTTCAAGGTTCGTGAATTTTCTTTCTAATTCTTTTCTATATTTCATTAAATTTGAATTATCTTTTTGTTCTTAGATTGTTCTTCATTTTTCCTTTTCTCATTTTTAGGAATTAGGGAATCTGATCACTTAAATGGTTCTTCTTTTAGTCCTTTTAAGGGATTATATTTATAACCTATTATTTCATTATTCCTATGTATGTTGTATAAATCTTTTCTTAATTCTAAAAATTCTTTATGCATATCTTGTTGTAGTTTATTATAACCACATTCTTTTATTTCCTTTAGTAATTATTTTTGTATATCTATTATTTCCTGTAAATATTTTGTGTTTGATTCTTGGACTAAATCCATTTCCTCTGTTAATAATTGTACAGTTTCAAATAATATTGCTTGATTTTTTGCTACACCTACTAGGCTTCCATTTACTTCTAAATGCATATTTTTTATTTTTTCTCTAAACATTATTTTCCCCTAATTTGGAATCATGAACTAATGCCTTCATTATTTTGACTTTATTTTCTAGTTTTTTAACTTCTTTTTGGTTATAAGTTTCTTCTTCGTGGTCTATAAAAGTAAACCTTGGCATGCTATTAGTTTTAACAACATTAATTTTTCTTCCTATTATCAAGGGTTTTTCTTTGATATCTAATTTCCATTCTTTTGGTATTTCAAAGTCTATTAGTATTTTTGGTTTTATTATTTGTTCAAGTTCCTTAAATTTTTTGTCTATTTCTATAAATTTATTTTGTCTGTATGTTGAACTATTATGACTATTTGTTAAAGAATATGCTACTAGATAATGTATTGAAAATGAATGATTTCCTTTTTTCACTAATTCTCCTCTTTCAAATTCATAACCTATACTTAATACTTGATTTAGATTTTTATCATGTATATTAATAGCAAATCTAGGATATGTTGTAAATTTTAATTTTTGGTATCCTGAATTATCATGGATCATTCCTAATAAGACATCTTGCCTATTTATTATTTTGTTATCTAATAATGCTATTTTTATTGGTGTATCTATTCCTTATCTAAAATGATATTTTATTAATATTTGAATTCCTCTTAAATGAATGTATCCAATTTTTTCTATTTTTATAAATAATTTTTGATAGCTTGTTTAATATAGTTTATTTATCCATTAATGGTATATTATAAACCTTCCTTTTGCATCTGTAATTTTAACACTCATTTCTTTATTACTTATGCCATAATAAATTATGTTTTTTTTAAGAAATAATTTTTTTAATAAAAATGATGGGTCTTTAAATCCATCTCGTTCTTTAAGATTTAATTTTACCTTTTGAATTTCCTCAATTTCTTTTTATTTATTACAATTTCTTGTGAAAAATATTTTGAAATGTCCTCTGTTTCTATATCTATTATTTCTTGATCTATTTTTTCTTCTTTCATTTTAGGAATGTTACTTCCGTTATGTTTCAGAAATATTTTTGAATTTTTTGAAATCTAGAGGTATTTTTAATATTGAATGTTACTATTTACTTCTGTTATGTTTCAAAAGTATTTTTTAATTTTTTGAAACCTTAGAGATATTTATGAAAATTCACTAAAATTTGGAGGTATTTTTGATATTAATCCACCACATTTTATAAATTCTAAAACTTTTTGTGATCATAATTACTTTGCGCCCCAACTTAAGAATTATTATTATTCTTAACATCATGACTATCTTATTGTTCAGTTACCCAATAATTTAACTTATCACATATCCTAGAAATGTGTTGAGAAAGCTTGTAAAATTATTTTTGATGAACACGCTTCAATAAATGTGGTGTCTGAATCATTATTTCAAAAATAACAAATAAATGTAATGCTTACACAATATCCCTTAATGTCTTTGACCCTATATCAAAACAGGATGCCCTTGTGACCAATAGTTGCTTTGTTCCTAGGAGGTCTTTTTAAATAATGGGTCTATTATTAAGTCGTGTCAACATTGAAATTTTTTATCCCTTTAGGGAAATATTGGTTTTCTCAAGTCAAGCCTATATACAACCAAGATTAGTACCTATATTTTTCAGCTTTGAGCTTTGAGGTACACAAATTCAAGTGGGATATCATCCATAACCTAAATAGGATTAGTCTATACGTAGGTCATCTCCTTAAGTATCTAATAACCTTTGTCTTAGGAGTGAGGTGCATGAAATTAATTTAGATAAGGGTGTTAAAGGGATAAAAACCCCATATTTCTAGGAAACGTCAAAAACAATGTCAGCCCGCTCAGGTAAAAAGTATTATTATGCCATATCCTAAACCAAGTGTCGAACATTCCCTATGCTCAAGTAACAACCATACTACTAACATTGCCCACCCAAACACTCTTTCTCCTCAACCTCATGTGTTCCACTTGAGCCAAAACCACATAACAAGCATCATCTTACTATTATACTTGAAAATCTTATCAGAGGCTTTTCTACCTCTTTATCCTCTTCACCTAAACCTTGAGCTAATTTTTATCCATCATTTTTCAACCCATTTGTTAATTCTAATATATATTTACTAAAATTTTCTACTCATAAAATTATGCATACATATTTCAAGTAGGATGATTTGATTCCTAATCGAGGCATTCTGGTGCCCTCCTTTTTGTTACCATGCACTTTGCAGGTTCTGATAGTTAAAAGTGCTCATCTTCAACTCCTCATGCTCCTTCCAAGATGATTGCATGAGTTTTTAAGTTTTTGACTACTATACAACACTATAACTTGTAAGGAGTTGATTTTTTCTAGATGGGAGAAATGATGGAAATAAAAATAAATAAATTAAGATAATTCTGATTATTTAGATATGGTTTAGAATAAGTTAAAATTTTAAAAGTTTAAATTATATATTTGTTATGATTTTAAATATTTATTAATTAATTATTTGAATTTAAAATTCTATTTTGAATCCGTGATTAGGATTTAATTGTTATAAAAAAAGTCATCTAAATAAGACATATGATTGTATATTTATAATGAGACCATCAATATGAGTTGATATATTTTCTCCCTCAATTCTCTCTCTCTTCCCAAAAGTCTCTCTCCTTCTTTCCTATTTTTCCAATTCTTCAATTCTTAGTCCTAAAATATTTTATTTATTCTTTTCTTAATCCACGTCGTATATATATATATACCAGTAATAAGAATGCAATAAGTGCGTGCATTGGACGTGTATATGCACATATTAGATATTTTAATTAACGTTAAAATTATAAGAACATTTTGAACCAAAGTATTTTAAAGAATACAATTTTTTTTAAAATAAATTAATATTGTTTGTTTATAAGTAATCAAAAGTAGAGAAAAATAATATCTTTCCAAATCAATCATTTCTACAAATTAATTAGAAAAATTATTCATTAGTTTTGTATCGATCATGGTGAAAGCATGACCCACATTTGAGTATATGGTTCATTTTTATCATGAGGATAGAAAAAATGACGCATATTATATAATATACAAAAATTGAAGATTACCAACTTAAAAAACCAAAATTCTCTTGTTATTGGAAAATGAAATAAAATTAAAGCAAAACATAATAAGAGAAGATAATAATGTTAGCATATCTAAGATTGAATTATTATTTGTGCAATGCTATGGTTGAAGAAGGTAGCTAAGAAGGAGGGAATGTGTCTTAGAGCTTGTAATGGTTTGAACAAATGGTAGTTTTAACCTGTGCTTATCAAGCAATTGCAGCCTTGTTGATCACAAAGTTCAAGAAGAAAACCTTGAGTTGTATAAAGCAAGGGTATTAGTATAAATTCAGTAAAAATGAAGGTAAATAATTTGAGTTAAGTTTGTCAGACTAGTTATTTTGGTTGTTACATGTGTAAAAGCTTGTGATTGACTAGTGTTGCCTATATATTGCTTAAACTTTTATAAACAATTGATTCATCCAATTCAATAGCACCAACTAACGTATTATTCATGTGAAATCAGTTTTTCAATTTCTCTACAATTTTCCTTTCTTTCTAATAAGTTTTGCCTAAATTCAATCTTTAACCTGCTCATAAATCAAGATGGTATCAAAGCTCCAAGGCTAATGATAAGTGATTTTATAGCACTCATATTCAGTGGTATTATTGTATTTAATTGTAATAAATAGATTTGATTATGTCATGTTTATATCATTATTTATACAAATATATCTGTTTGGAATCACATATATATTTTATTGTGTTTTAAGTTTTTTAGCTTCAAAATAGATAAATTTGTTAACACTTGAAGAACAATATTTGGAGTACTTATTTTACATCCTAAGAGCTTAAAAGATTAAGGTATATAAGTCTTACATCAAGAACCAATCATTTTGTAAAGTGTACAAGGCACAATTCTAGAAAAGCAAAGTGTGCCACGATGAAGAAATAAATGTGCCATGATGCACACCGTTAAAGATGAATTCTTGGGCAACTTGGGTTTTCTGTGTCACGGTATGAAATATTGTGTGCCACGTCGAGGCCCTCTCGGGTTGGAATGTTACGAGTTGATCGAACTCCATACAACGAAGAGAAAAAATAAGTGTCACAATGCGCAAACATTTTTGTTGGCTCAAAGCATTCTGTGCATGAGTTTTTCTTATAAATAAAACATTTAGCTTTTAAGTTATACATAACTTAGCTTTTGTTTTACACAATACAATAGCCATCCATATAGTTTTTAGGGTAGATTTTAGATTAAGCTCCCATAGTTGTTCCACCATATATAGATATAGAAAGAGAATCTTGTTATTGTGAAGAGGATCCAAAGATTTGGAGAAGCCAGTGAAAACTTATTCAAAGATCTGAAATCCTTTTTAACAAAACAGAGTATTTTTAATTGTTATATATTTTATTTATTTTTATAATATGATGTCTTTTATAGTTGAATTAACTTTTATTAATTTAACTATGATTGACTAAATCTGTAATATGATATTTTAGTTTTTGCTTCTAATAATTAGAAGAACAATTTTGTGATTTAAACAAATAAAATTTTTAGATTTATTTATTATTCATAGTCTTCAGATTTTTAATCATAAATTCATGATAGGTCATCTTGATTTACGATCAAAGAAAACAATTTAGAATTAAGCATTCGACACGTATCTGTGCTTAGTTATACATAATGAATAAGAGTATAATTTAATTGCATTAATTTGTATTAAATTAAATGGTTAAAAAAATCCTTAATTATAAATTAATAATAGGTCAAATATTTATTTATAATTAAAGAATATATCTACCATAAGTTTATCAATTAATTAATTTCAAACCTGATCAAGGAATTTATTAATTAATTAAGGATTTTTCTTCATATATATTTCTTTAATTTACCAATTAATCAATTTCAACCCTAACCAAGGAAGTGTTGATTAAATTAATATTATTCAAAACTCACCATTATTATAAGGAGTTTTCTTATATGAAAAGGAAAAATCAATAAATCTAATTAATATTTAAATCACTTAATTCATTCTATACATGAAGCGTTATGCTAAGTAAAATATCATTTACTTCCATCAATTAATTAATTTCAAACCTGATCAAGGAATTTATTAATTAATTAAGGATTTTTCTTCATATATATTTCTTTAATTTACCAATTAATCAATTTCAACCCTAACCAAAGAAGTGTTAATTAAATTAATATTATTCAAAACTCACCATGATTATAAGGAGTTTTCTTATATGAAAAGGAAAAATCAATAAATCTAATTAATATTTAAATCACTTAATTCATTCTATACATGAAACGTTATGCTCAGTAAAATATCATTTACTTCCATCATATTAAGTTCGGTTATAATACAACTTATTTGCTTTCTTTAGGTATAAAGTAACTTAGAATTTATAATTTTGTTGTGTCAACCAACATTTTTTAGAGTGTTTAGGATTTTTTTCTCAACTATATTAAAAAATAAGTTAACATTTTAAAACCACCGGAATTTCTTGAGAGATCAAAATTGAAAGTATACGTGTTGCTTATTATAAATAATTCATATACTTGTTAGCTTTATAAATATAAAATTTGACACTATTCACAATTCCTTGTGTTGTTTTTCTATTTCTTCTAAAATTCATAAAGGTGAAGAATGAAAGAATTCAAGAATCAAAATGAATCATCAACATCAAGATGATGTTCATAAAGAAGAAACTACAAGAATCACATGTGTTGTTCACAATGAGGTAGTTACTTTCCATAATTAGATTTTATCTATTTCATTAGATAACGACAGTTACAATGAATGGTGTACACAAGTGATGAGAATTTTAAAAAAACTATGAATTGGGGGGCTTTCTAATAGGAACACAACAATGTCCTAGTAAATTCAATGAAGAAACACTTTCAATGCTGAATATAGATATTGGATCAAGTAAGATCAAATGATTAACTCTTGGCTAATAAGTTCAATGTCAAAATAATTTGTAAAAAGAGTCTTTGAATGTGACTTAAGCTCTCAAATCTAGACTATTCTTGGGAATTATTTCACTTTGCATTCTAGAGCTAAGTTAATGGAATAAAATGTAGGACATCACTCGATAAAAAATGGAGATTTATTAGTTAATGAGTACATTCAAAAGATTCAAAATCTTTTCTTACAATAGGAACCTACAGTCAGTTGTATAAATGAAGAGGATCAAGTTCTAGCCATTTGCAATGGTCTTAATGAAAAATATGATCCAGTCGTGGCTAACATTCAAGAAACTAGAGTATCTTTAACCAAAATATTGCATAAATTACTTAGCCATGAATCTAGAGTTGAAAGGAGAAATACTTCACTTCAATCTATGCTCTCAAAAAATCTTGCCCCAGTAATTACAGTAAATGATCCAACAAACAATATATTGCATATGGAAAATGTGATTAGCAAAGACCTTTTTCTTGGTTTTGATGGTGGGTCTTGGATTTGATTCTAGCAATATAGCTTTCAGCAAAATAGTTCCTAACTCAAGAACAGAACAACCTATCCAATATAATTCTTAAAAATGGTACATTGACTTATTCTCATATACCTTTCACACCCAATCAAAATACTATGCCTTATCAGAATTTTAACCCTTCTAAAAAACCTTGGCGATTTAATTCATTTGCATAGCCTTCAAAATTTACATTTTTTTAGCAAAACCAAAACAAACCTAGAAACTTCATTGGATCAAGACCACAATGCCAGATATGTGACAAAGTGGGACATTTTACTGGTGCTTGTTGGAATAGGTTTAACTTGACATATGTAACTGTGACCCAACAAGCACAAAATAATTCTCAATCCACTCTAAATTAAAACTGTAATTCTAGTCTCAACTCTCAAATTCAATCCAATTTTGAGCTTCTTCAATAATCTTTCTCTTCTACATCATAAGTTTTCCCTACATCACAACTTCAACCTCATTTGATGGCTATGTATGCTTCTTCTTAGAGTTTTTGTGATCATTCTTGTTTCCTTGATTCAAGAGCTACCCATCGCATCACAGCTAATCTAGCCAATCTTTATGTCATAAATGAATTTCATGGCAATCAATAGCTCCAAGTAGGAAATGGTGCAGGGCTTCACATAGCCAATATTGGTGTGTATTCTTTCTTAAGTAAAACAAGTGATAAAAAGTTTTTCTTGATGAATTTACTACATATGCCTTAAATTTCTAAGAATTAACTAAGTGTTTCTCCATTTACCTAAGAATATAGTGCTTATGTTAAGTTTCACCTTGATTATTGTTATATGAAGGACAAACTCAAAAATCAAATGTTGCTTCAACTCTTACATAGAGTTCTTGTTTAGGATATTCAAATGCTAGAGAAGGTCTTTTACTAATAAATCGATATTGAAAATCATTCCATTTTGGATTCTTGTCTATTAAATTGTTAATATGATATGATATATGATATACATGTGTTGTTTCTAAAGTAAGAGAGTTTTATAACAGTCGTCAGAGAAAACAAAATAGAGTGCTACCAAGTAGAAAAGAAGAGTAGAAGTTGCGTGGGTTTTTTTTTAGCAAATGAATCTCCCATTTTTCTTCTCAAATTTTGCAGAGCAGATTAAAAGAGAGACCATATGCAGTAAGCTTATTTGTATGGTAATATTTGATTAAATGTCAAGTTTGTTAATTTATCTTGCTATGTATTACTAGTAAATTAGAGAAATATATTTTCTTGGTGTATTTGAGTTTTGGTATATTTTGTGAAGCTCTTTGAAAATTGGTGTTTTTATGTCCATTTGATTATTAGTAGATTTTTCTCGATGTGTCGTTGTTAGTGGAGTAGACTTTTCACATTGAAATGTTGAACCATTTAAATCATTGTGTGACATTTATTTTTCTTAGTGCTTATTATTTTACTGTTATCCATAATTATATATTTGTATAACCAAATTGGACCCAAACTTTGCTTCTATTAGTACTAATTTATAACACTGTCTCTATCTAAGTATTTGATTTCTAAATTCTCATAGGGTCTTCCTGGAATTCCTTCCAGAGCTTGTTGATTTTTTTTTATGGATTCTATCATTTCACCAATTCAGACTAGATAACGAGCTAATGAATCCCCTTCTTTTTCCACTATACTTCCTAATTAAATTCTTCATGACATTCACAATTTAATATAGGAGAAAGTTAAGAATGGATTATATGTGTTTGATTTGGATTTGAACAGGAAGATGTAATATAATGTTAGGAGTGCTCTAAATTACCAAATAAATGAACATTTGCCTAATAATATTCTACTATCAATAATCCTACTAGTAAACCAGATACCATTAAAATTAATGGTGATGCTACACTTTGGCACAAGCATTTAGGCCATCCTTCTACTAGCATCGTAAAAAATTTCATGTCTACTTGTAATAAACCTTACTCATTTACTATTATTAATAATCAAAATGTGTTTGCCTTTTTTTAGTTCATTGAATAAAATTCATGTTTCTATTGAAATTGTGCATGCTAATGCCTAGAGGCTTGCTCCAAATTTATCATTCAATGGTTATCATTGGTATGTGTTGTTTACGGATGAATTTTTTAGATTTTCATGAATTTACTTCCTAAGGGATAATGGGTTACTTGAACAAGCTTTTATGTTATTCAAAGCATATTTTTAGCTGCTAATTGGTTCCAATTAAGGTTCTCTAAGGAGATGAGTGTTCATTGATATAAATTCTTTCTAACAATTACATGGAAATCTAATACAAGTCTCTTGATAACATACCTCTCAACAAACTTATGGAATGCAAGCATCGACATATTATTGAAATGGGACTAACTTTGCTTGCTCAAGCATCTAATCCTCTTAAGTATTGGGATGATGATTTATTCACTACAATTTTTCTTATTAATATGCTCCATCACCAATATTAAATAACAAAATTCCTACAGAGGCATTGTTGAATGTTAAACGTTATTACGAATTTCTCAAGGTTTTGTCTAAAAATGTTTTCCCTTTCTCGAACCTTATAATGTAAATAAGTTTCAATTTAAAACTCAACCTTGCTTGTTCCTTGGTTACAGTTGATAAGTGCTTAAAAAGAACTTATACTTTATGATGTTACTGTGACTAATTGAAAGGAATAGGTTTGATTATAGAAATATATTTGATTATTTATGCAAATCTATCTTTTCAGAATCATGGATATGTTTTGTTATATTTAAGGTACTTTTATCATCAAAATAGATAAATATGACAACATATGAACACAAAATACTCAAATAGCTCCCTAAGAGATTAAAAGACTAAGACATGTAAGACTTGCATTAAGAACTAAATAATGTGTAAGAGGTACAATGTAAAATTCAACAAAAACATTTTGTACTATGGTGAATGAATATGTGTGCAAGGGTGCACACCTCTCGTGAATCCTACCAAGCAAAGTGAACATTTCGTGCCACAACGTGAAACATAGTCTACCACAGTAAGGCCTTCTTGGGTTGGATTGTATGAGTGTGATCGAACCTTATGCCAAAGTAGGGAAAAATATGTGTCATGGCACGTAACTTTGATTTTTGATTCTGAGTCCATCACATTAGCTTTTCCTATAAATAATTCATTTAGATTTTTAGGTTTTCAAAGAGTTTTACATTACACATTTCAACTATCAGTTTTCTTTCTTAGTTTTAGTTTTCATATTTTATACACAATATAGATTATATTCATAATAGATCATAGGTAGTTCCTTTGGGAGTTTTTTTAGATAAAAAAAGAAGAAAATATATCTAAAGATTCAAAAACACTTTGAAGATCAATATCACAATTTTAGAGCAGGACACGTCATTCATCCTTAATTGATACTTAGATCTAATTTGTAATAATTTTATCTTCAAATCAATTTTTTTTTGTATTTTATTGAATATTTGAATACTAATTTTAAACCATTGATCATGATGTCAATCTAAGCATATTTGGCTAAAATTAACTATGAGAATTTAGCTTTGTTTCTATGTTTATGTAGATTATTTAGGTAAAATTTTTATAATAAAATAAATAAAGATTATTTTTTGATTCAAGATTTGTTACAAGACTTAATTATGAATAATTTATTAGCTTTTTATTCTTTATAATAGCTTTAAAATTTGAGAATTAGATTTTAGACATGTCGTCTAAATCTAATTTGGACAATTTGAACTAGAGTTTAAATTGGCAATTTCGTCAAAAGCATTGATTTAAATGGATTGCTATTTCCTTAGGTATAATGCATAATTTAATCAATTAGTTAATGATCCTTGCCAAAAGACTTCAATTAGTTTGATTAACAAAGAAAATGATACTTACAAAAAAAATCATATTAAAAAGAAAAATTCAATAATCTAAATTTATATTTTAATTAACCTAAATAATTCTAAGCAAGTATGGTTAAATAGCTAAATATTTCCATAAATTCTCAATTGATTATTAATTTTATACTTGTCTTTATTTTGTTTGAATCAAAGCTTTGATTTTGTTTTAATTGAATCTATATTTTGGTATGTTAATTATTTTGATAATAATTTAGGATTTTCAAAACCTAAACATTCTATCATAATGGTTGGGTTAGGTTTTGAAAATCCTAAACTATTAACAAAATAGTTTATAGAATGTTTAAATTTTATTTTCGTATTTGTTTAGGTTTTTAAGAAAATTGAAAAATGATACAAAATCACTGCATATCCTCTTAAGGTTTATCTCGGAGGTATACTTATCGCTTATTATAAATGATTCATGCACTTATGAGCTTTTTTTATAAATACGAAATTTGTGCATCAATAGCCCATTTCTTAGGTTACAAGTGTCTCAATGTTGCAAGAGAAGTGTTTCCTGATAGGCATGCTAGATTTGATAAGAGTGTGTTTCCATTTTCTGTTCCCAAGTTGATATCTACTCCTATTACTAAACCCAAACAAACCTTTTTATTTGTTTTATCAAAAGATAAGTTCTGACCACAAATTTTAATTAATCATCAAGTGTTCCTTTGCCCAATATGGTTATTGAACCATATTTTGATCCATTATCTTTGACATCATCATCAACATCTTCTATTACATCCTCTATTGTCCTTGAAAAACAAACACTTCTATGTTATATTTCCAAAACCTCCCAAGTAGTATCAAATGATGTTGAATCATGCCATATGCCATCTGTTCCTTAATCATTCCACTAACTCACCAAAACAATCAAGCTATATATTTACCAAAACCAACTCAAAACAATCATCCAATGCTTACTCATTCAAAGACAGGTACAAAAAAACCAAAAGCCCTTTATGTAACTTAAACTATTACTTTACTAAAAACAATCAAAAAATGCCATAAAAGATGAAAATGGTACAAAGCTATGAAATGAGGGTAGGATGCTCTCATGAGCAATCAAACTTGGATTCTAGTTCCACCTCATTTAAATAGAAAAATTATTGATAATAAGTGGATTTTTTGAGTCAAGGAACTGAGTAATGATACTCTTGATAAACTAAAATCTCAAATGGTAAGAAAAGGCTTCAATTTCTTAGAGATCCTTAGCCCAATGGTTAAACAAAATCTCAACCCACGAGAAAATTGAAAAATAAAATAAACCGACAATAAGTAAATAGAATTTTATTATTATATTTTTTTTGTGAATTAAGATTTGTGTGTCAAACAAAATCTCAATGCACGAGAAAGTTGCAAAATAAAATAAACAACAAACAATAAGCGAAAAAAAAAATTATTTTTCTTTTTGTGAGGTAAGATTTGTGTGTCAAACAAAATCTTAACCCACGAGAAAATTGAAAAATACATTAAATACACAACAATAAAAAAACAAGAATTTTTTTTCCTTTTTGTAAGTTAAGATTTGTGTGTCAAACAAAATCTCAACTTACGAGAAAATTGAAAAATAAAATAAACAAGCAACAATAAGCATAATTTTTTTTGTTTTTTTTTTGAATTAAAATCAGATTAATTGGTATTAATATCAACAATGAAAATAGTAAACAAATCCCCGACAACGGTGCCAAAAACTTGTTTTCTCTTTTGGAGAACATAAAAACGTGCAAGTATACACGGTCACAAGTAATAAGATTTGTAAGTAAAGATCGTTCACATGGAGATTTGTTACTATAGTTTGTTGAGTACTAAAATTATTTCTTTCTGATTTTATTCAAAACAATCGTTGATTAAGAAAAAAAGTAACATAAGAAAATAAAAGAAATCTAGGATTGCAATTTTTCACCAAACTAATCCACTCAAATCATGTTATTTTCTTTTGATTTATATTTTTTTGTACATTTAATTTGTCAACCGAAAACTTCTATTTTTATTCATACATCTCTTCCGAGCTCCGTATAAACACACCTCATTAAGTTAATTCACTATATCTCTATGAGAATTAAATTTAATAAGATTCATTAAGTTCTAAGTTTTCAAATGGCCACATATACAATTAGGGTATATTCCTATCCTTCATCATACATGTCATTCTATTTACGAGCAATATACACACAAGTGCCTCTTCCAGGTATATTTATGTGCCACAGATCGTTTTGATAAAATTCGTAAATAATCAAAAAACATTAAGCACAAAATAGAACGAACAAATCGAACGTCTTACAAATCTATCAAAAATAATTAAAATCAAAGCTTCATAAATTTAGATCATATGCAACCTTAGAAAAATTAAATTACTTCATTAATTAAAAATAAAAATTACAACACATAGGGAAAAATTAGAAGAAGAAGAAAGAAAAATTAAAACATCTAATACGAAAATATTTAGCACACGCAGAACACAACAAAAGCCAAAAATGGCTTCTGCGTGTTCCACAACCAACCCACAAACACTACTAAAAATCCAAAACTCAAAAAAACTTCTTAACTCTATCATCTTATCTCCTATTTATAGCTAAAAAAATACATCAAAAATATTAAAATTTAATACACGCGGGGGACAGAGAAGTGTGGGGAAAATAATAAATTAAAACGCGTGGGGGGACAAAATTGTATCGAAAATTGGAATGAAAACGCGTGAGTGGCGAGCCGTGCGTTTCTGTTTTTCTTTTCAATAAACTTTGCCATGTTTCACGATCTGATTCGCTGAAATAAATAGTGGGACACGTGGCAGCACCTCATTTGTTGTAGGGGATGGGCGCACGTAGAAACTATCGCACGGGATTGGGGCGCCGAGAAAGTGCGGCAACGGCTGGAACGTGGGCTTGATCCTGTGCTTTCGCACTCATTGTAACATGACACATGTCGGAACATTATTTGCTGTAAGAATAAGTGGGACACATGGCAGATTCTGGTTCGTGGAATAAACGGGCACACGGGAAAAGGGGCGCGCGAAAGTGGGGGACAGGGTCTGCACGGCGTCAGACGGGTGGGTCCTATGCTGCACGCCGGCCTGCGCAGTAGGTGGGCCCCACTCGGGCACCGAGCCGCGCGATAGAGGAAATCCCTGCACCCATTCTCCTTGGTCGGGTTTGAAGAACACGCGCGCAACCTAATCGTTTATGCGTTGATCTGACGGTCCACGGTGAAGCGTGGATGATGCCGCATGGAATTTCTCTCCTGCGCAGAAAAATCACTTTTATTAATTGTATTTTCACCCACAAATATATTTCAAATTACATTTTAAACTTTGTTTAATTGCAATATAGCCCTTTTGGTAATTTAAATTAAATTTTAAACTTTTAATAATTGAAATTAAGCTCGATTTTAATTTAAATTATATTTTCAACTTTTATAAATTGCAATTAATCACTATTTTATTTGAAATTATATTTTTGGACACAAATTTGTCATTAAGAACGTTTTCGATACAATTTATTTAATTTTCTTAAAATATATAAAAAATAGTAAATACTAATTTATTAAACTAAAATTAACTTAAAATAGATAGAACATAGCAATTATAATTAATAAAATAGGTGAAAATAACTATATAAAATACAGTTATCACATAACCATTGAGCTATCTTTCAATTGGCCTTTTAGGAAACTCGATGTGAACAATGCCCTCTTTAATGGCACTTTAAGAAGAGATATATATGACATAAGTACAAGGCTTTATTGATTTTGAAAATCCTCATCATGTTTTCAAATTACAAAAATCCTTTTATGGCTTGAAACAGGCTCTTTGAGCATGGTTTGATAAACTGAGCACCACTCTTATCAAGCATTGCTTCACAAGATCCAAGGCAAAGAATTCTCTCTTTTCAAGATTGAAATGACTTTCAAAATTTATCTCCTTGTGCATGTGGATGACATAATTGTAATGGGCACTTATAATGATATAACTTCAGTTCTAGTTAAAGGATTAAATAACGATTTTTTCTTTAAAAGACATGGGCATTCTGCATTATTTGCTTGGAATAGAGGTAAATGATATTACAATTGGCTCTCTTTTACTCAAGTATTCCAAATATGTTAATAATTTATTGGCTAAGGTTGGTATGGTTGATGTTAAATCTTTTCCCATTCTTATGAGTTCCACAGTGAAATTATCCTCAAATGATGAAAATGCTTGCTATGATAACCCCTCTCATTACAAAATCATTGTAAGTGCATTACAATATGTAACACACATGACTTGGTATTTGTTTCTTAGTCAATAAAGCATGAAAATATATGTCCAATTCACTAGAGACTCATTGGTTGGATGTGGGAAAGATTCTACGATATCTTGCTGGCACCGTTGATTTTGACATTGAGTTTGAAACATCATCACAACTTACTGTTAGTGCTTTTTTTATGTTGATTGGAGATTTTGCGTTGAAACAAGAAGATCTTCATCTGGAATAATTATGTTAAGTGTCAATCATATGTCTCATTCTAAGACCAAGCATATGGATTTGGATTATCATTTTATCACATAAAAAGTGATAACCAATGAAATATCAGTTCAATATGTTACATCATGTTCCATTGAGTGATCAAAAGGTTGACATCTTCACAAAAGCTTTTCTCACTACTCAATTCTTGTATCTCAGACCCAAACCTAGTGTCGTTTACATGCCACTGAGTTTGTGAGGAATGGGTGTTAGCATATCTAAGATTGAATTATAATTTGTGCAATGTCATGGTTGAAGAAGGTAGCTAAGGATGAGGTAATATGTCTTGGAGCTTGAAATGGTTTGAACAATGGTAGTTTTAAGCTATGCTTATCAAGCAATTGTAGCTTGTTGATCAAGAAGTTCAGGAAGAAAACTAGCTGAACTCAGTATAAAGCAAGGGATTAATGTAAATTCAGTAAAAATGAATGTAAATAAGTTTAGTTAAGTTTGTTAGACTAGCAATTTTGGTTGTTACTATTGGAAATGAATTTAAATAAAAAAATATTTTTTATTATTTTATGACCGTTATTTCATAAATTATGTAACTGTCATTTTCATAATTATATGGTCATTATTTTTATGACCGTTATTTTCATAATTATGTAACTGTTACTCTTATGACCGTTATTTTTATAATTATGTGATCGTTACTTTTATGACCGTTATTTTCATAATTATGTGATCGTTACTTTTATGACCGTTATTTTCATAATTATGTGGCCGTTAATTTTATGACCGTTATTCTCATAATTATGAGACCGTTACTTTTATGATCGTTATTTTCATAATTATGTGTCCATTATTTTCATAATTATATGACCGTTACACATATTTTTTCCACTATAAAAAGAGGCAATAGCCCTCAGTTTAGAATATAACTTAACAACTCAAAAATAGTTCTACGGTTTTCATAGCAAAATCAAGAAAAGAAAATTCAGAATTATTTTCTCAGATTTCCGAGCAACAAAAATATTTAAGAGGTGTAGTATTCCGCACTTCATCAGTGCAATGAAGATCCGAGACAGAAAAAAGATTCTGGGCTGTTTTATCCTGGGGACGACGAGACTGTGTTTGCTTGCACAAATTTGGGTAGAGCCGCGAAACGTCTTAAAGAGAACGACCTAGTCCGCGACTCAACCCAAGCAGTTACTTTCAAATTATCGGTAATATTGTTCCTACACTGTTTTTATAAACTTGCTTCAACAACTACATGTGTAAGCTTGTGATTAACTAATATTACTTATATAATATGGCTTAAACTTTTGCAAACAATTGGTTCAATCAATTCAATAGCATCAGCAAACGCATTATTCATGTGAAATTAGTTTTTCAATTTCTCTGCACTTTTCATTTCTTGCTAATCATTCTGGATCAATTTTACCTAAATTCAATCTTAGTTTCCTTATAAATCAAGAAATAATACATAAAATTAACCAAGTTACTTTATAATCAATTAAATTAATTTATAATTTGAACAATATAATCTTATTAGTTGATTGACTTATTATTTTCTTTCATATAAGTTGTTCATTCATTGAAGTGTAAGAAATATATCAAGGCTCTTTCGATGGCAAGGAAAGGGCAACCTAGAATGTATGAATTGTCTTTTTCTTGCTCTATATCTAGTATAATAAAAACAGTACAATAGATTTTTCTACCTTCACATGCAAGCACATATTCAATCACCTCTTTTGGTCTCTTTAAAGATTGGTCCGCATCAAGAGTGTAACTAATGTTGGTTTTGCTTCCTCGAGTCCGAGCATCTTAAAAACTGTCAAAGGTATTTAGGTTGATGTTTGCTACAAAATCATATATTGCTTTCCCAAATCATGGTCGTTAATTGGTTCATTCTTTGAGAGGTAAGAAATATATATGAGAAATTTATAAAAATATAGAAAAGATCCAAAAATGTTAGTAATGGAAAATCAAAAGCAAAATACATGAAAGTATCTAGATACAAAACTGCATACAATCTAAAGCAATATCATGAAGTATTGAACTACAATGAAAAGTTATAGAAAATAGGAGGAAAAAAAACATTTACCTCGACAACAATTGCTAAATAATCTAGATGGAGCAATTCATCATTTCATTAATGCTTTAGCCAAAAAAATAAATGAAATGTTATACAATATATATATATATTATGACTAATAAAAATTATACAAAATAACGAAACTGATGACATTTCACTTTTTATCATTTAATTCTTTTACACGTTTTTTGTATTAACTTTTCATTAATTGTAATTAATTTTTAAACCTAAAATAATAGAAAATGAATTATTATTATTTTCTTTAAGTGATAGAAATTTTTTGAAGATGAAAGTGTTATTAATAAAAATAATATATATTTTTTAAATAATTATACTACTCATTCAAAAATAATTTAAAGTTTATTATTAAAAATTTCAAACCAATCAAAGTTTATCTCATTTAATTGTTTTCTTAACGGTCACTTAATTAATTTGACATTATGTAAAATTACAAGAGATTGATTATCACAGTCATAATTTATTTTTCCAAATGAATAGATGAAAACATTATGTCTATTATAGAATTATATTACCATCCTAAGTGTTTTTTAGCAAGACACTAAGTTAAATTATTGGAGATAATATCGTGTAATTTTTTTTATAAGAAACCATCACATATATTAGAAATAACTACAATACAAGACTCATTGTCCAAATAGAATTCATTAAAAAGTGCGAAAATTTATTAAATACAATATGTTATATTGATGTTTGATAACTCTATAAAAGTAAAGTTATTTAGCTACTTTTAAACCAAATATTTGTCTTTTTTGGTGCTAAATATCATAAAAAACTTAATTTGTGTTTAATTATATCAATATAGGTCGAACAATGACAAACCGGGTAAAAGTGAGTTAAAAACAACTAATGCACAACAAGGAATGAAGTGGTGCCGTGGGGGACATAGAGAAAAAAATTCAATAAAAATTATGCCCTAACATGCGATCTATGGCTAGAAAATAGTAGAGGCTAAACCGTAGCATGTAAAAAATATGGCCACGACACGTGTAGAAATCGGGCAAAATTTGACCGATGATCTTTATCTCCTATTTTTAATCTCAATCCTCAGATATTTTAGGGGTTTGATATAATGGCTCATATTTGGTCATTTTCCTTTAAATTAATCCTAATGGGACACATATTAAATACATAATTAAGTATCACAAAACCTACCAATTACCAAGAAGAGAGAAAAAAGAAAAAAAAAAGTTTAAGAGAAGATTAAGAAGATACAACTTTGCGAAGAATTTAAGAGAAGATTAGTGATACAAATCAAGAGATTTAGTGTATCTCATATTCTCCTTTCTTTATCAATTTATGTCTTGTTTTATGAAAAATACGAGCTTTACAAACTTAATTATGTCTAGTTGATCTATTAATATATAGGTCTTATGAACCCAATTTTTGTACATGTGATGATCTAATATTTTACCCTAAATGTGATTTTAAATAAAATAATATTATTTAATCTAATTTTTATGCTATTAGTTATTTGACCAATAATTAACCTATAGAGGCAATTAAATAGATTTTAGAGAATTATTTAATTACTTGTCTTAATTGAATAACATGCATAGTTTCTAGGCAGAGATGTATGATTCTTATATATATGATCCATAATTGATAAACTTAATGAGTAGTATGGAATTTAATTGGCATGAAAGTGTGATTAAATTAATTACTATATGATGTAGTTTACTTGAGAGAGGAATACATGTTAGGTTAGATTCAATTGATCATGTAATTATATTGGGAGGATTTTAGTGATTCGCATGTTTAGAAAATTGAGAGATTAAGTATTCTTAGATATCTTCTCATATATCTTTTTAGTCACAAAATCTGATTTAATTAATTATTGCTATTTATTTTTAGTTATTTTAATTTTTCTTTCTTAAGATATAAAAACACCAAAAAAATTGATTTTTATTATTTTTAGTTTTAAAAATTAGTTTCTAAAAAAATAATCTCTATGGGAACGATCTTTACTTATCATTATATTACTTATTACGATATGTATACTTGCGTATTCATTGCAAACACAATTTTTGTGGCGATCAATATGTTCATGATTGATTTTGGTGTTCTTATTGGGAGAAATTTATGTGAGTTATGCTAGTAGATGAGGTCTAGCATGTTTTATATATCTATTTAGCTTGAGAAATGATTTAGGACTTAATTCGTTCGATTGAGTCTTTTAAGCTAACCATTGTGTATATCCTTAGTTACCCATTTGAACTTAACTAAGAGCTATTCATATCTTGAAGTCACATGTTAAGCCTAACCAATAAACATTACCTTTACCTTTACCTTTACCCTTACATTTTAGCTTGGATGAAAAAAATCCAATCATGTGTTATGCTATAGAGTGAGGTTATATGTAATACACCCTATCTCTATTTAAAAAACAATTACACAATTATCCCTATAAACAAAAGGAAAAAGAATAAAAATAAAGATAAGTTTAGGGGTGTTGTGAAATTACAAAAAATATGTGGAATAAAAGAATGAAAAGAATGGTAAGATATGGTGCACTAAAACATCAAGTGAAAGCTCAATTGTACTTAAACATTACCTCATGAATAAAAAGAAAGCTAAAGTATGAAAAAAAAATTCCTAAATGTCTCCATTTATCTACCCTTGCCTAAGCCTTGTATTACAAGCATTGATCTTTAGCTTTGTACATATTTACATTAGTGGAGAGGGGTCTGAAAATAGATTTATGAAACTTGTTCTAAGACTTAGTTTATTATAATGCTCATACAAGTAGATCTCATGAATGCATTGGGTGACATCATGTGCAACACACACGAATCAAATCGTCAAAAACCTTGCATACCCTTGTGTTAATAGAATGTGGATTGATGAACATGTGAGCCTTTATATCATAGAATTGTACAACTTTTGAGGGGGTTAATTTTTGCTAAACATGCATATATTAAGAGATATAAATTTATGATTACGTTGTCCATATCATTTTGGATAGTTAGACTTGGCTTTTCTTGAGGGCAAGTAAAAATTTAAGTTTTGAGGTGTAATAACTCTATAAAAGTATAGTTATTTAGCCACTTTTAAACCTAATATTTGTCTTTTTTGGTGCTAAATATCAAGAAAAAGATTAATTTATGTTTAACCACATCAATGTAAGCATAATGATGGAAAATGGAGTAAAAATGAGTCAAAAACATGGAAATACAACTCATGCTACGACGGGGAATGAAATGGTGGCATGACGCATATAGAGAAAATGTAGCGAAGAGTATACCCCGATGCACATTTTTCAGTGCCCCGATGAGCATTTTTTATGCCCTAATGCATGATCTATGGCTTATAAATCAGCGGATTCTTAGCCATAACGTGCAAGAAGTCTAGTCGTAGAGCACGTAGAAATCGGACAAAATCTGGTTGATGTTCCTTATCTTCTATTTTTAATCTCAACCTTTGAATATTTGAAGGGTTTGATTTAATTGCATATATTAGGTTTTTTTCTTTAAACTAACCCTAATGGGGGCATAAATTAAACACACAATTACGAATCATAATACCTACTAGCTATTAAGAAGAGAGAAGAGAAATTTTTTGAGAAAAGGTTAAAAAAGCCAAAAAATTATAAAGAATTTGTGAGGACATTAGTGTTATAAATCAAAAGATTGAATGTATCTCATATTCTTCCCCTCTTTTTTCTTATCAATTTCTATGTATTTATTTATAAAAATCTATGCTTTATGAACTTAATTATTTCTAGCTAAGTTATTAATCTATGGATCTTATGAATTCAATTTTCTACATGTGATTGTCTAATATTTTATAAAAATTGTAATTTTAATTCAATTATATTATTTGATCTGATTTTTATACTATTATTGGTTGGCTAATAATTAATCTATAAAAGCAATTAAATAGATTTAAGAGAATTATTTAATTGTTTGTCTTTATTAAATAACATGCATAGTTTCTAGATAGAGATATATGATTTTTATGTGTGTGATCTATAATTGGTGATCTTAATGAGTAGTATGCAATCTAATTGGTATAAGAGTGTGATTAGATTAATTACTATATAGTGTGTAGTTTACTTGAGAGATGAATACATGATAAGTTAGATTCAATTGATTGTGCAATTGGTTGGTATTATTTTGGAAAAAGTTTTAATGATTCATATACTTAAAAAAATTGAGAGATTAAAGATTAATAGGTTGTTTTCTCATATATGTTGTAGCTAATAAGTTTTTATTTTAATAAGTAATTATCATTTAATTTTTATGCTTTTATAATTTGCTATTATTCAAATAGTATTTTATATTGGTTCTAGGTTATAAGTAACACAACTCTCTATAAGATTGATATATGTACATAATATATTATATTATTCACAAGATCTGTATACCTATAATAAGCGTTTGAATGTTATTAAACTGTTACTAATTAATTGATTTTAATAATCCATATGTTACCATTTAGCTTGTGCAAAAATAATTAATTTCAACATTAATCGATAATTGGTATATTCATAAATAATAACCAATATAATTGTAAATAATCAAATGAGATTGGAATTATTTTTTTGGAATAAAATAACCATCATAATAAATATTTTATTAATTGTAAGCATTATAAATATTGGTTATTTTCGTAGATAAAATATTTACATGAATTTTTTTTAAGCTTGCTATCAAGTCTATCAAACAAAGTCGAAGAAACGTCAGAATTTCATATAGTAGTACTTTAGGTATATTTGTTATAACTATAACACATAGGATTACACTCATCTATTTAATAACACATATTCATAAATCTAAAATTATTTGTACTGCTAAAATATAGAATAATATATATGCTAAAATATTAAATAAGATATAGTTTAAATCTTAGCCTAAAAGATAACATAAAATATACTTTAAAATAACTCTTTTTTAAATAGGAGTCTTTATGATTAATGAGTCTACTTTAAAAGAACTCTTCTTTAAGTATGAGTCTAGTAGGTATTACTAATCCTATTTGAAATAGATAAGATATTTATCAATTATATAAGAGTCTTCTTAATTAGTGAATATTACTAATCCTATTTGTAATAGAAAAGATATTTATCAATTACATAGGATTAAAATTTTTAATTTTTGCTATAAATAAAACTCATTGTTCATTATTTCAATCAACCACACAAGAACATTATTCTCTTCTTTTTAATTTCTCTATCTTGTTTTGCAAATATAAGATCATAATTCTTTAAACTTTTTTATTTAATTAATCTATGAAATATTGGTGATAATGTTTGATTGATTAATAAGTCCAAATAGTTTATGATATTTTGATCATACGTTCTTATAGCTTCTCCTTTTTTTGTTCTTAAATTATTAGATCAAATAATTGTGTTTTTCATATCATAATTATTTGATTTGATTATTAATCTTTAGGGAAGCTATTTTTATTGAACTTGTGCTTGATTTTTCGCTCTATGACTTATTAGTTGATTTGATTTAAGTGATATATGTGTTGAATCATCTAGTTAGGATTATTCATTATTAAATTCATTGTAGAACACACATGGACACTTGTGTTTTTATGCTAACCATTTTGTAGTTAATTTGGAAATGTATCTGATTAGTGGGAAACTTATTGAAATGTTGGTTTAGAAACTACTCATGCTAATATTGGAAACTGTGAAAACATAGCAGGGTTTCGTAAGTAAGGTACACTGAGACAGTATCTTAGGGAGAGTAGCATAAGACCGAATTTGTACTTGAACATTTGTTTTTCATAGTGGAAAGTTAGGTGGTCTGATGGACCTGTAGTTTTCTTCTTAGGTTATGGTTGTGGTCTAGTTTGTTTCCACCTAAAAATATCGTGTGTTATTCTTTTATTTCCTCATTTTATTCTTTTACATGATTGCATGCTTGATTGTTTTGTTTAGGTTATTAAATTATAAATTGATAAAATTTAAAAAAATAACTTATTCACTTCTCTAAGTTAATTAGTTCTGTGATTTATAAACTTTTATTAATAATTATAATAGTGACATTAGGGATGAATTTAATGAAAATAATTTAGTAACGAAAGTTCTCATTAAACATATATGATAAAGATAAAAAAATTATGTGTATTCAATTAAAAATATAAAATAATTAAACCAATCATAAAATGTTTATGATATATAATATTTAAATGTATATAATTGTTTTATAATTAAAAATAAGGGTATTTTAAAGTTTTAATATATATAATAATAATAATAAAATAATAAAATTGAAATACATACCATAAATAAACTTTTTTATTACTCATTCGAAAGTATCATAAGTAGTAAAATTGGTGTTTTGAAAAAAATAAATAGAAAATAATATTCTATAAGACTTAATTAAAAAATAGTACCCTCTTTCGTTTATATATTTTATTATTTAAATTTTTATTTCACAAAAAAAATAATATAATTAAATTATATTTAAATAAAATTATAGTCATTTAAACCCTTTTAATATTTAATTTTGTTAATTAGACTTATTTATTATTATTGGGTACTATTTCATTATTATAAATTTAAAAGTGTTATTTTATATAGTTTTCTTTAATTAATTTTTTATTATTTAAAAAGCTTAAATTTTTTTATTAAAATTAATCGGTAATAAAAAATAGAAATTTAATAATTAAATTAATTTATAAAAATTTAAAAACATTAAAAATAAATTATAAGAAATTATTTTTTATAGATTAATTTATTTAGATAAATTATAACTATCTCATTTATAATAATCTATCCCATTATTATAAATTTATAGTATATTTGTTGAATGATAATTTAATTTTTAATTATACAAATTATAAGTAATTTTTTAATTATGTTAAATAAATTAAAAATTAAATTATCAATGTTTTATGTGATTGTCAAAAAAAATTTAAAACTTTATTCTTAATCTAATTATTTGATTAATTAATGTTTTAATTAATAAATATCAGCGAAATTTTTTATATAATATACCAAAATAATAAATATTTTTAAAAATTGAGAGAGGCTGTAAATGATTTTATTTAAGAATAAAATCAATAATACAAGATTATTTTTATGATTATTTTAAAATCAAATGGATTATTAACTTTTTATGTATTTATTTACTTATTGTAAATTTTTACTTCTTAATTATAATAAACATAATAAATATATTTACTTTATAATTTTGAAAGATATTTTAGTAGTCTAGAAAAAATTGAAGAAATATGCAGATAAAAAATTTAATATCGCCATTAACTAGAGTTATTTTTAATAATATAAAACTTAATGTTATATTAAAGACAATTTTACAAATATTAATAGCACTCCTAAAGAAAAGATAAACTTCAGGTGCGTACTCTTTATAAATCATCAACCTTACTCTATTGTCGCTTATATTTTTTTATTTTTACTTTATACATATCTCCCACCAAATTATGAAAGAATTCTCGTTTACTGTAGCTTTGGAAAGGTAGCTGTATACTTTTCTATTCTTGGGCACTTCCATCCGCCATAAATACAACTAAATTGTATCCACACACCCTTAATTTTACTCATTTTTATGAACACGTTACTTCAATTTTGTTACAGTTAAATATTTTTAAAAATAAATTATTTATATAATTTTAAAATAATTATAAGATATGATTTGATATAAAAACAATAAATTCATAAAAATATCATTAAATTATTGCATTTATTTCGTTCATATTATCAAACTATTTTTCGTCTTATTTATACCACTTAATTAATATATTTATTTGATCCATACTATTCCATTAGTCTTTATTTAACAATATCAAACATCAGATAATTAAGTGATAAATTTTAAAAAATTAATATATTTATGATTTAAAATAACTCACATAATTAACTAGTATATTTAATATATCATCGAATTAGATATTTCAAATCTATCGTATAATTATTTGAATGATGACATCATCATTAGATAAAAATAAATAAAATAATATAAATATAATAATTAAATAGTATAAATGAAATAAAAAATAATTCGATAATATAAATAAAAAATATAATAATCCATAATATTTTTATAATTTAGCCTTAAAAAATATAAGTGAAGAAACTGCCTATAGAATTAGATTCTTTTAACATTTATTTATATACACATCATCGTTTATTTGTTTATATATATATATATATTACTAAAAGCTACCTTATTGCCGCAAATCTCATATCCATATATATTAACTATATTCCCACTCTCAATTATGCGTATATATATCATTCAACACCGTTTCTCTGATAATAATTTTTTTTTTATTTCTATTTCTGCAGTTTGCGGCATATTCGGCAGAATCAACTACACACTCTGCAGCTACCAAGTAACCCTTATAACGTGTGTATATATACACATAGGTGATAAAACTAACCTAATATTAAATTATTTTTGGGTTTAATTATTCAAAATCCATTAAAAATCTTAATAATATAAAAAATTATTTTTATGACATATCTTAAAAATATTGAAATATATTTAAAAAATAGTTAATTAGTAATTTCATAAATTAATTTTTTAAATAACTATTTTAGTAGTAAAAATAATTCTAAATTTATAAATATATGTTATTAAATGCATACGTATAATCCTAAATGTTATAGTTATAAAAGATATATCTGAAATGTAATTATCTGAAATTCTGATGTTTCTTCAATTTTGCTTGATAAACTTGATAACAAATTTAAAAATAAGTTTACATGAAAATATTTTATCCAAAAAATAACCAATAATCCTTACAAACTCTCCCTTTGGTATTTTCGTGTGACAAAATCTCTCACTCACTATATGACACTTATAAAAATAAGATAAAAATACAATGATATCATAGACTCTATAATGAAACTATCCTATAATTAGGTGAATTCATCTTCATTGTAACTTGACAAACATGTAAGTAATTGAAATCACATAGACAAAACAAACGAAACCTTTGGCTTGAAAACCTCATTGTACATTAATTCATTTTACATAGAAATAAATGAAGTGTAAAGAATAATCATGTAGTGCATGCATTCATACCAATCAAGTTTAACATAAGCCTAACTCAATATGTTCCACCCCTATATGCATAACAAGAGAAAAAATGAAAGTGAAACACATTGTCTCCTTTTTTGACACACGAGAAGAATAAAGCAATGGAGTTAAACTTCTCCTAAAGATAAAAGAGCGATGTAAAAATAAATTAATGCAGAAGTGCAATGTGGTTAAAACTCCCCCTAAGTTCTATGACTCTCTAACTTAAAAACCAATTAAAAATTAACAAAAATGAAGATGCAAATGAATAAAAATAGGATTTTTTTTTTAAATTTTCATAAATAACCACATAAGGTATTAAACTCATTGAATCACAAACGATTATACAACCAATTGAGAACTCTCCATTTTTAACTCAAATTTTAATTATCTATTATAAAAATTAGCAAGTAGAGTATAAGAGACATACAATTATAATTTGCACATATAATGACATATGGACATTTATTTAAAAACAATATATATGTTTAAACTTCACAAATATTTTAATTAATTCATTTATGATCAATCAAGAAAGACTCAAAAATGTATCACCTATCATGTAAAATTATAATCAAGTCTTCAATCTCACAAAATAAAATATATCTACCAAATGAAGACTTAAATTTTTTTATCTTTATTTTATAAATGAGGCAAATGATTTTTTTTCCTTTAATCTCTATTGACCCTTACTTTTGTGCATTCCAACTATAACTTATATAAGCAGTCGCTTTTTACATACGGTAAAATTTTGAAAGCAAGAAATAGAACTTAACACAATTTTACAATCAAGATTAGTTGAAGTCCTAGTGTCTTTCAAGAGAATTCATAAACTTCAAACATAGCATATATGTGTGTTTGTAAGTGTGTGAATAAGTTATTGTCAACATTGATCATTACATGTATAAGAATATGTGTGTACATAAGCCAAAAATGTAGAATAATTTATATAATAAATATCAAAATGAGTTGAGTCACTAAAAATAAGGTTATACATATGTAAGTATTAAATAAGTCTCATACCGTGTTGACCAGATAAGGTTTCTACTTCTCTCTCCCTCTTTTTTTGAAATAAAATTTGGAATTGAATTTGAGGGAAAGATTCCCAAGGCACTCCTAAGATACTCAAATCTTTGAGTGTATATAGATTTGGTGAATATATTAGCTAGTTGTCTCTTAGTAGGTACAAACTCAAGTGTTATTACTTTCTCTTCAACTAAGTTTCAAATAAAGTGATGCCTAATGTTAATATGCTTAATTCTAGAATGTTGAATTGGCTTCTAAGAAATACATATAGCACTAGAGTTATCACAATATAAGGGCATCATACCTTGTAGTTGATTGTAGTCCTTAAGTATGTTTTTCATCCAAAGCATTTGTGTGCAAGAGCTTCCTGTAGCAATGCATTCTGCTTTAGCTGTAGAGAGGAAGATATAATTTTATTTTTTACTATCTCAGGATACTAAGTTATTCCCAATGTAGAAGCAACTACTTGATGTGTTCTTTCTATCATCCTGGTTGCCTACCCAATCAGCATCTGTATAGCCACTTACTTCTCATGTAATGTAGTAGTAAAATATAAACCATAATTACTTGTTCCTAAATTATTCTTGATGCTTCTCTTTACATTTTTTAAGTGTGATTCCTTAGGGTTAGCTTGATAATGGGCTCACATACCAATGTTAAAACACATGTTAGGCCTACTTGTAGCGAGGTAAAGTAAATTGTCTATCATACTCCTATAAAGGGTTTGATAAACACTTTTACCTTGAGTGTCATTTGTAATTTTTGTGATGGCACCTAATGAAGTCCTTAATGACCTGCTAGTTTCAAGACCAAACCTTTTAAAAAGGATACATGCCTACTTGGTTTGAGAAATAAATATATTATCATGAGATTGTTTGTTTTTAAAACCAAGAAAAAAAGTCATTTCACCTACCATGGACATTTCAAATTTATTTGTCATAACATGCACCAAAATCATCCAGTAGTTACTAGATATGGATCTAAAAACTATGTCATCCGTATAAATTTGAGCAATGAAAATCTCATCATTACTCCTTTTAATTAATAGAACCTTATCAAATCCGCCTCGAATAAATCCTTTATTTAAGAGATAGCTGGTAAGTCTCTTATACTACCCTCGATGAGCTTGTTTCAAACCATAAAGAGCTTTGTTGAGTTTGTAAACATGATTTGGAAATTTTGGATCAACAAATCCTTTTGGTTGTTTCACGTATACCTCCTCATTTAGAAATCCATTTAAAAAGGCAGACTTAACATCCATTTTATATAATTTGAATTTCATGTGATACAAATGGAAAATAAAATCCTAATTGACTCTAACCTAGCTACATGTGCAAATGTTTTATCAAAGTCATCTCCTTCTACTTACATGTAGCCTTGAGCTACTAACCTAGCCTTATTTCTAACAACAATGTCATGCTCATCAGATTTATTTTTGAACACCCATTTAGTTCCAATAACATTTTTGTTTTTAGGCTTAAGTACTAATATCCACACATGATTTCTTTAAAATTAAGCTAACTCATCCTGCACGGCATTTATCCAAAATTCATCCCTAAGGGCTTCATTCACATTTTTTGGTTCAATATGATATATATAGCATAAATGGGTTACCCCACGTATTTGTCTTCTTCTTGTTACCATGCTTGCATTAGGATCTTCACTTATATTTTTAATAGGATTATTGTTTGAAGCGTGGGTTGGATTTATCATTGATGAGGTTGATGCTTCTTCCTTCTTTTCTTCTCTTTCCTCAAGCTCCTTTTCTTTTGTTCCAATTGTGTCATCTATCATTGTTAATTAAGGTGCTATGAAATTTACTTCATTATCAACTTCTTCACTTTTAATCTGATTACTTATATCATCTATAACGACATTTATGAATTCCATAGCAACATTAGTTCTACATTTGAAGACTTTGTAAGTTCTACTATTTAGGGAATAACCAAGAAATATACCTTCATCACTTCTTGAATCAAACTTATCCAACTATTCTCAATTCCTAAGTATGTAGTATTTACTTCTGAAAACATGCATGAATTTCATATTGGGGTTTTTACCCCTCCATATCTCATAAGGAGTTTGGTTTGTTTTGGGCAAAGATATACACAATTTATAATGTGACATACAATGTTTATAGCTTCATCCTAAAACCTTTTAGAAATTTCTTTGGCATGTAGCATTACTCTTGCCATTTTCTGAAGTATCTTGTTTTTCCTTTCAACTACTCCATTTTGTTTAGGTGTGATGGGAGCAAAGAGTTCATGAAAGATACCATGTTCTTTGCAGAAGTCAACATACTTGGTATTTTTAAACTCCTTTCAATGGTCTGTTCTCAATCTCTTGATGATTACTATATTGTCACATGCTTTAACCTGCAATCTTGTACAATATGAGATGAAGAACTCAAAAGTATCTGACTTATCTTTAAGAAATTCTACCCAAATATAGTGAGAAAAGTCATCTACTGCAACTATGATATATTCCTTACCTCCAATACTTTATATTCTCATAGGACCCATGAAGTCAATATGTATCAATTCCAATACTCTGTTTGTATTGATACTCTTGATATTCATATGAGCGATCCTAGTTTGTTTACCCAATTAACATGATCAACATATAAGTGTTTCAATTTTTGCGAGAATAGGTAAACTAGCACAATCTCAGTTTTACTTAATCTAATTCACTCAATCATACATTCACCCTTACAATTTATTACAATATAAAAAATGGTTTCTAGTCACGTGTCTAGAGCATCAATTATCAAAATATAATATGGTATTTGATTTAGCTTTAAACACTATGTGGGCCATAAAACAGTGGAAACAACATAAGTCATAACCATGACATAAGAAGAAAACTATCGACCCACTGACTTATCTAACTTTTTACTATGAAAACTAAATGTACAAGTACAAACTTGGTTTTATGCTACCCTCTATAGGATATTGTCTCAATATATTTTACTTATGAGTCTTTGCTATGTTTTCACAATTTTTAATATTAGTATGAGCGGTTTCCATATCAATATTCCAATAAACTTCTCGCCAATCAGATACATTCACGAATCAACTGTAAAAAGGTTTATCACAAAAATACAAGTGTTCGTGTGTGTTCTAAAACGAATTTAATAATGAACAATCTTAATTAGATCATTCAAAACATATGTCACTTAAATTGAATCAACTAGAAAATTTTAAATAAAAAAGATTAAATAAAAGTTCGATAAAAATAACTTCTTTGAAATTTAATAATCGAATCAAATAATTATGATCACACATAAAATTATTTAATCTAAACATATAAAATTTTAATAAAAAAATATTATATAAAGATAAAATTACTAAATAAATTTACTAATTAATAAATATCTCACTGTACGATGTAAATTTGATATTAAGTAACTTATTTAATCATTTATACTTCAATTACTCTCTTTTATTACTTTACCGTTGATTTTAACTCTTTCGTACTCCAATATATATATACAACTTAAAAGCTTAAAAGCTTAAAAGCTGCCATCATCCTAATCTCTAAATCTCATATCAGGATATATATATTACCTATGCAATCCAACGCCAGTCCTCTGAAAATAATTTATTTGTTTCTTTTTTTTCTGCAGTTTGCGATAAATTCGACGGAGTCAGCAACACACTCGTCAGCTACCAGTTAACCCTTGTAATTTATATATGTAATGATAACTTAATAACATTAAGATTAAATTATTTTCAAGTTTAATTATTCAAATCCTGTTAATATAAAAATGTTATTTTTAAGACATATCTTAAAAATATTGAAACATATTTAAAAAATATTTAATTAATAATTTCATAAATTGATTCAACTTTAAATAAATATTTTAGCAATAAAAATAATTTAAAATTTATAAACATATGCTATTAAATCCATGAATACAATCTTAAGTGTCATAATTATAAAATATATACCTAAAGTGCGATTATTTAAAGTTTTGACGTTTTTTTCAATTTTACTTGATAGACTTAATAGCGAGCTTAAAAATAAATTTACATACAAATATTTTATCTACAAAAATAACCAATACTCATAATTATTACAATATCATCTAAATTAAACTATATTTCGACCTTCTTCTATTTGCCAATTTTTCATTATTTTTAACATATCGACATTCATCAACTTTGACTTAACCATATGCAATAACTTGTTACAGGTTGGACACACAAATAAGAATTTCATTAAGTAGGAAAAAATAGCACTACTCATACAAAGCAAACAACAAGGCAAAGTTTTAAAAACTAAAAACAAACAACCTAAAGATCAAAAACCAATCCAAACAACTCCAAATTCAATTGCAAAGATACAATCTAAGGAACTATATGAAGTCTTGAAATGATTAAAAATCTTTTGTTTTCTAATATGCATTCTTGTCTCATATGCTATTAATTGTGTGTCATGCATATGTATATTTGTTAGTCTAGACAGGAGCCTGTGAGGTATGTCATCACTAATATGTTTAATATAGATTGTTGTTTTCGTATCTATTATGTGTTGAATTAACATGTTGTTTTATATTTTCACTGTCTAAGTTACTTAGTTCATGTTTTTAAGGCTGGCATGGTCAAATTGATATAAAGTTGGCAAAAATATTCTATGGGTAGGATATTTACCCCTCATCTAGATTTCGGTTACCTATTTGATTAGAAAAACAATTGACCTACGTGTAATTGTTCCTACATATGGGATTCTTCATTAAGTGTTTCTTCTTCTTATGTTGACTTTTGCTTTATTTGCATATCTGACAAGAACTACGAACATGTTAATAGATGGGAGAACGAGAATGACTTTAAGATTTTAGATTTCTTCAGTAATTTATAATTAACTTATCCTAATCGTTGATGCCATAATTCTTTGGTGCTTAAACTCAGCTTGTTACACACAACTTCAGAAAGAGTTCTTACATAATAGCAATTATCCTCTGATCTGACACCTTTGGACAAAGTTCTACCCAACTCATCATACACAATACAATCAGTTTGATTATACTTAATAGTGTATTTGTTGTCACAAATTTTGCTAATGCTAATGAGTTAGCCTTTAGTCATTTCACTTAGAGTACATCCTTGAGCTTAGGAATACTAGGTGTGCTGATAGATCCTCTATCACAGATCAATGCCTTATTACCTTCACTAAACATAACTGATCCATCGGCTATGAGAGTTAATTTGGTAAAGAAAGACTTATTACTAGTCATATGTTTAGAGAAACCATGTCAAAATACCAATAACTAGAAGTTTGTGCCTTCAAGGTAGTGTGAACCATATTGCAATTGAGATCTTGATCATAAGTATTGGTTTCGAGATAAGATTTAAACTCATTCAAAATCAACATTGCATCATTTATTAGGGTTATGGCCTCACTAGTCAAAATAAAAAGAAAGTTTTAGAAGTTCTTCCACGTGACTCAATATATCAACATCATAAATAAGAGAGTCCTTTTGAGAGTTGGGGGAGGTGAAGTATCTTGAGTTGTAAGAAATAAGGAAGAAAGGCAGGTTTCAAGCACTCATAACATCGTTGATGGAGTCATCATCAGAAATCTTAATGAGAGAAGAATATTTTTGTACAGTAGTCGAAGTAGAAGATGAGGGACAATCATCTTTATGTTTTAATAACTTCTTAAAACAAGTATCTCCAAGGGAACACTTATTTCCAATTTCAACAGCTTCTTTAATTTTTCTCTTGAAGTCATACTGTTGAAGATGAAGGGTCTCCAACATTTCATGTTTTTGTAGAAAGCTAGATTTAAGAAGAATGACTTTATTAGTGTCAACTTCAATATGAACATGAAGTCTAGTAAGTTCAACATCACAATCTTCCAATAGGGATTCCATGATAGCCTTATTGTCTTCCAAGGTGCAAGTTTCTTTCTTAAGTGTGCATATATCTTTTGAAATACAAGAAGACTCAGACGTGCTTCGAACTCTCTATCTTGAATCGCTTTCTTAAGCTCACTTATTCCAATAAGGAACTTTTTATTATCTCCTAAGAGAATATAGAGAGACTTAATATGATTATCCAAATTTAATTTCAAATTATTCATAACTTTATCACCGTCCAAAGTGCGGTTGAGCAATTGATAAGATAGATTCAAATGCTCCTTATCTTTTTCAACAATGTTACTATGAATTTTAGTATAACCTTTTTCAACTTCACATTATTATACACAAGTTGGTCGTAGGATCCTTAAAGAGAGAACTATTCATTTTCACTAGTGTCAATACAATAAAAAGAGCTAAATGATGCATTCTCAGAGTGGAAAGCCATAAGAATAAAGCATTCATGAGTAACAACCTCTGTCTTTTCTAAAGAATATACACTAGTATGAGAGGTGCATCCACCATATTTCTCTTCTAGGAATTCCCATGCTTGCTTGACAATCGTAAACTTGCTCACGATAGCAGTATCCTCTACGGTAATTGAGTTGATAAGAAGTTACAACCCTTGGCAATTTAAATTGTTGAGATGAAGTTCTTCTTTATTGCAGACATTGGCATGTCTAAGTTCTACAATACTAGTCTTAGACACGTGCATAAGAAATATCCAACCATCCTCAATCAAAAACTAAACACCATTGTTGTTAGATCTCAAGTAGGAACACATTTGAGATCTATAGTAAAAGTAACATAATCCATTGAACTTAGATGGTCTACTAAGCATCCCTCTTATATAATCCATTACAAAAGATTTCGAAGAACTAAACACATATACCATGAGGAAAGGGTAAACACTAGAGAAGTTAAGCCTAAATAAGTTGTACCCACTCTTATACCAATTGAATGAGTATATGACCTGGTACACATCTAGGGTAAAGAGATAAAAAAATCCTACCAAACTGGTCCCCACAAGTAGCGTAAAGAACAAAATCTTAAAAACAGAAAACTCAACAAAAGCAGTAATAATATAATATAAAATCAACAAAGAAATTCATTGACATATATTATATGTAAACTGAAAAATAAATAATGAGTAAAAAATGTTATAATTAGAGTTTAAATAATAATATGTTTTAACATACACAATTCAAACTCATATCATTCTAGCACCATAACAGAGCATACATATAACACATAATATAAGTAGGTAAACCCACATAGAGACCAAATCTATGAGATAACGTCCTAAGCAATCACATACCAACAAACAATTCATTAATGAATAAAACAGTTATAACTTTGAAAGAAATAAAGCCAATATTACCCTATTGATGAGACAAAATCAACATTGGGTTAGAAATATCGATCTTGCAGATACTTTGGTTTTATATTTGTAAAACTCTCGTAAGTGCACGAATCATTTTATAGAAAATGACAAGTATACTCCCAAGGTCAATCTAAGGAATGAATATATGTGATTTTTAATTTATTATTCAAACTTTTAAAAACAAAATTAAATCTTAAACATCCTTTCACGATATTTTGATTATTGTTTCCTAATCTAATGATATAAAAAATAAATATAGCTATGTATTCATTAAACAATAATGTAAATTTTTATCATTCATAACAGTAGAGTATTTATGGATATAATAATTAAGTTAATTATACTTACTCATATTATTTAGGTTATTAAAGATATAAATTGATATTTGTTGATTTTCTCTTTTTAGTATGAAAGTGTCCTTAGGTGGGACCTAAATTTTTTTGTTTAACATTAATTAACTAATATCCTTAAGCAAAACTTATTAATTAATTAAGTATTAAATTTTAGTTTTATTTCTAAGAAAATAGCAAACCATCTAATTATAATTTTAGAGTGAGTCAGTTAATTAGACTTTATTCAAGGTGTCAAAATTAAATCTAAGAATTTAATTATTCGAGTATTAAATTTCAAGTTTTAAAACCATTATTAAAAATATGTTGTCAATACATATTTGAATAAGATTTATTATAATTTTTTAAATAGAACTTCACTTTAACTACCGTGCGATTGTACCAACAACAAATAAAAAAGCACTACTCTAAATTAGACCATAAAATTAAACCTTAGAATTTAATTTTCAGATTTAAATTTGTAATGAAAAATAGTATATTTCTCTCTAACATCCTTATTATAAAATCTTTAATAAAAACAAAATCAATTTATAGAAATGTTTTACCTATTTAATATTTTGTAAGCATAACAATGTTATTGTTATATCATATTTACAAACAACATCCAACCATGTTAAATTTTATTACAGACAAATTAAACATAACATATAGAATAAAGCATAAAAAATAACTGTAAAGAATTTATTTTAAAATTATACCTCAAAAGAATCCTTACAGAACTTTGATGCTAATTCTGTTGCTGAAAAACCTAAAATGGATTTGCATTTCTGTTTATTGAATCAAAAACTAAAAATCTATAAAAGCAGAACTAGTTCTTCTGAAAAAAAGAAGAACTTTAAAACTAAAAAAAAACTTTCTAAAGAGAGAAAGAGAGAGAAGTGTGTGACTTTTGGGGTAATTTTTACTATAGGAGATAAGGTCCTTTTAAAGATGAGAAAAAGGAAAAACAAAAGGTGGGAAAATATCTCAAAAATGGATTTTGAATGCATTTGAACAGGTTAGCACATGTGTGGGGGGTGAGATTAGCAACAGACAGGCGTTGGCGAGCATAGGACAGGTGCGAGCGTGTGCTAGCGCGTGTCGGACTCGGTGCGGGCGTGTGCTAGGCTTGTGTTGGTTGTGCTCCGATGTGTGTTGGGCATGTGCTAGGCATATATTGGGCTTGACCCATTTTGTCCAATTTTTCCATTTTTTTACTCAACATATTTGTGATATATTTCCTACAGTATTTTTCTTCGAGTCTTTAATTTTTTTTAATGAAAATACCTGTAAATTAATAAAAATACTTGTGATTCTAAAAATAAAAATTTATATAAAAATATGATAAAATCATAAAATATAAATCTATTTAATCAATTAAATTATATTAAATCATAGTAATTTTAGTGCTTTTTAAGAACTTATTACAACCCCCTAATCAACTTCTTGCTAGTCACTTAGCAAGAGAAACAATAAAAACTAAAATAAAAACTAAAAATTAAACTATCTAAATCACTTCCATGGATTGATACGGTTGCATTTAGCATATGTAATAAGCCATTAAACCCTTAAGTTGCCCTAGTGGACGAGTTTGAGTCTCGTGAGGGTTTTCAATAATGATACCCACAAAAATTAACAAAAAAATACAAATAAAATACGAAATTAACTAAAATTTAAAATAAAGTAAAATGATTAGAATAAAATAAAGAAATGAAATACAAAAATATCTAATGCTTATAATCTCTTTTAAATTTCATAATTAAAATCTTAAGCATAGATTATTTCAACTTTTTGATCGTTCATGATTTATTATAATATTTAGTTGAAAATCATTTTCATATTTCACATAAAAAATGTATTAATTTAATTTCACCCAAACTTAGGGTCAAGAATCCGAATTTATTTCTACTCTATTTCTCACAAGTCAATACTCTCAAAAACACTGAATCTTATGAATTCAAACACTCATACTAATTTATATACAAAATAGTTTATGTATAGAAATGAACTAATATGTTCGCATATAGATAAAGAAGGAAGGATTAAAATATTATTTTAACTTTAATCTAATGAAAGGAATCAAATGTAAGAATTTATAAAATATTATACATTATTTTCATGCATCAATCCAATTTATCAAATAAAAATATCAAGTAATATGTCTTTTAGAAAATGTAATGACTTCTTAAAGAATTACTTCCTATATTTTCTTTTGTATTAAACCATTTTTCACAACTGTTTAGGTTTTTTGGATCATAGTATATAGATTATACTATTCATTTCCTCTCTTTCTTTCTATATTTGTTTCTTTCTCTTATATTCTTTTTTTATAAGAGAATCTATTTTTTTAGAGAGTAGACTCATGTATAAATTGTACATTTTTTATATGGTAAGGTGAGCGGTTAATATTTGGTTTTTCAGTTTGCATTTGTTTAGATAACCCTAAATATATCTTCTTTTTATTAGAAGTTATGCATGAATAAAAAAAGACATATTCTATCAATTTTTACTTTAATAATTTAATCTAAGCAAATGAAAAATAAATATATAACACTTCATTAAGATGTAAAAATCTAGACATTCAATACTAAGTCCTATAGAGATCATCTAATAATGCTGAAGAAATAAAAAAAAATGTTTAGAGTAGAAAAATAATATCTATCATTCAGAATAAAGCATAATGGGCTCAAAATATTTTCCACTATTTGATTCTTAAACACCGATTTTGGATTTAATATAATTTCCACACCTTATCAAGAAATATTAGTCATGACAAAAACTAACTAATTATCATATACTTTATTATATGTTTTCAAAAATTAATCTAACAATGCAAAAAACTTAACTATTTACTTAAATTTGATTTAAAGAAATGATAAATTTTTGTGAGAAAATTTATAAAAACTAATCCTAAACATCTAAAAATTACTAAACCACGCAAAAAAAATCAAACACAAAAATGAAAATGTGAACATAAAATTTTTTAAAATTGTTAAATTTCTTGAAATTAAGCATGATAATTTTTCACCACCCCCAACCTAGAACTTACATTATCCTCAATATAACAATTGTAAATTAAATATAAAGAGAAAAGAGAAAAAAATTTACCTATTTCCTAAGAATGTGCAAGTAGTGATGGAGAAATACAAGTACATCCATCATGTTCATCATTAAAGTTCACATAGACAGATCGTTATGAACTTCTAATATCTCAACAAATATTTTTAGTTTTAATAATTCTAAAATTATTCACATGTAATTAAACTAAAATAAATAAATGAAATAAAAGAAAATTACCTAAAATGATGGGTTGCCTTTCATCCAACGCTGAGGTTAACGTCTTAACAAGACGTAACTTGGGAGATTTCATTTTAAGTAAACTCAAAGTCCCCACATCATTGAGTCAATCAAACCTACAGGTAGGACAAATTTTTTTATTTATACTTATTAAGTCATGCCCTATGAATTTTCAAAATATTATTTACTTAAAACTAGAGACATGATTGTGGGTTTTAGATAATTCACTTTTATATGCAAGTCAAATAACTAAGACATCAAAATACAGTTGTACCAAGATCTAACAAAGCAACTAACTCCTTTTATCACATATTGTGATTAAAAACTTTGAAGTTTTGGAGATAGCTTCATAATTTTTTTTTATTTTTTTGATTTTATTTTATTACAATCTTTAAGTTAAATAACATAATTAGTATTAAATAAGAGTGTTCCCAAAAAAGAATGATGAGGCAAAACCTCGTTAAAAATAATCCTCTTAAACACACCAACATTCCTAGGAAACACAAGAACTAGTCTACTTAATAGAACATCCTTAGATCTTTATTTTTCATGTTATTAATATATAAGTTAATTAAGTTAAGTGAAAATTTAAGTTAATAAATTATTTTTTTTGTTTTTTATTAAAAAATTAATTTAATTAAGAAAAAAATTAAAAAGTAAATTTTTATTTATTATTTTTATACTTTTTTTAATTAAAAAGCAAAAATTAATTTCTTTTTCCTTTTTTTATTTTTTATTTGTTTTACACAAAATAAATAAATAAAATCATAATTATTTACAACACAGAAAGTTTTTAAATTTTTTCCCTGTAACGGCACCAAAAACTTAATGAGACAAAACTAACATCGAGTTACCAATACAGATCTTATAAATACTTTGGTTTTATATTTGTAAAACTCTTATAAGTGCACGAATCGTTTTATAAAAAATGACAAGTATACTCTCAAGGTCGATCTAAGGAATGAATATATGTGATTTTTAATTTATTATTCAAAATTTTAAAAATAAAATTAAATCTTAAACATTCTTTCACAATATTTTGATTTTTGTTTCTTAATCTAATGACATAAAAAATAAATATAGATATGTATTCAATAAATAATAATGTAAATTTTTATCATTCATAACAGTCGAGTATTTATGGATATAACAATTAAGTTAATTATGTTTGCTCATATTATTTAAGTTATTAAAGATATAAATTCATATTTGTTGATTTTCTTTTTTTGGTATGAAAGTGTCCTTAAGTAGGACCTAAATTCTTTTATTTAATATTAATTACTAAGTAATTAAGTACTAAATTTCAGCTTTATTTATAAGAAAATAGCAAAGCATCTAATCACAACTTTAGAGGGAGTAATTTAATCAGATTTTATTCAAAGTGTCTAAATTAAACCTAAAAATTTAATTATCTGAGTACTAAATTTCAAGTTTTGAAATCATTACTGAAAATATGGTGTCAATACATTTTCAAATAATAGTTTTCATAATTTGTTTTTGAAATAGAGTTTCACTCTAACTACCGTGTCATTGTACCAACAAATAAAAAAACACTACTTTAAATTAGACATGATAATTAAACCTTAGAATCTAATTTTTATATTTGAGTTTGTAATGAAAAATAACATATTTCTCTCTAACATCCTTAATATAAAATCTTGAATAAAAAAATTAATTTATTTTATAAAAATATTTTACCTATTTAAAATTTCGTAAGCATAACAACGTTATTTTTATATCATATTTAAAAATAGTTATACATGTTAAATTTAATCACAAACAAATTAAACATAACATATAAGAATAAAAAAATAAAAAATAATTGTAATGAATTCATTTTAAAATTATATCTCAAAAAATCCTTATAAAACTTTGATGCTAATTCTATTGATGAAAAATGTCCAAATAGATTTACATATTTATTTATTGAATAAAAAACTAGAAATCTATAAAAGCATAATTAATTCTTCTAACAAATAGAAGAACTTTAAAACTAAAAAAAATTAAAAAAAGAAAGCTTTTTAGAGAGAGAAAGAGAGAGAAGTTTGTAATTTTTGGGGTGTTTTTACTATAGGGAGAGGATCTTTTTATTGATAAGGAAAAGACCAAAAAAGGTGAAAAAATATCTCAAAAAGTGATTTTGGATGCATTTGGATAAGTTATCATGCGTGTGGGGTGAGATTAGCGACAGACTGAGATTAGTGTGCATAAGACTCGGCACGGGCGTGTGCTGGCACACACGGGACTCGACATTTTTGAAACTTTTTACCATTTTAACCCATTTTGTCCAATTTTTTTCTTTTTTTTTTAATTTTTTCATTTTTTCTCAACATATTTGTGATGTATTACCTTAAGAATTTTTCTTCGAGTCTTTAAGTTATTGTTGAATGAAAATACCTCTAAAATAATAAAAATATATGTGATTCTGAAAAGATAAATTTATATAAAAATATAATAAAATCATACAAATATAAATCTATTTAATCAATTAAAGTATATTAAATAATGGTCATTTTAGTGCTTTTTAAGCACTCATCACTTATCACCTATCGCCTGAGATCTCCTTCCAAACTGTCTATTGTTGCTCTTGTTTGTTGCTTCCATAATGACTTAGTCCAGCACATGAACCCAACTATTCTTTATAGCCAACACCACCCAATGTGATGTGATCAGATGTCGTAGAATAGTAATGTGTAGAATAGATTAAAACAACCTTTGAATACTACTTAAACGGAGATGTATTCACCTACCACGTAAAAAAAAGAACTTAGACTATTCTATGCTCACACGAACGTATAATAATTATTGAAATACTTTTTTAGAATAATTAGTAAATATAAAATTCGAATCAATAAAAATTTTGACAGAGTTTTGACTAATTTTTTGAATTTAGTTACAATTAATGAGGGGTATTTATAACACTTAACCAACCACCTCGTTAGAGGTAGTAGTGAGGTCCACTACGAGGGTGGTGGTGACGTGCCAAAAAGTTACAATTTTTCATTTCCAAAAATGTAGAGTACAATCCACAATTACCCATACGCGAAACAAGCCAAAATCCATGAGTTAAAAATTCAATGAGCGAGTGTGCACTTTACCTAGCATGTACACTATGAAAACCAACCCTTTAATGTGTGCAAAAAAGTTCGCATATAAAGTATACCTAACTATATACGTGCATGAATTATTGATCTAAAGTAACAAACTTTACACAGAGAAAGATAATGTACTTAGTAAAATAAGTTGACATCATGTTTTATACACGAAAAGTTTACACATAGACAAGAGTGCAACAAAACTTACACGGCCAATGCCAATTATAAGGAAATCTAGTCTTGCACAATCAAATCCTAAATTTCTAGAGTCAAATCTAACTCCAACAAATGACTCATGATTTCTTCCATTCAAGAAGTTGAGAATCAAAAAACAATGCAAGCAAAGTAAAAAAGAGGAATAAAAGAGAGAAAGTAGCTTATAAAATAGAAGAGAAATGCAAATCAGTACTAGATTAGAACATAAATCTAGAGAGATATAGTTAGGGCTTTTAGTGAATTTTTTTAAACAAGTTTGTCCGATTAATTATGAATTAAATCATAATTTGGACCCAATTTATAATGACATAATTGAGTCCCACATTACTCACGTAAGGATGAATGTGTGGACTAATAATCACTTGGGTGCCCTCTCTTTATAAGTCAGTTTTGTAAGGGTGAGCTATACTTAAAGTGATTGTTACAATTGGTATAAGAGCATGCACCTTTATAGGTCTCATCATGGATAGAAAGACAATAGAAAGGGCTACTATCATTGGGTCTGGGAAATTACCTAATCCATATGGGTTGCCGCAAACGTTGGTTCTGAAAGTTGGATAGAATGCACAATCAATCCCATATTACTCAAATATGAACGTGTGTGTGAGCTAATAACCATTGAGCACTCTCTCCTTATAACCTGGTTTTATAGGAATGAGTTATATTCAAAGTAGTTGTTATAGAAAATCAATTGAGAGTACTTTTGAAAATATACCTATATATCCCTTTAGACAAATTCTCCTAATTATTTTACCAAATTTCTCATAAATTTTCATTTAAAGGAACGCTGATTGTATAAAATGTTTTATGTATTTTTTGAATGTTATTTTTTATCCACCGTTAGGTTTGCACTTTTTGGCTACTTTAAAAGGTGTCTGATACTTATTATACAAATTTCACATTCAGTGTGAATTTATTTAAAGATTAGGTAGAATATTTATTAAATTATCTATAAATATATATGTAGAATATTTATTAAATTATCTATAAATATATATATAAAATGAGGTTACCTTTCTTTAAATTTTAATTTTTAGATTTTTATCAATTAAGAACCCATTACAAATTCAATATTTTAAACATGTTTATACTTATATGACATAGTTTTCATTAAATAAAAAATAAATAATCACATAATTATAATTAGATTAACTCTATTATTAATTATTATTACTTAAGTAATTAAATTGAAGATTATAGGTGCTAAAAATAAAAAGTACTATTTTAGTGTTTATATGGGTACTTTTCTGTTCAATACCTACCATGTTATTTGGCAAAAACAAAGACAGTAATTAACATGTTGTATTATCTTATCCTTGTAGATTATCAAGGTCACCAAAAAGAAAAAAAAGAATCAACTAGTTTATGGTTCTAAGTGCCTATAATTTATTTAAGCATCTAAAACATTTGAAGTTCAGGTCTTAATTAACGGTGTATAATACAGTAGTTATTTTTTAAAAAAATTAAAAAAAGGGTAAAAAGTAAAAAATAATGGTTATATTCAATTTAACCAGTTGTTTTAATTTATCAGTAGTTGTTTCCGCAAAGGATATCTCCAAAGCTATTATACAATTAGTCCCATTGGAACATAATCCCAATCTAAATGTCACAATTAAGAAATCCCACACTTCTTACATTATGACCTCACTTAACAAAGTTAAGCCAATTTAAATTAGACACATAGGCTTAGAATTGGTACCAAATTGAGCTATTTAGCATTACTCCATGATCTCTGGTTTTTTTTTTTTCGGGGTTCAAAATAGAGAGATTTATCTGTTTCGTTTGATCCCTGTTGAAAGGGTGAGTCAAAGCCTGAAAGGAAACATCTTTTTAACTTTTAAAAAAGAATTGTGTACTAAGACTCCAAGTCATCTCTCCTCTAAAACCAATATATTTGCATGTGTGCATTATTCATACAAGAAAAAGGTTGAAATTATGATAACACTTGCACGAAACAGAAACTTATCTGAGAATAGAGAGTGCACCTTATTCTGTTATTGGTATATTACAAAGAATAACGCAGCCTACAATACAGGAGGAGAATAAATAAAAAAGGGAAAAAGAACAGTTGGGAGTGTTGGGCATGCTAGTGCTTATTATTTATCTGATATTCACATGAGTATCACAAATGATTTTGGTTCTCCAAATCAAGCGCGAATATATATGATACAGATCATACAGGTGATTACAATACAGTGCTTGGCAAAGAACCCATTAAGATGACATTGTCGCTGTTCTTGAGCTCTGTTTGCATCTCTTCCTTTGACTGTGTAAACAAGCCAGATAGAAATCCAGCACCCAAAGCAGAACTAGATGCCCTCCTCAAAAGACCAAAAGCTCCATTAGCCTCACCCCCTGCCCTATGGTTTAGCCTCTTAGTGAGCCCCATTGCCTCATCAATCCTAAGGTAAGCCCCACATTTACAGTTTGTAAGCTTCCTGAAGCAATGCTTATGAAATACTGATTCACATGAGGGACACCTTTCAACATCATCTTCCTGCCGAAAATTTTTGAGTTAGATAAGGGCCGTGCGTAATATATCATTTATATCTGACAACTTTTTTTTTTTTTTTTTTTTTGTCTTTCAATGAAATAATATCTGAGGACTTGAGCTTATCTCATACAATTCGCACAAGAAAGAATGAAAAACTAAAAGTGCTTTCTGCCATATATCCAAGCATTAACCACTTCCTGTCAGTCAACCAAGTATTTCACTTCTGTTTTGATAAAACTATGAATAGAAGCAAGAGTACAGTGATCAATTATCACACATCAAACTGAGGGCTGCCTATCTATGATGCTACAATAACGGGCTTCTCTGAACACAATAAAAACTGTGAGAACTTGGTTCTTAAGTGAAGGGTTTATCAGAACATATTAACAACTATGTGGATACCTTAGTTGTTTGCGGATCAAATGATAAAATATAGAGTTTCATGACCCAAAAAAAATATATATATATATATATTAAGAGAGAATTTTTCATAGCTACCTGGGAAGAATACCCACCTGAAAAGGGAAAATGAGAGAAGATGGGTCCTTGCAAGCTTGTCGGGCACTACATGGAATACCCACATCACAGCATATGAGGCATTGGTCTGTTATATGCTCCAGGATTTTCTTCAAGACGGTTTCTACCATTGCAGGTAGCACTGTTAAAGTAATGATCATGCATCAGAATCTCCATGAAAGAATTGGAGGTATACTATAGAGTTTGTAATTGTTGGAAAATAACATCATTTATATTTAGTTTCCTTAATAGTTTAGGAATTATATTAGGATTAAGGTTTCAAGGTTGTATCGTCCCTATAAATAAAATGACTTTATTTAGTTTTCTCTCTCTCATCTCATTTGTGTCCACTGTTTTGTCAAAGTCTGGCTTTTGTGGGTTATTTTGTTTGAGTATTCTGTCTGCTGAATGAAGATTATTTAGTTATATGGTTTCTGTCCGCTTAAATAAGGGGTTATTATTCTATACTCAATAAAATTCGAGTTCTACTGCCCTATAAAGGGTTTTGCAGCTGGAATTTTGTTCACTTTTTAAGTTGGGCATGTTATATCTATGCTCCAACTTGAGGGAAGAGTTAGAGAGTGTCTTCCCTATACTTGGGCCGACAGCCACTTGCGCCAGCTTCTTGCATAGTGTCATAGCAGCCTACACTGCTTTCTCAACCTACCCTCAGCTGCCTGCACTGCTTTCTCAACCTACCCTCAGCCCCCTGCATTGCTTTATCAACCTACCCTCAGCCACCTGTACCCCTGTAAAAGCTTAGCATCGCTACCACTGTCTACCCCAGCTTCTAGAAAACATTTTTCTGCATGATTTTACATTGATGTTTCAGCCTACACCCCCATCTGTTTTGTTGCTTTCTATGTCTTGGGAACTTTACCGTGTTATCCTTCCTTTTTATGGTCTTTCTACTGCATATGGCCTTTGATTTCAATGAACGTTAATGCCCTCAACAAAGTGGCATAATTCAATTTAAAATGTTGAAGATTTATTCATGCCTTTTTGGTCATTATTTGTTGGCTTTGTTTATTTCTTTTTTAATGTATTTTGTAAATGTCCAAGTTATTCATAGAAATAGCTCATGGGAAATGCTGGAGAATAAGATATTTTATATTTATTTTTCTTACTAGTTTAAGAATTATATTATAATTAGGGTTCTGGGTTGTATTGTCCCTATAATTCCCGTATATTATTAAGGAAAATAAGAATGAGCTTATTTAATTTTCTCGTTTCTATCTCATCTTATTTGGATTTCTTGTGTAATTTTGTTTTCAACAGCAAGTTTAATAAGGAATAACTAACACTCGTTTTGTTATAACTTGCAAGATTAGCATTTCGTTTTGTTATAATTTGCAAGATTAGCATTTAGCGACACTACAATATGATAGGTGTTGCGGGCCATAAGTAGATGGGGTTTTGTCTATAAGAGTCAACTTTTAGACAATAGTTTAAAAATGGACATAAGTATGATTTTTTTTAAAAGTAGGCAAGATCTTACCTTTAAACTTGAAAACAAAATTTTTAATCAATTTTATTTATAAAAAAAATATATTAACTCTATTTTATAAAAAATAATTATTATAAACATAAAAAAATATTAACATCTTATAAATTTATAATTAATTTTAAATACATAAATCTTTTTTATCATATCATATATTAAAAAATTTATTTTAAAAAATAAAAAATAATTTATTTTACAATAAAATAAATATAAATTTATACATATATTGAAAATCATATGCTAAATATTTTGATAATTCATAAATAATATAATACATTATTATTATTATTAAATATAATTATAATTATATTTAATAAATAATTATGATATTAATTATAATTATGATATAAAAAATAATATTCATAAAAATAATTAAATTATTAAAAAAAATTGTGAAACCTCTCTATCCAACTTTTTACGATATACAATACAAACATAAAATATTATATCGTAAAATATATGTAAAAATATTGTCTAATATAATATTATTATAATTATTAATCCAGTTTTTATAATTTATTTTATAATAATAATTATTATTAATTTTGTAATTAGTTTATAATTTATTATTATTATTTTAAGTTAATTTATAATAAAATTTTGATAAGTTATTTGTTATAACAAATTATATATTTATTATTAAATATATTTTTGTATTTTATAAATATAAATTATTTTTATTATTTTTGATTCACTCAAAAATTTATTTATTAAAAATTTATAATTTTTGTATTCCGCACTTTAAAGTTGCAAAGGGTAGTTAAAATATTTTTTTTGTCTTGTTTTTAAAATAAGAAGAGAAAAAAATTGGGCTGGGAATTGAAAGAGGAGAGAAAAAAAATGACTTACTACTTGATTGAAAGGTTAGAAATAGCCTCTTTTTAAACTAAATTAACAAAGAGTCTCTTTTTAAACTTTTGAATGGGATATGCCCATTATTGACAAAAACCCTAAATAGATGCTCATGAATATAATAGAATGGACAAGAATAATCTAAAGATAAGAAGCCAACCTGCAAATGCCCCTTTCGAAAGATCAATGAGGTCTCTTAGTGCAAAAAAATCATTGCTTTCAAGAAGATATCTACGAGACCCAAGCCCTTTGCTGATGGACCTAAGGTATGAGCAGTGAACATATGTAAGTATATTTCCTATTTTCTTCCTGAAACCTGTAACATGTACCAGGGCTGGGACCTTTGAGAACAGGAATGGATTAACTGCACTGACACAAAGCATGGGCTGCAAAAAAGAAATTTCCAAAGGAAAAAAAGATTAATCAAAAAGTCATCTCACATATTCCAGATCGTATTTGATGTTAATTATTGAGAAAGATGCTACCTTGGAAATATCTTGCTAATAGAGGAATACTATTTATGAAATTATTAAATCATAAACTACATAGAGGTATCGAAATAGCATTCACACTCCATGATAAAGGAATTCAGTGTTAAAAATCACCTTATCATGTATAGAATCCAAATATGATTTAGCCAACTGAGAAACTGGATATAGAGTAAAATCCCACGCATGCAATACTCTTGCCGGTAAGACTGCTGTTTCATTTGTATGGCACGAAGAGCAAAATAACTGACCAGTGTATTCACAAAGTCGAGGTTTGCCCCATCCAAATGTTTGGGCAAAATCTCGTATCAAATTCTTTCCATCATCAAAATGTTTGTGGCATCCAGCACAGGTATAATGCTGTGCTTCTAACATCTGCTTAGTGGACTTATATGGATGAACTTCGACAATAAGCGATATGGTCTTCCCTAAAGCAGAATCATTTCCTGCATGACCTCCCATGACAGGCTGAGGCACTGATGAAGGAGAACTGGGGATTGACTTTTGAGGAGACAGAAACCAAATCAACATACTTAGAGAAGCAGAAAATAACTTGGGTAGCAAAATAGAGCGTAAACACTCTTGCATGAGAATGCTTCTCTCTGCAATTACATCAGGAGATGCATTGCCAAAAATCTTTCTGGATTCTTTTTCTACAGAGGCCCAGGGAGAAGGCAGAACCCATCCTTGGTCAGCAAATGATGTTTTCAAGCGACGATAGAGAGTAAAGAAATCCCGATATCGCCGCTCAACCTCCCATTGGTCCTTGCCAATCCATACTCTTATTTTGTACACTGTATATTCCTTCACTCCAACTAGTCTTTCACTGAATGAAACATCTCCCTTCTTCTGCCTTGCACCAACCACTTCAACCCAATCAATCCTCAATGGGTTTGAAAGAAAGAAGAAAGAATCCTCTGCACCAGAAGTAGAAGCAGAGGATCCACCATCTCTCAGGGGTAAAGAATGCTTTGATTGTAGCATCCTGTTACCCTGATGGAACCTAGCTCCCGGGGATTCACTGGCATCAAGTAAAATTTCTTCCATCTCATGAACAACCTCGTCATAGAACTCATTTAACTCAAAATTGTCTGTCTGAATATTGATAGAGAAACAAATGATATTCAAACTTAAGTCAACAAGGAAACTAACCAATAATTTAATAAAGAAGCAAAATAAAACTTTCATATGAGGGACTAAGAATACACTAAACAAGGTAGCCTGTGGCGGTATATTAGTTATACTTGCAAAACTTTGGGTGGAAGATAGCTTATGGGACTATCCCTTTACACTCCTATGAAACCTAAAATCAGTAAGTAAAAATAAGTCAAGATCTCCCTCTGACAGGATAGCAGGTACTAATTTATTAAGACTAACACAAAGATGATCAGTCAAGGCAGTATCCAGCAGATTAAGTATTTCTAGTAAGTTGTTAACAAAGTACACGCATAAAATATTTATAAAAAAATTGTTGACAGCTAGGTAAGATCAATAACCTAATGTAGAAACCTGATGAGGTGCTTCAAATCATTTATGTTGTACAAAATGCAAGTTGGAACAGTTTCAAGACAGCACTTCCAGACTGAGAAAAAAACAAGCCAGACAAGTTTCTTAACCCATGAATCTTGGAATCCATACTTGACACTCTATTTGGTACACCAAAGTTGGTGTAGGTTACCCAACCAACCACAAGAAAGTTTTTTATAAGACTAACCTTTGTCAGAGCTTAAATTAAATGCCTAGGGCTAAGGGGATATATGATAAACGAGTATTATTTGAACATGTTCCTAGCTTAAGCAAATATCAGAGACCTTCATGTCAATGAAAAAAAAAATTCATTGGAAACTGGTGCTGAATTACACCTTTAAGAGATCATCAACCTTAACTGGTGCAGGATGCTTCCCAATGTGATTTACTGGAGCAGACGTATTCTGTATCATAGTATTAACAAAAGTCGAAGGCTTTGTCTTTGACTTAAAGTCTTCAAGCAATGTCACGTCTATCTTTCTCAGAGACAAAGTTGAGTCCAATTCAGGCTGATGAGTTGAGACAGTAGCCAGGGTACTGGAATTCACTTTTGACTTGTCCTCTCCTTTATGTCCAACAACTTGGCTATTGTCAACTTTAATTGCCTCGTCAGTATCAATATGCTGATATACTTTTGGCATGACATCACTCAGATTCTCAGGAGCATTTTCTGCTAGTGGATCCTGCTCTATTTTGAAGACAGTGCGTAAAGAGCAATTACTAGTACAGTCTGTCAATTCATGGGCACCTCGAATTTGATGGTTGGTAAAAGAAATGGCTCTCTTTGCTTCAAGCTCTTGAACATTTACCACTGGAAATTTGGAAGGAACTGTATCAGAATTTCTGCTAAAATCAATTGAAACAACTGCAGTTTGTGCTTGACAACTGGCAGCAACAGGGATGTCTCTCACATCTTCTAATCCCTCCAATTCATCAGCCTTTAGAAAACCAGCCTTGGAGGAAGAACACTCAACAATTTCTTCCGTTCTATTAGCATCTTGAACTTGGACTCTGGCTATGGGCATATCAACAAAACGTTTACCTTGACCAGTCTGGCGAGCAGGTGGCAACTCATCTGAGGTCACAAGATTACTGTCAATTTTAGCCTTGTGTTCTTTCTGCTTCCAAAGAGAACTTGTCGTTAAGGAAGCTGAACCAAAAGCCCTTCCTTCACTTTCTTGCAAAAAATCATTCCAATCTTCTGAACCAAAGGCTACCGAAGAACTCATCAGAAATGGATTTGCATTCTTTGCTTTTGCTTCTTGGTAGTAGTGTATATTCTTGTCACAATTGAAATCGACCTTACCCTCATCATCCATACCATAGTTGTACATTGAATCCTCACCTTCTGAATGCTCATTTCTGGGTGAGTTTTCATCTTCTTCCCTCTCTATACCCTTTACATCACACTGCAGTGAAAACTCAGTTTTCAACCCAGCATGGCAATCCCCATCCTTCCGACCAACAATGTAACCTGAAGGACATTCTTCACCTTTTTCAATAAATTGGACACCACTTCCAACTGCATGTGAAGTATTGCTTTCTAGAAAAAACTTATGTTCTTCACTTTCTTTCCCTACATCAACCTCATCACCCCCTCTGCAAGGTGTTGGGCTTCCTCCATCATCTTCACCACTATCACCTCCATCCAAATCATTATTGATCTTCAAAATATCCTCTACCGGAGAAAACTTATTCCCAGCCTTCCAAGAATCCATTTCATTCACATCAAGTGCTCCAAGATTACCGTCCCCTGACAAATTAAACTCATCGTCATTTCCATACAATTGAAATCCGCTAGACCCATAATTCAATCTAGATTTATCACTTATTTCACTCCCTTCATTAAATTCAATTATACGATCACCCAAAACCCGCACTTCCTCACGACTCTTCTCCACTCTCCCTCCCAAACTAAAATTCTCCAAACCACTATTATCATCCTCAAACCCCAAATTTTTCATAGACCCAAAATCAGATTCATTCCAATCGTTATAAAGTGTGAGTGTGCTACACGCACTTGGCGTGCCCATAACCGAGTTCGCGCTACAGTAGCGCTCAAACTCGGACTCTCCGCACGACGAATACCTCGACTGCGTCGCATCACCATCGTCACCTAAGACTTCAGGATTTTGATCACGCCATGGCAGGAAGATCATGGATGAATCGGAAAAGGGGATTTCAGAGGCTGCTCTACTAGTCTCTTCTCCATTGATCATCTGAGACTCAATAAATTCATAAAATTTAAAACCCAAAAGAATTTCGGGAGATAAGAGTTTCTATGTTAAGAAAACCTTGAACTTGCGACAGCAATTACAATTACGATAGAATATAAATGAATCGCAGCATAAGATAAATACCGAATCGAAAACTCCGATCCTCCACAAAAGCGTAGTAAACTTTGATCTCAGTTGTCGGGTATTGTTTCTAAGAACTGATTTTTTTTTTTTTTTTTTTGAAGAACGTAAGAACTGAATTATTCAGAAAAAGTTGTTGATTTTTTTATTTACTTATGTATTTTAATTTTATAATTTTTTAATAAATTTTATTAATTTTATAATTTAAAAATAAAATTAATTAAGATAAAAAAATTTTAAAATTAAAATGATAATTATAAATTTTATTAATAAAAAAATTGAAAAAACCTGTCTTTCTCTTCCTTTGTTTCAATTTTTTTCTCTATTTTCTATCTTCTTTTTCAATTATATTTTTTCTTATTTTTCTCTTATTACTATTTTATTAAAAAAATAAATAGGAGAGAGAATAAATGAGAAGAAAGATTTCTAAATGAAGAAAGAAAGAAAAAAAGAATAGAGATAGGGAGAGAGAAAGAGACAGAAGAAACTTAGAGAAAAAAAAGAATAAGTAAGAAAAACATTGAAAAAAAATATAGATAGAGTAAAAAAAGAAAGGAATAGAGAATAAGTTTATATTATATTTCAATTGAACCTTTAACATGTTTAAATTAAGATTTTATTAGTAAAAATATACAAAATTAGTATAAAATATAAATTTTGTGATTTTTGGATTGATTTATATTAAATTTAAAATAATTAGATTGAACTAATTCTCCATTAAAATAATACAATATTGATGTACTTATAAAGGATAATTCTTTAAAAAAATTACTTTATTTCTTAGCCTTTCACCCTCTACTTATTAGTTATCATGGATTCTTATGTTTCTCAATCTCTATATCTTTCTTTATCTATTTAGAAATATCAATTAAAAGGCATCTACAATAGTTATTCTAATTAATTTTGAAAAACATATATTCTCGTTAACTCCTAGTTGGATATTTGTAGAAAAATATATTTTAATTAAAAAAAATAAAATAATCCTAATTAAGGAAAGTAATAAATAAAAATTATTCACAAAATTAACATATATACAATTTAACTCACCCTTCAATTTGTAACATAATTATCATACATGTTTAACTTGGATAATAAAATATGAAATAACCTTCATGCAATACCATGAGTCCTAATGTTAATTAATTGATCACTACTCTTAAGGTATGTAATTCTAATGACATCATCATTTAGATTGTCTTTGATATAATTTGTATCCAATTCAATCATGTTGTATTAGATTATTAGTAATTTTAATTACAGTATTATTATCATAGAATAAAGGCATAGATTCTTTAGGATCGAAGTCGAGCTCACTCAACAAAATCTTTAAGTAGGTAAGCTCTGTAATATCATGATCAAGGGTACAGTTCTCAACTTCTACACTAGAAAATGTTCTTTTTATACCAAATTCTATTTCTTACTCCTTTAACTCACTAAATTTTCTCCAATAAATAAAAAGTGCTCATAAGTAGATTTTTCATCCATTTCAGAACCCATAAAGTCAGAATCAATGTAATTCATAATATTTAGGTGTCCATGTTTTGAGAACAAGACATCTTTTCCTAGAGAGGACTTTAATTAGGCTAAGATCTGATTTATAGCATCTATGTGATGTTCACTTGGAATATGCATGAATCGACTTATCATACTAATAAAATAAGATAAATCAGGTCGAGTATGAGTCAAATAAATTAATTTTCCTATCAGAATCTGATATTTCTCCTTATTTTTTGGAATTTGATTATGATATACAACTAAACCATGATTTACCTCAATAGGTGTGTCTATAGAAGCACAAGCAAAATTACCAATTTCAACTAATAAATCTAAGATATACTTCCATTTAGAGAGGTGCAGTCATTATTTAGATCGAGAGACTTCAATATCGAAGAAGTATTTCAAATTCCTTAGGTCCTTTATTTTAAATTCTTTGGCCAAATAACTATGTAATGCATTACTTTATTCATCATAGACTTTCTCTTTGATCACACCATTTAGTAAGGCACTCTTCACATTCATTTGATACAGCTTGAGTATGAAGAAATAAGCAAATCCAATTAGTAGTTTAGATAACTTAAGAAAATTGAAGAATACATTTCTTAAAAATCAATACTCTCAATCTGAGTATAGCTTTGGGAAACCAATATTGACTTTTTTTTTAAAGTCACACCATTCTTATCCTTTTTATGCTTGTACAACCATCTTGTACCAATTACAACGTTCCTTTCAAATTGATTAACTTCTTATTTGGAGATGACTAAATGTATATCTTGCAAGGCTTCCTTCACATTTTTAGGAAGAATGGTAGAAGTATAACATATTTAATTTAGACTATCCTAAATCTAATGCCTAGTTATGACTCCTTTCTCATCATCACCAATGATGTTATTAGTAGAATGATCATTTTTTACCCATTTAGGGAGATGCAACTCCTTCTCTCGATATTCCGTAGTCTTGGGAGGCTCGATATAAACAACACTTATTAACAATTCATTATCAAAAGTAATACCCTCAATAGATCCCTAATTTTTAAAGATATTATAATCATCCAACTCAACCACTCTAGTAGCACTAAAATCATCAACAACCACATTGATGGACTCCATCACAATAGAGTTTTTCAAATTGAAGACTTTATAAGCTCAACTATTATTGGAATAACCCAAGAATATACAATGGTGGCTCTTAGCTTCAAGCTTGTCAATGTCCTTGAGAATATATCATGTGCTTCCAAAAAATGTTACGTGCTTGACATTTGGTTTCTTGTCATGGAAAAGTTCATATGGAGACTAACACAAACCAAGTCTTAAGAAAAATTGGTCTAAATTATAACACATTGTGTTCACAACCGTTACCTAAAAATATCTAGCCAATCTTTTGTTGGTTAACATTACTCTACCTATTTCTTGAATAGCTCTATTCTTTCGCTCAACAATTCCATATTGTTGAGGAGTCTTGGGTGCTGAAAAATCATGTTGAATACCATGGTTATCAAGAAGGACAAACTTTGAATTCCCAAATTCCTTGCTATGGTCGCTTTTGGTCTTGATGATGCTTCCAATAGATTCACCTTTTTCATTCTAAATCTTAACATACAAGGATTTGTTTCTCGAAGAAACATTACTTGGGAATACCTTTAAAAGTAATCCAAACCCATCATAATATACTTTTTTCCTCTTATGCATTTTTTATGAATAGGACACATTAAATCCATATTAAGTAACATAAGAGAAATAGCCATTGAGAAATTTTGGTTTTTCTTGTTTTGACTTTTACTCTGTTTTCCCAACTCGCAAAAACCACAAATATGATCATATTGATAAGTGATCTTAGGAAAGCCTTTAATAGTCTGAGACTCTTTCTTTAGTAACTTATAGTTAACACAACCTAATCTTTGATGTTGAAGATCTTCTATATTAAGACTAGCTCTACTACACAGAAGATAAGAAGAATCATCAATGCAATAATAGTTGTCTTCTGACTTGATACCCTTAAAAACAACACTACCAATGTTGTCATACATTGTATGCTCTTTATATATGAACTTGATCAAATATTTATCATGATATATTTGACTTATATTAATAAGGTTTGCTTTAAGACCATATACAAAGAGGACATCTTACACTTAGGAATCCTTGGAGCATTGATTGTGCCTTTTTCACATATCATTACTTTTATCCCATCACTAAAAGTAACTAAATCATCTTTCACATCGTCAAGATTGGTAAATAAGGACTTATCCCTAGTCATGTGCTGAGAATATCCATTGTCAAAGTTTTAGCATCTAATAGCTTGAGCTTCAAGAGCAGTATGAACAATATTGTACCTCAGGTTAAGAGAACCACTATGACTAACTTAGGAGGACTTGTACTCTTCTAAAGGCATAACAGATTCATTCTAAACAATTAGTGTTCATTTGTGAGACTTATAGATTGATTGAGCAACTCTTCAACATGTTTCAATTTATGAAGGAGTAAGAGAGAGAAAATAAGAGTAAACCAAAATATGGAAAGTGAGTCATACTTGGAACTTAAATCATCTGAAAGGCAGTCATACATAACATCAATTTGTGCATTAGAGGCACACATAAGTTAAGGAGGAGAAAAGGAAGGGTAAATTTAACATCAATATATCTGAGATCTCTCATGTCACTATAAGACTTTCTAATTTTGAACATGTCATAAAGATGTTGAGCATCTAGAGACAACTTACTAATGGTCACTCATATTACTTCAACTTCCTTTTGAAAATCTAGTTGTTGAATAGAGAGTGTTCTTGCCATCTTTTCTTTTCTCATCAAACTTGATTCTAACTACTTAACTTCATTAGTTTTAGCTTTAAGTTTTTCTTATAGATTACCAATCTATGTATCCCTATCATCAAACAGGGATACAAGACAAGATTTTTTCCTTTTCAAGAACAAAGATCTTATGCTCTAATTGAGCAACATTATTAAAATTATCTAACAAAGTATCCAAAACTCCTGGTACAATAGATCTTTTTATCTTTTCATGTTGAATAGACTTCTTGAGATCATCGATGCAAGATAAATACTTCTCATTGTCCCATAAGAGAATTTGAAGAGATTTGATATGGTTGTCTAATTTCAACTTTAAGCCTTATGTGATCTTCTCATCTTATAGGATGACATTCAAAAATTGACTTGAAAGATCTAAGTGATCTTTGTCCTTTTCTTTTAAGATATGTTAAGTATTAACCTTAGTTTTCTTTAGCTTTAAATTTTCAATACACTAGATAATCATACATTCCTGAAGAAAATATTCATAATCAGTAACTTAGTTAACCTAATAGGTAGACTTAGTAGAAATAACTTATAAGTGAAACTCCATCAATACAGAAAACCTAAAGGTACCAATCTTTAAACCCACTAATCTATCTTCTACAGTACTAAATAAATTGTTGTCATACTTCCTTTCCAAGTAGTTCCAAGCTTCTTTGGAAATTTTGCATTCTGATAGATGATATGCATCATCACTAGTAAACATTGATCTAATAATGGTGTATATACATTTGTAGCTCAAATCACTAACCCATAGCTCTTCTTCATTCTAGTTGTCAAAGGACCTTCATAGTGTCATCTCTTAGATATTTAATAGGATATTTCCATCCATTTTCAATGAAATACCAAATTCATCATCATATGACCTTAGATAAGAACACATCTGGGCTCTCCAGAAGGTATAACACATGGCATAAAACTAAGTTCATCTACAGACCACTCCTCTCACACCAGATATCATTAGAGAAAAAGAAAGTTAAACACATGTGAGAAAGATGAGGAAAGAAAACCACATCGAAGCTAAAAAGGGTGTTATAATACCAACCAAGAGAGTTCTAGATCCAGGAAAAAACAAGAGTCAGAAGATACAGACTCTTTGGGAACCACCTTTAACTTGCAAGCAATGGAAAAGATAAATCGACAGAGATAGAAATAAAAAAAAATATGCATCCCAGTAACACTAAGGAGAAATATTAAACAATCTAACTAATAGTTTAATCTAAGATATACACGACATATTAGAATAGACAGTAAAGTAAGAAGCATGACATAATAAAGATGAAATAGAAATAAAGGATTTTCAATCGCAATCAAATCCTCCTATGAGTAAGAATATTTGAATAAAATTTTGATTGTACAATCACAAATTACGAGTATACGAATAAGACAATATAATGAGATAAACCCATATAGAAAATCTATCTATATGATAATATCCTCGAGACATTTGTCCTACCTACACCTATAATGCCCTCATATGCTATCTCCATAATAAATATCATCCACAAAGAATCTGGCTATCCTTTGGACCCTTACGACCACGTGATGTGGTAAATTACCAACAGTCACTATAATCAATCCTACGGTAATGAAAAATCTATGCACATGAACCTAAAATACAATCTAAATCTCGACTGCTAATTCACTTTTAGTTAACCTAACCATAAAAATAGTTTTTTTTTCAAAACACTTATGAGTCACTAATATTAAAATATACTTAAAGTTAAAATGTTAATAATCCAGAATTAGGAAAACGAGTTTTCAATCTAAAAAATTGAGTTTTAATCTGACAACATTTCCCTACTTTTCTAATTAAGAAATCATGTCACAAATGGGATTAATTATTGAAAATTCTTAGACTATTTCATACCTTGTCAACCATCTTGCCAACCATATCAACAAATCTCGCTAACCAAGTCAGAAAGGATAATAGTCTACACCAGCAAGGGTAATAGTTGTTACAATGCTCACCAACCACATCAATAAGTACATTGACGAGTACCTCAAAACACTAAAAAAGTTACTTTTTGTTTCAAAGATCTAGCAAGTAATTCTCTACAAATACCAACGAAACAAACAAATAAACAAAAAACATAGTCTAGCATTCGTACTACATAAACCCAAATTCTAGTGGTATTTGTAAGTATGCTAAAGTGTTTTAACTAAGTGAATATGTATAATACTAAATCCCCAATAACTAACCTTACATAGAGGAATACACAACACTAAGTAAACAAACATACTTCATGTTTTGCATACGAAAAATACCAATAAAGATGCAAATTACTTATAAAACTTATAGATGTTAGTCTTGAGAAGCATTCAAATATAATTAAAAGTAGATACTGGGAAAGAACATCTTCTTGCATAATGCCTTTTTCAGTGTGATTTTACAAGAATGAGTTTATTGAGTAAAATTGAATAAGTTATTTGGAAGAGGCATTATAGAATTAAGTTGTAAAAATTTTCCTAAAAACCTATATGACTCATTATTTGGAATAAAAATATATATTCTACATGATCATAAGCCTTTTGTGGATCTAATTTAATACATCTCAAGCCTTATTTTCTTTACCTTTTCCTAGAAATAGTAATATCTATCTCGTGAGCTATTATATAATTAACATGTTCTCTACTATCCATCATCTTTGTAGGAAATATGCTTGGAAAGGTGAGATATATTGCTAAAGGATTGGCCTTAATCTTTTAACCAATAATCTTCAAATAATTTTGTAAACCACATTGCAAAGACTAATTGGCCAATAATCATTCTAACAAACAAGATTTTTCACCTTGGGAATTAGAGTAATAAATGTGTGATTCCAATCTTGTTTTAGTTTGCCATGCACTTAAGAAGAATTGTTGAAGTTTTGAAAAGATTTGAGAACTAACAATATTCTAGCATTTCTTATTAAAAACTATCGAAAACCATCAGGTCCTAGTGCTTTGAGATCATGCATTTCCCCCAGTGCCTCTTTGATCTCTAAAGGATAAGGATCACTAATGAGATGATCAAGTTGTTCCCTATTTGTGATAGAAGGAAAAGAGACCTCAATTCTTCCAAGAAGCTAGGATTATCATTTGTGAAAATTTGTGAATTGATTTTGAATTCTAATCCAGTTTTCTCCCTATCCTAAGTAGAAAGACCATTATTTAGGGTTAACCATTATTAGAAGACAAAATAGATACTATTGTAGTCAATCATGCATTTTGCATAGCAACGATATGCATAATACTGTGCATAGACTCATTAGCATCTTATAGTTGTAATAGTCAGTTATGTTTGTTATAAGAAGTTTATGTATCGTATTCTTTTATATAGTACAACTTGATGTAACGTGTAGTACAATGTAGAACTTTATAAATATAGCAATAGACTATTAATACGGGATATAGGACTATTGCATTTATAACCAATAGATTGTAAATACTGGCTATTAAATAATGAATACAAGATGCATTTACAACAGTACAATTCTCTTCTTCTCAGCGTCTTTTCTTTCTAGTTTTCTACACATGACTATTTTATTGCATATGGTACGTAGTTCGATTGTTTCTCATATAGGATTGTTGATCACCTTCTTTGTGAACAAGTTCACTTTTTTCTTTTCAACATATGAAGATCAAATTAGTCCTATTTATATGAATCTAGTGCCATAGGAAACTGCATAAATATTTGAAACTAGGAGAACTATAACAGTCGTCATTAATCCTATGAAGAAGAAATATTGGTGATTGGCGTATATTGCATGACGAGACACTAGTAATTATTGGCCTATAAAAGTGTGGGAATACTAAAATAAAAGATAAACATAGAAAGTTTTTGAGATCAACTATCAAATGGGTAAGAGTGTTGAAAGTAGATGTTGTTATTGCCTTAATTTTAGGATTGTTTTCAACAATCCATGTTTTCATGAGTGGAGTATTCCATGTTTTCATGAGTGGAGTATTTCATGTTTTCATGGGTGGTGTGAGCATGAGTTCCTAGTTTTAAGGAGTGGTGTTTTCCACTCCTAAAATTCTGTAAAATTGTTGAAATTTTAGTAGTTTGTTTCCTATAAATTGATGTAATAAGAAGCTGAAAATATAAATAGAAAAACTGTTCTTAGTCTCCAAAATGTGTGTGAACTCAATATTCAAAATTGAGATGAACAAGAGAAGGGTTTAGAAAACTTAACCAACATCTAAAAGGGTTTAGAAAACTAATCTAACATTTGGTATCAGAACCAAGAAATGAGCTGAAAAAAAATCACAGCAACAAAAACTTTGCAGTAGCAAAATGGCTACAAAAAATGGAAGTTTTGTCCAACCAGTTATTCCCAGATTCGATGGTCACTACAATCACTGGAATATGCTGATGGAAAAAATCCTAAGATCTAAAGAATTTTGGGATCTTATAGAAACTAGGATTGGAGAAATTAAACTGGACAGTTCAGAGATTTTTGCTCAACAGAAGTAGAAAAATGATGCATTGAAATTGAAGGACTTGAAGGTAAAGAATTATCTATTTCAGGCAATCGACAGGTCTATTTTGGAGACAATCCTTAACAAGGATACGACTAAGGACATCTGGGACTCTATGAAAAAGAAGTACCAGGTCTTCAACAGAGTGAAGCGAGCATAACTTCAAACTCTCAGAAGAGATTTTGAAACTCTTCAGATGAAGAAAGGAGAAATAATAAATGGCTACTTTGGAAAAGTGATGACAGTGGCAAACAAGATGCGTCTTCACGGTGAGAAAACCACAGATGACATTGTGGTTGAGAAAGTACTAAGGTCTTTGACTCCCAAGTTTGACTATGTAGTCTGCTCAATTGAGGAGTCTAATATAGTTGAAGATATGTCCATAGATGAACTGTAGAGTTTCTTGCTCATGCATGAGCAAAGAATTAATAGGACCAGTATAGTTGAAGAAATGCAGGCACTGATCCACCTTTAATGAGTCTTCAAACACAAAAGGAAGAGGTAGAGGCCGTGGTGGACATGGAAGAGGTCGAGGATAACACTCTTACAATAGAAACTACAAAAAAATGAAGATAAGGAGTGGAACAAAGGAACTAAATCATTTTCTCAAACTCGAAATGATGATGATCAAAACAAGAAGAGACATTTCGACAAATCAAAGGTCAAATTTTATAGATGTGGGAACTTAGGTCATTACAAAAATGAGTGTTACACAAAAATGACCAAAGAGAATGGTGAAAGATCCAACTTTGTAGAAAAGGGAAAGGAGAAAGAGGATGAGACTTTGTTGATGGCCTTCCATGCAATGGAAGACACATGGTACATAGACACAGGTTGTAGTAACCATATGAGCGGTTGTAAGTCATCCTTTTCTAATCTAGATGAAAGTTTCACCACTTTTGTTAGTTTTGGTAATCGATCAACTGTGAAGGTTGAAGGAAGGGGTGATATTCAGATAAGAACTAAGAATGAGTTCATTGAGGTAATATCTAATGTATTTTACATATTGTTGTCTCTTTAGGAGAACATAAAAACGTGCAAGTATACACGGTCATAAGTAATAAAATTAATAAGTAAAATTATCGTTCCCACGGAGATTTATCACTACAGTTTGTCAAGTACTAAAATTATTTCACTCTGATTTTATCCAAACAAACGAAAATTGATTAGAGTTTAACAAATTAAATTTTTTATAACAAAATAGAAGAAAATTCTAGGATTGCAGTCTTCACCAAATTAATTCACTCAAATCATATTATTTTCTCTTGATTTATATTTTTTAGTAAATTTAATTTGTCAACCAAGAACTTCTAATTTTATCCATACATCTCTTTCGAGCTCCATATAGACACACCTCGCTAATAATAATTCACTATATTCCTATGAGAATTCAATTCACCAAGATTCATTACGTTCAAAGTTCTCAAATAATCATACGTACAATAAAGATATATTCCTATCCTTTATATAAATATATTATTCTATCCACGAACAATTACACGAAAATACCTTTTTCAAGTTTATTTATGTATCACAAATCAATTGATTAATCTTCCAATCAATCAAAAACATTAAGCACAAACATAATAAACAAATTAAAAATCTCATAAATCTTTCAAAAATAATTTATTCAAGCTTCATAAATTTAGCTAAAACACAACCTTACAAAAATTAAATTACTTCATAACAAAAATTAAAATTACAACCCGAAAATACTATTAAGACATTTTAAGGAATATTAGCTCAATAACAACACAAAGAAAATTAGAAAGTTTATGCTCTCTAAATTTTTGGCACACGTGGAAACACAACAGAAGCCAAAAATGGCTTCTGTGTGTACCACCGTCCAACTCTCCAACCCCTATAATTTATCACAAAAGCTCCTATTTATAGCTCCAATTCTCTAAAAAATATATCATAAAATATATATTTTTTACACACGCGATTACATCGACAATAATAATTAATACACGCATGGGAGACAAAATTCTTAAGACACGCAGATACGTGTGTAAAAAGTTGAGACAAATGGTACAAATCCACGCATTTTTGGTTTTTTTTATTTCAAACCACACATGCCACGTGTCAGCATCTGATTGGCTGCAAGAAATAACGAGACACGTGGCATCCTTTCATACGTTGTGAGGAACGGGCACACGAGGACCATGTCGCACGAGATAATTTCTTTCAAGACATGTGGTGACGCAAAAGTTGCTAGAAACGCACGCCATTTCTATGTTTTTGTTTTAACCAACACATGCCACATGTTAGCTCTTGATTTGTTGAAAGAATATTCGAGACACCTGACGTTGTCTGATTCATTGGAATGACAAGGCGCACAATGTTTCTCTGGACCGCGTCGCATGAGACCATTTATTTTGGCATACACGTGGGTCCTACCCTACACGCCAGCCTGTGCGATAGGTGGGTCCCACTCAATGTCGAGCAGCGTGCCATCTAGGAATTGTGTCCACTCACCTATGTTGTGCGTGCATCTCATACTCCTGATCTTCACCGTTGATTTCTAATCTGACAGTGCGTGGTGCACGTGGATAATAAGGGCGTGTGGTCTTCTTTCTTGCGCAAAAAAACAAATTTCATTTAATTATTTTTTAGCCCTCCAATTTAATTTAAATTAACTTTTAAACTTTTGTTAATTGCAATTAAGCCCTTTTCTAATTTAAATTAACTTTTAAACTTTTGTTAATTGTAATTAAGCCCTATTTTAATTCAAATTATATTTTAGATTTTTGTTAATTCCAATTAAGCACTACTTTAATTTAAATTATATTTTCAAACTTTATTATTTACAATTAAGTCCTTTTTTCGATTCATATTCTTTAATTTTCTTAAAAATATATTCCTTTAAAAATAAACAGTAAATATTAATTTAATTAATTAAAATTAACTAAAAATAACAAGAAAATAGCAATTATAATTAATAAAATCTAGCCAGTTGCAAGACAAAGGTTATACAATCACAATTAAAAAGAAAGAGTGTGAGATTTATGATCCCAAACATGGATCAATTGTAGTGGTGGAGATGACAAGAAATCGACTCTTCCCTCTCAAAATTAAATCAGTGCAAACATGTGTAATGGCCAAAGGAAATGTTTCAGTGTGGAGATGGCATGAAAGATATGTGCACCTTCATTTCAACGACCTTAAGACTCTAAAACAAAAGCACATGGTGGAAGGACTACCTGAAATCACAATGCCTTCCTCAACAACATGTGAGAACTACATCATTGAGAAACATGATCGTGATATGTTTCCTATAGGAAAATCAACAAGAGCTCATAAGATCATGGAGCTAATTCACTTAGATCTTTGTGGTCCAATGTTCCCTACATCTAATGGAGGTAAAAGATTTTTCATAACCTTTATAGATGACTACAATAGAAAAGTTAAGGTGTATTTCTTACAGGAAAAGTCAGAAGCTTTTGAAGCTTTCAAAAACTTCACTTCTCTAGTAGAGACAGACAGAAAAAGATCAAACGTCTAAGAATAGATCGAGGAGGAGAATTTAGTTCTAAGGAGTTTTTTGAGTTCTACAATGAAAAGGGAATTAGGAGACAGTTGACAACAACTTATACACCACAACAAAATGGTGTATATGAGAGGAAAAATCATACCATAGTCAATATGGTAAGGAGTTTACACACAATAGGACAGGTTCCCAAAGTTTTCTAACCTGAAGTTGTTTATTGGACAATTCACATTCTTAATAGAAGTCCAACATTTTTTGTTAAGAACATGACTCCACAAGAAGCATAGAATGGAAAGAAGCCAACTGTAGATCATTTCAAGGTATTTGGTTGCATAACATATGCACATATACCTGATTAGAGAAGGAAAAAGCTGGATGATAAGACTGAGAAATATGTGTTCGTAGGGGTAAGTGAATTGTCAAAAGCTTAACCCAGTTTCAGGAAAGATAGTGATAGGTCGTGACGTGGTGTTTGACGAGGTCAAAAGGTGGAATTGGGGAGAACAACCAAAAACACTAAAGAATGTGTCGATGGAAAGTGAAGTAGATGATGAAAGAACAACTCAGGTGACTGAGACTCAAATCCCTCAGCCACTAACATGGCCACAGGAGCCTCAAGCTCACACATCAGTTTAAAGTGACGAGGAATCTAAAGAAAAGAGGGTTTACAATCCAAGAAACCCTCAAATGCTGACAAGGCCTCCCTGGATGATGGACTATGAGATAACTTTCAGTGGTTCAAATGAAGACACTGCCAACTTTGCCTTGTTTGTTGGTAATGATCCATCACTTTTGATGAAGCTGTGAAGGAAGATAAATGGAAGGAGGCAATGGATAGTGAGATACTGTCAATTAAGAAGAATAACACTTGGAAGCTCACTGATTTACCTAAAGGGCAAAAGTAGATTGAGGTAAAGTGGGTATTCAAAACAAAAATGAATGAAAGAGGAGAGGTTGAAAAATATAAAACTCGTTTGGTGGCTAAAGGATACAAACAAAAGCAGGGCATAAACTATAACGAAGTCTTTGCACCTGTAGCAAGGCATGAAACCATAAGGATGCTCATATCCTTGGCTGCAAAGAAATCCTAGAAGATTCTACAGATGGATATAAAGTCTGCTTTTCTCTATGGAGAATTGCAGGAAGAGGTTTATGTTGAATAACCTCCTAGTTTTGTTCAAAAGGGAAAAGAAGAAAAAGTACTAAAGTCGAAGAAATCACTCTATGGCCTGAAGTAGACTTCACGAGCATGGTACAACAGAATTGACACCTATTTTGCAAAGATAGGTTTTGGGAAATGTCCCTCAGAATATACACTGTACACTAAGGCTGGAATTGGAGGTAAACTTCTAATTGTGTCATTCTATGTTGATGACCTAATCTATACAGGAAACAATCAAGAAATGTTGAATGAGTTCAAAAACTCAATGATGAGAGAATTCAAGATGATAGATCTAGGACTACTGCACTACTTTTTGGGGATAGAAGTAATTCAAAACTCTTTTGGTAACTTCATTTACCAAAAGAAATATTTTTCAGGAGGTGCTTGAAAGATTTCAGATGGAAGATTGTCGAGCCAATGGGACTCCAGTTGAACCTGGATTAAAAATCAGCAAAGATGAAGGAGGAAAAGAGGTTGATAACACTTTCTTCAAATAAATCGTTGGAAGTCTCATGTATCTTACTTTAACTAGACCATACATCATGTATGGTGTGAGCTTGATAAGTAGATACATGGAAAATCCAACAGAGTTGCACCTGAATGCAGCAAGAAGAATTCTAAGATACGTAAAGGGGACACTAGACTATGAAGTATTTTATAAGAAAGGTGACAACTTAGATTTCTATGGTTACACTGACAGTGATTATACAAGAGATCTAACTGACAAAAAGAGCACATCATGCTATGCTTATATGTTAAGCTCATAAGCTATAACTTGGTCCTCAAAGAAGCAACCTATAGTCACTCTATCAACTACTGAAGCTGAGTATGTGGCAGCAACATCAAGCTCCTGCCAATAGATCTGGATGAAGAAAATGTTTAAAGTCCTAGGAATGAAGCAAGACATCCTTATAATAATCTATTGTGATAACATGTCTACTATCAAACTGTCTAAAAATCCAGTAATGCACGGGAGGAGTAAACACATAGATGTCAGATTTCATTTTCTTCGTGACTTATGTCAAGATGGGGTTATTGAGTTAAAGTATTACAAAAGTTCAGAATAAGTAGTAGATATTCTAACAAAACTCCTCAAGCAACCACGTTTTGAAAAACTTAGGAAGTTGCTTGGAATGTGCTCAATCCTCGATCTCAAACAAGAGAGGATTGCTCAAAGTTAAAAACCAATCAAGAAAACCCTAAACTGTTTTTTCACCAGAAAAATCAGTTTAAGGGAGGGTGTTAAAAGTAGATGATGCTACTACCTTAATTTTAGGATTATTTTCAACAATTTATGTTTTTATGAGTGAAGTATTCCATGTTTCATGAGTGTTATGAGCATAAGTTTCTAGTTTTAAAGAGTGGTGTTTTCCACTTCTAAAATTTTGTAAAACTGCTGAAATTTTAATAGTTTATTTCCTATAAATTGATGTAGAAAATATAAGTAGAAAAACTGTTCTTAGTCTCCAAAATATGTATGAACTCAATCTTTAAAATTGAGATGAACAAAAAAAGGGTTTAAAAAACTTACTCAACATCTAAGAAGAGTTTAAAAAACTAACCTAACAAAGAGTACATTTCTATTATTGTATTTCTTTGTCTTCAACTATTCATTAAAATATAAAAACTTTATTATAAATTAATAAATATGTTATCGAAAAGTTAAAATTTTTTTATGATTAAAATAATACTTAAATATTATTAATTATATAAATTTATTACCATAGTAAAAAAATCTATAAATATATTTCCAAACTTTTTATTAATAATTTAAATTTACCATCAAGTATATTTTTAATTGTATAAATCTATTACTCAAAGATATAATATATCCATTTATATATATATATATATCATTAATTATAATTAAAATATATAAATTATTATCTTTTTCTTTATTCAATTAGATGAATATACCATTGATATTAAATAAAATTATTTTTAACAATGTAAGGATATCATGACTATTTCAATAGTTTTTTAGTATATTATTAATAATTTAATTTATTTTAAATAAGACATAATTAAATTGTAATCATAAGTCATTACTTTATCCGAATCAGATTTAACCATATCCTATATCTATTAAAAAACAAAATATTTTAGTACATAGGATTCAAGAGTGTCATTTTCATTTTAAAATCTTTATTTTTTCATGCTCCATAATAAATTATTTAATTTTATTAATTAATAGATGGTTTAACATTCATTATTTTAATAATATGGTGATTTTATTTATCATATTCAAAAAATATTAATTTAATATAATTTATTATTTATTTAAAATAATAATAAATGTAATATTTAATTATTTATTTAAAAATATTTTTTAAATATAAAACGTATATTATTATATATAAAAAATTTAATTAAATAAGAATTAATTAAATAAATAATTTTTTTAATTAAAATATTATAAATTATCATCTAAAAAATACGAATAAAAAATGAGTATCATAAGTAAAATCGTCTCATAAAGAGACTCACTTATTTAGCCACTGTATGTTCTTAAAATAAAAATATATCTTCAGGATTATGCAGATAAATCCTAAATAAAAGAAAAAAAGAAAATTTTATTCGTAGGAGCAGATAGGAACGACAAGGGAGTAGAAGGCCTTATGCCGCCAAAATGAAGTTGATGATCTGTGGTTAACTACACTGTTATATCATCGATCTAATTTTTCTTTTTTTGGGCTAAAAACATAGTCTGCAGTAATTATATCTGTTTATCGGTCTCTTTGAATTCGATTCCGTTTTGGAATTAACTCTTTTTCTTCTTACGATGACGGATTCTCTTGAACAATCTGAAGAAATCGCCTCAAATGTAAGTCTAATTCATTTACTAGAGTTTTGCAAATTGTGTGATTCATCTGCGATTATTAAATCCCATAGTGAAGCACTGTAGGTCTTATTTATTAAAGAAATAAATTGAAACTGTTTGATTTCTGTGATTCTAATTTGTTCTCCTTCTGAGCTCCAAAGATTCATTTATTGCTCTTTGAAGTTACAATTGGGTATCAATATTGTTTTGTTTCAGATGTAATTTTGGGCATCTTACTGACAGTAGCTCCCGTTGGTAGTTTGGATCTTCTTCTTTTTTCTTTGATTTCTGTGGAAATTTTGATCGTTAGAATGAATCATGCTATATGTCTGGACAAAATAGGAACCCGGGTTTAATGGAAAATTTATGCAATTTATTTATATGATATAATCTCTAACTGGATTTGTTATCTTAGCAGTACCACGGTTTTACTTTTGATTTTTTAGGTAGTATTTTAATAGTATATTTAAAAAATGTACCAATTTAATACAATTTATTATTTAATTAAGGAGTTTTTATATATGTAATAATACACGTGTTATTTATAAAAGATATTTTTAGATAATTAATTAATTAGTTATTTAAAAATATCTTTTGAATATTGTACGTGTATGCATTACCAATTAAATGATAAATTGTGTCAAATTGGTACTTTTTTTTAAATGAAGATATTACTAAGATACCACCTCAAAAATCTGGGTAAAAAATGTACTAAAAATAAAATCATAGTACTACTAAGATAGCGAATCCTTTTTAACCTCCAAGAAAAATACATATATTCATTTTTTTAATAATTTAAGTGAACATATGTTTTTTTAACGTTATACGAAACATGGTTTTTTTTAAGTTAAAAGTGAAACCATATTGAATAACTGAGTTATTTATGTACCGGTGGGAATTTATGCTTCCCATGGAAAAAATGAAAAAGAAAATTTTAATTCGATACTACTGCATCCCGGCCGTTATATATAGACTTATTGTTATAGAATGAATTGGTCTTATTATTGTAACATCGATGCTTTCGTTAGAGTTAGAAACAGGGATTAGAAATTAGGGACCAGTCTTTCAGATGCAATTAGATGTGGTGATCCGACAGTGCTTTTATCTGTGTTTTTTGAGTGTAATTTTCTCCAGGAGTATAAAAGAGGTTTGCTTCTCAGTATATATTCATTGATGAGAAATGTTAATATCACCTAATTTTGCACATATTTTGCACCCATATTCTTTATATTCTATCATGTATTGTAATTGTTTTGTAAATTAGAAAAATTGTTTATTTTTCTAGAAAATATTGACACGTAGTAATATCTAAGTGGTGAGGGTGCAAAAGTGGGAGCAAATTTAAGTGTCCCTAGCATTCTTCAATCATAGATTGGATATGGGTGAGACTTCAGAGAAATCTTATGGGGTTTATAACTCATGCGTTCAGCCTTTTCAATGTATTTTTTAATAATAAAAAAAATCTCATGGTTTCAGGATAATACTGAAAGGGTTACCTATTTCTTCTAGGATGTTTAGGATTTTGATGTATACTTATAAATTTGTAATTTTGTTGTTACATGTTTATTGTGTATATCTGATACATTATGACTTTGTTCTTTTGTTTTGTTATCGAATGTATGGTTGTTTTTAGAGATGTTCTGACATTTTATTTATTTGGTATTAGAATACTTCAAGACTGGCTGGAACTGTCAACTGGGGCACAGCAACAGTTGTTGGATTATTTGCTGGAATGTTATACGGAGGTAGCAAGGAGGCATCTGCTTCAGTTGTAAGTTTATATTTCAAACAACAATTCTTCAAATGCAGATCTTATTAACAAGGTTTTCTGCCTGAGACATGAAATTAACATTTTTCTCTCCCCATATGGGAACATGAGAGGGGGCAGAGAACAGTAGAACAGAGAGAATGAAGTAAACAAAAGTAGAGAGGAGCAAGAAATGAATAAACTGTGATAATTTTATTATTAAACGTATGAGTGAATATGTAAATACAGACTATGCTAAGCTATGAATGGCTAAGCTCGAACTAACTTATTGTTCGGTACAATGTAAGGTTCTAATAACAGATCAGTTACAAGATATTTACAAGTGCAATCATGTACAAGTGAGCTCATTCTAACACTCCCCCATAAATTGATGGTTGTGGGAACACCATGAGTTTAGCTCTTAGTAAACTATATCTTGACTCAACCAAGGGCTTTGTACGAACATCTGTTACCTATTTCTCTGAGGGAGCATATCTAATATCAAGTAAACCTTCAACAACCAAGTCTTTAATAAAATGAAAATCGATCCTAACATGCTTCATATGTGCATGCATCACTAGATTGGCTGTGAGGTGCTTAGTATTGATATTATCTGGAAAAGAATAGGTGTATGAGATTCTTGAACATGTAGCTCTTTTGATACTGATTGTAGCCAAGTGATCTCAGAAGATGCCAAAACCAAAGCACGTTATTCATCCTATGCTGAAGACTTGGAAATAACTTTCTGCTTGGAAGATTTCTAGGAAATAAAACTATCTCCAAAGTAGATGTAGTTAGCACCTGTGTTCTTTCTATCATCTGGAGATCCAGCAAAATCTGAATATGAAAATCCCACAAACACCAATTCATTAGATTTATTCAATTGCAAGCCTGTATTCATTAGTACCCTTGAGATGCCTAAGAACTCTTTTGGTTGCAAACCAATGAATATCAATTGGAACTTATTCACCACAAAAGAAATCTCTAATCTAGTAATGACAGTGTTGCAAAGCTCCAATGAGACTTCTATAAATGGAGACATTTGGTAACAAGGTTCCTGCATACTTAGAGAGAGTAGGAGTAGTTTTCGTTGGTGTTCCAATGGGTTTAGTGGATTGTAGACCAGTTTTACAAAGCAGTTGATCCATATACTTAGACTGACAAAGATGGAGAGTGCTTTTGGATCTGGTGACTTCAATTCCTAAGAAAAATTGAAGATTCCCCAAATCCTTCAAGGCAAACTAAGAGGTAATTAAATGAATGAGATGCTACAAATATGTAGAGTCACTACAAGTGAGAACAGTGAATCTGCATACACTAAGACAATAGTGGTGTGATTATCTTTGAACCATAAAAACATGTAGGGATTTGAATTAAAATTGTGAAATCCAAAAAGTTTCAAACTAGCACTCAACTTTTGAAACCAAGCTCTTGGAGCTTGTTTCAATCCATAAAGTGATTTCCTAAGCCTACATACCCAATCTAGATGATCTTTGACTTGTTGCATCATAAAAATAATTTCTTGTAGCTCTCCATTAAGGAAAGCATTGTTGACGTCCAATTGTTTCAATTCCCAACCTAAGGATAATTCAAGAGACAAAACCAACCTTATAGTTTGTGGTTTAACCATAGGTGAAAAAGTATCTGAGTAATCAGTAACTTCAACTTGATTGTACCCTTTAACCACTAGCTTAGCCTTATATTTGTCTAGTAAGCTATCACTCTTAAGCTTTGTCCTAAAAACCGATTTACACCCTATTGGGTCACTTTCTGTTGGACAGGGAACAAGATCCCAAGTGCCATTATCCATCAAAGCCTTAACTCCTTTTGCATAGCCACTTCTCATTCTACAATGCCCTAGGCATTTGCATAACAGCTTGGTTCTGATAAAATGGATTGTTGGGAGACTCAAATGCTATATGCAACCATGGTGCTGGCCTCAAAGAGCTAGTTTTAGATCGAGTGATCATGGGGTGGATAGGTAAATATAAACTGAAATTTGAGAAAGGAAAAGAAGAAGAAGGTATGGACATAGGAGCTTAAGGCAAAACTCACTAGAACAAGGCATTAAATCAACATAATTAGGCAGTAAAGTAGATGAAGAGAAAGAAGGAAGGTTAAGACTTAGAAATAGGTTATGACAGGACAAGTATAGACATATGTATAGGAGCAGAGTCAAAGACAAGCCGAGAGGAGTGAATAGGAAAAAACAAAGGTATTGAAAAAGTGAAGGAATGGTTAGAATAGAAGCAATTGAAGTCCACAAATCAGGAGAAAATAACGAGTACTAGTGTTTGCTAAAACTAGTGAAGTCCACAAATCAACATATAAAAGCTCAAATGGTTTTCTACAATGTACATGAGTGTGAGTGAAAAGTAGTCTATGAGTCTTGGCGAAAAGACAACTAATACACATTATTATTAGTGTACTTTACAAAGTTCAAAACTGAACTACTAGCAAGTTTATAAAACACATCTGTAGAGGGATGTGCTAAACTGTTATGCCACTCAAGGGGACTGGTAATTGAAAAAAGAAGAAGCAAAAGTAGATACAAAATGTTTATTACTGAAGATTATATTACGAGAGATGCTGGAGATAAACTGGAGTATATTCTTACTCTTTATTCTCTGTTAATTCTGATTATTACAACACTATAAATAGGAATAAGACATTAGATAAATGTCTACTAATTCTAGGAATATAACAGTTGGTATCAATAATTAAAATACAGCTTGATTTATACTAGTTTTACAACCTGTACAACACTAATAGTATTCTCTGAAAGTCTATACTCCTCCTCAAGTTGGGTAATAGATATTAATCATTCCCAACTTGCAACTCAATTCTTCGAAGATTGTTCGAGGTAACGCTTTGGTAAGGATATCTGCAATTTGATGGTTAGTAGATGTATATAGTAAGTCCACAATTTTTTCATCTATCTTTTCTTTAATGAAATGACGATCAATTTCTACATGTTTGGTTCGATCATGATGAACTAGATTTTTCGTAATTCTTATTGCAGCTTGATTGTCACAATGCATGCTGATAGGTTCAAGAGTTGTGAAGTCCAGTTCATTGAGTAGTCTTCTTAATCACATTCCTTCACAAATCCCATGAGCCATGGCTCTAAATTCAGCTTCTGCACTGCTTCGAGCGACTATTGACTGTTTCTTACTTCGCCAAGTTACAAGGTTTCCCCATACGAGTACAATATCCAGTGGTAGATCTACGATCCATTATAGAGCCTGCCCAGTCAGCATATGCAAAGACTTCAATTTTTCTAGTGAGATTCTTACTGAAATATAATCCTTTTCCTGGTGTCATCTTGAGATATCTGAGTATACGATAGACCGCTTCCATGTGTTTTTTAGTGGGACTGTTCATAAATTGACTTACAACACTTACTGAAAAACCAATATCTGGTCTAGTGTGAGATAGGTAAATGAGTTTTCCACTAATCTTTGATAACAACCTTTGTCCACAGGTGTACTATTTTTTTTTATTCCGAGTTTTATTGTAGAATCCATCGGAGTTTCTACTGGTTTATACCCCATCATTCCAGTTTCCTTGAGAAGATCAAGTACATATTTCCTTTGAGATATAGATATGTCCTTTTTTGTTCGTGCTACTTCCATCCCTAGAAAATATTTGAGATTTCCTAGATCTTTGATCTCAAATTGCTTGGCAAGGAATTCTTCGAGTTTATTCATCTCAATTGTAGAATTACCTATTAGAACAATATCATCTACGTACACAATTAGGATAACTATTCTGTCATTGGAAAAGTGTTTGACGAATAGTGTATGATCTGATTGGCATTGATTGTACCCATATCTCTTCAGAACTTTAGAGAACTTATCAAACCAGGCACGTGGAGACTGTTTCAATCCATATAAGGATTTCTTAAGTTTGTAGACTTTATTGGTTGGAACAGGAGATTCAATTCCAGTAGGAATGTCCATGTAGACTTCTTCGAGATCACCATTAAGGAATGCATTCTTGACATCTACTTGGTAGAGAGGCCAATCCAAGTTAGATGCTATGGAGAGAAGAACACGAATAGTGTTGAGCTTTGCTACAGGTGCAAAAGTCTCCTGATAGTCAATCCTATATGTCTGAGCGAATCCCCTAGCCACAAGGCGAGCTTTGAGTCTTTCTATATTGCCGTCTGCTTTGTGTTTGATTGTAAAGATCCATTTACACCCAACAACTTGTTTTCCCGATGGTAGTTCTGTGATCTCTCAAGTCTTGTTTTCCTCTAAGGCACTGAGTTCTTCACGAATAGTTGTCTTCCATTCAGGTACCTGAAATGCTTCATGAACGGAATTTGGAACCTGTATCTGATCAAGGTGGTTGATAAATGCCTTATAACTTGGTGAGAGATTTTTATAGGAAACAAAGTTGTAGATGGGGTGGTTTGTGCAAGATCTTACTCCTTTCCTTATAGCAATTGGCAAATTCAAATCATTAGGAGGTAACTCAATAATAGAAGGTTCAGGGATGTTATCTTGTGAATTGCCGGAATGGCCTGTACTCGGGTTGGATTCCTGGAATGGCTTAAGATATGCTTGGTTCTCCGCTCTTTCTTGAGTTGTTTTCCTCCTAGAGTAGACAAGAAGATCATTGTTTGGGGCAGAGAAGTTTGGATTTGTTGGTAGAGAACTTGAGGGTTCATTGGGATTATTAAGAGTATTTATTTGAGACATTGATTCACTCTCTTGAATTTGCGAGATAGGATTTGTGGGAGACTGAGTGGTTATGCTATTCCAAAGCTAGTATTCATTGCCTACGTTCTCCCCCTGAATGGTAGGTTTGGAATAGTATGGATTTTGTTCAAAGAATGTGACATCCATCGTATTATAGAATTGTTTAGTGATAGGAGAGAAGCATTTGTATCCTTTCTGGTACGATGAATATCCTATGAATATGCATTTGATGGCTCGGGGATCAAGTTTACCTCTATGATGTACATGGACATAAGCAGAACATCCAAAAATTTTAAAGGGAATGTGGGACACGATTTTAGTGTGTGGGTACGACTGAAGTAGAGTATTGATAGGTGTTTTAAACATGAGAACACGAGAGGGCATCCTATTGATAAGATAGGTAGCTATAAGAACAACTTCTCCCCAAAAATGTTGAGGGACATGAGTTGTGAACATGAGGGATCTAGCGGCCTATTCTTCCTTTCAGCCACCCCATTTTGTTGAGGTGTGTCAACACAAGAGCTTAGATGGACAATCCCTTGACTTAATAGATAATCAGTAAGGGTGGAAGCAAAGTATTCTTTAGCATTGTCAGATTTCAATACTTGGATTTTTGTTTGAAATTGGGTTTGAATCATGGTATTGAAATTTTTAAAAATTTGACCTGTTTTACATTTTTCTTTCATTAAAAATAACCAAGTGAGTCGAGTATGATCATCTACAAATGAAATGAACCAACGTTTTCCTGTGATGTTTTTAATGCGAGAAGGTCCCCAAATATCAGTGTGAATCAATGAGAAAGGATGTGACTTTTTATGTGGAAGATGAGGATATGAAGTTTTAACATGTTTTGAAAATTGACATACTTCCCATTGAAAATCCTTTGAATTTTTATTTCTAAAGGATGAAGGAAAAAGTTTTTGTAAATACAGGAAATTAGGATGACCTAAGCGATAGTGATTCAACATGATTTCACCATCATTATTGGAATTAAGATTTAACAAAATTTTATTTTGAGAAGAAACTTCGGATACAGCTTGGAGGGCTTGTATTGCTGGAGGGTTTTCACTTCGTAGGAGATAGAGTCCCGAGCATTCTTTAGCACTGTCAATCATCTTCCCCGAATCCAAGTCCTGAAATTTACATAAGTTATGAACAAATTTAGCCATACAATTTTTATCACGGGTGAGTTTAGTAATGGATACAAGATTACAATCAAGTGTGGGAACAAGAAGGACAAAATCTAGAATAAAGGAGTTTGAAATTTTAGCTGAACCAACTCCGGTTACTTTTGATACTGAACCATCGGCAATTCTGACAGTGTGGTCATTTTGGTAGATTTTAAGATTTATGAGAAGAGAAGCATCACCCGTCATGTGGTTTGAAGCACCTGAATCAACAATCCATGGTCGCATAACATGTTTTACACCAAGAGCGTTTAAAGTGTTACTTGATTGAGCTATAGTGGCAGATGATGTGGGCAAGGACTGTCCAAATAATTTCTGGAGGAGATCAATCTGTTCCTTGCTAAACAGAGTAGATTCAGGGGACGTAGTTCCATGAGATTTGGAGACAGTTTTTTTATAACTTTCTTTGTTCATGTGCTGTGTGGAAGGTGGTTTCCAATCAGCTAGTTTTCCATGAATTTTCCAGCAAGTTTCCTTAGTGTGACCAGTTCTACGGCAGTGATCACACCAAGGTCTTCCTCTACGAGGACGGTTGTCTATAGTATAAGAGTGTTGGTGTCCTCGAATAGCAAGTGTAGATTCTTCTCCAGTCACGGAAATGGTAGATTGAGGACCCATTATCACCTTTTTACGACTCTCTTCTTGACGAACTTCGGAGAAGGTTTCACGAATGTTGGGTAAGGGTTTTGTTCCTAGAATTCTGTCGCGCACATCATCAAGATCTTTATTGAGCCCCAGTAAAAATTTGAAAACCCTCTTCTTGTCAATAATCTGTTTGTACAAGATGCTGTCTGCTGGACATGTCCATTCATGAACCTCAAATAGGTCTAATTGTTGCCAACATCGAGTGAGAGAGTTAAAGTATTGGGTAATTGATAACTCTCCTTGACGAAGATCATGAAATATGCTTTCGATCTCAAATAGTTCAGACATATTATCAGAATTGGAATAAGTGTCTCTGGCGGCATCCCATATTCCTTTGGCAGTGTTATAGAGAAGAAAGTTCTCTCCAATCTCATTTGTCATGGAATTTATCAACCAAGACATCACCATATTATTTTCAGATTTCCATATTCTGTATTGCGGATTGTCTTTGTTTGGGGCTACGACATCTCCATTGAGATAGTCATCTTTTATCTTTCCACATATAAACATCATGATGGATTGAGACCATTGAAGATAATTGTGCCCATTTAATTTGTGACTAGTGATGGGCAAAATATTATTTTCTGTGGAACCAATAATTACAGGTTTTCTTGTGGCCATTGGTGTTATTTTAAGTGAGATTTATATGTGGGTTGATTTGGGTGTTGGGTTGAAATTTGTTATTAGATTAGTTGGGCTGAAATTTGTGATTGGGTTGAGCTGGGCTGAAATTTATTATTGGGCTGGGTTGTGTTGAAATTTATTATTGGGTTGGGTTGGGTTGAAAATTATTACTGGGTTGGGTTGGGCTAGGTTGGGCTGAAAAATTATTATTGGGTTGGGTTGAAAAATTATTATTGGGTTGGGTTGGTTGAATCGGGTTGGGCTGGATGTGCCAGGTTGGACTTAATGGGCCAGGTTGGACTTAATAAATCGGTTAGATTAAATCATCAAACAGAATGCACAGTATTGGAAACAGAATGCCTCACAAATATAGAAACAGAATGCAGTGCGTATTGGAACTGAGATGTGGGACTTATTGACTGAACTAGATGTTCGGCGACGACGATGGACAGATGGTCGGCGACGACGATGGACAGATGGTCGACGACGACGATGGACAGATGGTCGACGACGACGATGAACAGATAGTCTGATGGTGCATGAGTTTCGCGAGATTGAATGACTGATGTCTCACGATTTTGGGTGGTTGACAAGCTATGGGTAATGGCTCGCGAAGATGGCCTGGTCTGAGCAGAAATGGAACTCGCGATGACTGGGCTGAGAACTAAAAAAAAAAACGAGCAGAAGTTGCTCTGCTGATGTTGCAAAATTCCAGTTTCTAGGAATGCTTGCACTGCTCTTGGATACAGATTTGAGCTCAAATTGGATACAGAATTGGTGAGAAATCAAAATTGGATTTTAAAAATGCTTTGATACCATAAAGATTATATTACGAGAGATGCTGGAGATAAACTGGAGTATATTCTTACTCTTTATTCTCTGTTAATTCTGATTATTACAACACTATGATACAACACTAATAATAGGAATAAGACATTAGACAAATGTCCACTAATTCTAGAAATATAACAGCTGGTATCAATAATTAAAATACAGCTTGATTTATACTAATTTTACAACCTGTACAACACTAATAATATTCTCTTAAAGTCTACAATTACCAATTGCAAAAGTAGTACCACCAACATGACCCTCCAAAGAATAAAGTCCACTAGTCTTCCCCTTGGCCACAATTGTCTTGGGTTGTGTCTCCTTTACAAAGGTAGAGTCAGCATGAAACTCAACAATAACCTTACTATCAAAACACAAGTTTTAGACTGACATGAGGTTATGTGAGACATGAAGAGTATGCAATAAAAAAATTTATTGGAGAACAGAAGTGGCTTCACATGGAATATGGCAAGAGCCAATATTCTTGATGGAAAGGGGAAGATCCATTACCTACTGTAACGATATCTTCACCAAAGACAGGATTTGTACCTGTAGTAAGGTTGTTGTCATCATTGTGAGATGATGAGTTGCTCTAGAATCAAGCAACCAGCTGCTAGAAGGAGAATTTGCAAAACCATAAGCAACATATGCTGAAGGTTGTGACACCTTGTTATGAGCATGACTTTCTCGAAGATCACACAATTAAAAGCATTTGTTAGCAGGATGCCCATTTTTTCCCACAAATCTGGCACTGAACCTTAACACCACCACCACTTCATTTCGTGGATTTAGAATTTCCAGAATTAAGATTGCTCTTCTTAGGTTGAAACCCATTGCTCCTTTGAATAAAGTCTTGTAAATTCCAAGAACCACTATTATTCCCAAAAGAATTGTAGGAAGATCTATGAGAAGAACTAGTAGAAGAATTTTTGAATTAGAGGCCAGCAAGATTGGCAATATTAGCTTGCAAAAATTGGTTAATATCACGACTAATTTACTGCTCAATCCTTCTTTCTTAACTAAGAAATTGGCTATGAAACTCATCAAACTAGCACTATCAGAACACATAGTAAAAGATGAGACCAAAGGATTATAATTGGAGTCAAGACCTCCAATGCCATAGGGGATGAGATCACGACCAAAAACTATTCTCCTATAGTTGAAAGATTGTCTGCAACAGACTTATGACAGAATATATTCCTCACCAGATTGACCGTTCTTGGCCATAGTTTGGAGTTGCAATCGAAGATCCATAATTCATGCTTGTGAAGATGCAACACACACTCGAGTGACTCCATTGTTAAGCAACAGTTGCACCTCTTATAAGATAGAGATGCATGCTTGGAGAAACAAAACATAGAACCAGCTCTTAACGAGATTATCCAACTTATTCCAATGAACAAATATTGAATTCAGTTGTGTAGAAGCAGCAAGAAATTTGGGAGGTAGAACTAGAAGATGATCAATTATCTACTCCAAGCCATACACGATGATTACCAAAAGAACTTATTCTTTCCAGATCAAGAAATTCGTTCGATCTAACTTGATCGTAAAAGCCAGATTAGTTGGAGGAATTGCCATTGTGCAGAGTAAGTCAATTGTTGACTCTCACCTCCTGTAGGTGCCTTTCTTTGATTAACCACTGAAGGTAGTTAAGATTATTGATACACTCACGAAGTCCTCAGTTTCTTGTAGCTTTGATACCATAAACTCAAGTAGAGAGGAGCAAGAAATGAATAAACTGTGATAATGTTATCATTGAACATATGAGTGCATATATATATAATATACACACATATATATACATACATAGATACATATTATGCTAAGTTCTAACTAACCTATTGTTAGGTACAATGTAAAGCTCTAATACAGATTAATTACAAGATATTTACAAGTGCAATCCTGTACAAGTGAGCTCATTCTATCATGAAGTAACAAATGTTTTGGGAATTTTTGCTGCTTGTTTCATACCTTTACTTTTAGTTTCAAGTGGATATTTTGAATATGGTTATTGCTAAACATCTATTTCTACTTTTTAATAAGAATTCATGTATTTATATTGCTGTATACAACTTATGAGAATTTACCTCGTTTTGCAGAGCAAGGATGCAGAAGTGATGTTGAAGCTTGGGAGTACACCAGACAAACGTGAGCAATACCGTCTAATGAGAGATGCCATGGAGAAAAGGTTTATTCGAGTTACTCAAGGCTCAATAATTGGTGGAGTGCGTCTTGGGATGTTCACGGCATGTTTTTGTGGCTTGCAAAATTTGCTTGCTGAAAAACGGGGTATGCATGATGTTTTCAATATTGTTGCTGCTGGTTCAGCCACGGCTGCTACATTTGGTCTAATATGTAAGAAGTCATCTGTTTTGATCGCTTCTTTTGCTCCTTTCCTTTCATCCCATTGTGTCAACTATTTTAAATATTGAAGTGTGCCTTCTAAAAAGGGTAAAGAATACGATGAACTTCAATTTTCTATTTATCTAACCTTTTGCCTTTTCTTTTAAATGTTAACCAGTGCCTGGGTCACTTCTCTGGCGTGCAAGAAATGTGATGATGGGTTCACTTCTAGGTGCAGGTTTTTGTTTCCCACTTGGTAATGTTACAGATCTTGAACTAACAAGATGTCTGTTTATATAACCAGCATTGGTTTTTAACATCTTATAATTGACTTAATCCTTTCTCCGTTTCTTTTCTTTTCTAGTACATTGGGAACACTAATATTGAGACTTAGGGCACACTGACACTGCATTATATATAATAATAAAGGTTCGTTTTAAGCTTCTTTCAGAGTGATATTAAGTGAATACAGTCATCCATGCACTTGCATTTTTTTCTTGTTGAGTTTTAAGGCAAGTTTTTAATAAAGAGAACTTGTCTTTAGATTTTTTTTTTTGGTGGTTATGTGTGCATACGATTTCATGTTTTTCTTTTTTATCTGCATGGGCTGTGTCAGTGGCAGAGCCAACTCTAAAACTCAGAGGGGGCACTAATTAATATATGCTAAAAAATAAATAAAATAAATACGAGAAATAAGTTTGAAAATAACTTTAAAATGAAGCTTTTGTTACCATTTTACTGGGTCATTGTTCATCATAATGGACTTTACATATAAAATTTGAACTTAAAAGAATTCACTAGTAAAATTTGAACTTAAATCATAATTAAAAGAATTTACAAGTAAAATTTGAACCTAAATCATAATTTGAGAGGGGACAACATGCTAAGTATGATTTAATTTTTGTATAAATTACAAAATATCTCATGTAAAATTACACTGTCGACCAAGTGAGAGGGGGCACGGACCCTCCTGTTCCCAAGGTGGTTCTTCCCTTGGGCGTTGTTGACAGTTGCTATTTGAGAATGGTATCTATAAAGTAATTAGAGTACATAAAGCTTTAGTTGATTGGGAAGGGAAGAACAACTGACTAGAAACAACACGTTGAATCAGGTTGGGCACATCTGAAGCTTGTAGAGAAAGCAAATGAAGGTAATTCTGCTGATCATAGGGGAGGAAATAGGAGTGGTGTTGGTGCAGCTATTGAGAGACTTGAAGAAAATTTGAGCAAGTAAAAGCAATCTGGAAACAGAATCTACTACCCCTTCCTCTATACAGAGAGAGATGTAAACGTAAGATTCATTGAGACTATGGAAGGAGGAACTGAGAGAATATGGAAGTTTATGCCCATTGGTATCTTGTAATTGTTATTCTACTAATCCCTTGGAAATTTAGGGATGAGAATGTTTGTAAATATGGGGTTTCTTTTTCAGATTTTTTGGAAGCTTTATACCAATTTTCCAATAAGTTAAATTGTTATGTTTTTGTTACTTTTAATGTTAATACAATCGTTTTGAGATTTTCTGTTGTGGAAAATCCGTATATATTATGAACAATTTCTATGATCCGTAACTTTCAAGGCTTTGGTTGACCTGTTCCAGGAAATTGATCCTTAAACCTCAAAATGAAGGAATCAATTTACTACAAGCTAATCATTGTTATGACATCATTTTTTCCCCCTCTACAATTAGCCCTCTCATTAGTGAATATCAAATTTGGTAAAAAAAATCTTAGGTCAAATGGATTTGACAATTGAGTAACAGGAGGCTGTTAGATGTTCGATTTTATTCAACAAAATGCTTAGATCAATGCTGAAAAATGGACAAGGGGCGTACTGTAATTTGTACTGGTTCCATGCAAGTGTTTCTCCTTCCACTGTTATAGTCGTAAAGAAGCAATAGATGATTCTTTATTATAAAGCAACCCCAGGAAGGTCATTTCTCTTCAAATCTTTAGAACACTGCTGTATTACAGTAGGAAAAAGCAAGATAAAGCTAACACAATTTCAAAAAAGCTAGCTGAGATCTCTTAAAAAAGAAGAATAAATCTCTACCCAAAAAGAGAAAGCAAAACCCATAAACAATTCAATTAGATTCTGTAGCACCTCATGTGAATAAAGTCCCAGCAAAACCATGCCTACAAAACTCATACTTGCTCAACCAATCAAGCAAAGCATCAAATCACTTCATTCTAACCCACCTTCTTTGTTCTCCCAAATAAACTTTCACAATCCAATTTTCCTTCCAACGAAACACTTCTATCTCCAATTCTTCGTATCTGCCTCTCTCTCTCTCTCTCTCTCTCTCACACACACACACACACACACACACAACACATCCATGATCACTTCTATTACCACAACCCTTTACTTCCTTTCAACATTGCTTCCACTACTTTCAGCCAACAATCACACAAACTCATGTAGATCATATTGTGGCAACTTAACTGTAGATTATCCATTTGCACTTCAATATGGATGTGGCCACCCTGGTTTTCGAGATCTTTTATTTTGTATGAATGATGTTCTCATGTTTCATATAAGTTCAGGATCCTACAGAGTATTGGACATAGACTATGCTTATCAAGCCCTTACACTTCATGACCCTCACATGTCAACTTGTGACACAATTGTGCTAGGTGGTCGGGGTAATGGTTTTGCAGTCGAGACATGGCGGGAACCATATATGATTCCAGCAGCCGATAACATGTTCATGCTAATTGGTTGCTCTGCCCAATCACCACTCTTCCAAGGCTTCCCAGGAAAGCACTTGGCTTGTCAAAATGTTTCAGGTATGAGTTGTGAGGAGTACTATGATTGTCCAGCTTGGGACTTATTGGGCCACAAGAAATTGGGCTCGAGGTTTGGATCTGGGCCTCCCGAGTGTTGTGCTGTGTCATTTGAGGCAATAAAGGCCATAAATTTAAGCAAGCTAGAGTGTGAAGGGTACAGCAGTGCTTATAGTTTGGCTCCATTAAGAGTAGATGGGCCTAGTGATTGGTCATATGGGATAAGAGTGAAATATTTTGCTCAAAGTAGCAATGAATTTTGTAGGGCTTGTGAAGCAACTGGTGGTACTTGTGGTTATGGCTCAGATGGTATTAGGCAATTGTGCATGTGTGGGAATTCCAATTCAACATCAAATTGTGATTCTGGTGAGCTCGCAATTCCACTTTCTTTTGTTTCCTCTAAATCATCTTCATCAGTTAAACTGGTAATGGTAGAGACTAAATTTGGGCCATTTCAAGCTACAAAGCCCAACGAGCAGCCAATTGAAAGAAAGTTTCATTGCTTTAGCACTGTATTTATTAGTTACAAACTAGATATATTTTTTTTATAAATAGAATACAAATTAAAGTATAATGTAGATTGAAAGTAGAGAAAAGTTACAACAAAAAGAGTTAACCAGTATTATATATGTGGGCACTGATTAGTTGCACTTTGTTTCATGACATGCAGTTGTATCGTCATCAACAACAAGGGTGTGCTCTGCTTCTTTGGCTGATAAATTAGCAGGTACTAGTGGTAAACAAATTGCTATGGCAATAAAATAGATAATTTATGCAGTTTTATTATGACAATAATAAAAATAAAAAAAGGTCGTGATCTTTAAACTTATGTTTTTGAAACATTTTAATTCTTAAAATTTTAATTTGTAGATTTTAATATCCATATTTTAAAGGGTTAGGATGTCATGTATAAAAAAAAGTACATAATTCTATGTTTTTGAGTCACGTTACTCTCTAAAATTTAGTCAGATAGGATGCATAATATGGACTGAGGTATTTTTTATTTTATTTTAAAAAAGACCTAATTAAGTGTATTACTTGAAAATTTAGCGATCAAAATATTACACAGACATAAATTTAATCACCTTGATATCACTCCATCCATAAATAGAGAAATTCAATGGCACAAATTTGCTTTACACTAATTACTGTGTTAAGAAGCAAAGTTACCCTAGAAATGAAGTTAATTTTTTTAAAAAAATATATAGCATATGACAAATAATTAATATAAGTGTAAATGTGTTTTGCATTTACCATTTTTCTAACAACTCTTTGGATTCTTAGGGGGAAGGGGAAAAATACATAAAACTGTTTCTTTTAATCAGGAATGAGTCTGCATCCTTGATATTGATATTATTTTTATTTTAATTATTTACTTTCTTTTAATATAATTCTTGTCTCAAAAGTCATGCTCCATCTGATAACCTAAAAAAAAAAAGAGTCATGCATGCTTCATTCGTCCTTCAACAAAGTTAGACCACGCAATAATTTCTATTTAAAATCTCTCTTTGCAGGACTTGTAATGAGTTTAGTGCTAGCATGGATCACAGTTTCAGCCAACTAAAAATGGAGACACCATCTTCCTATATTCAATTTGAAATATTCTAAATCCATGTATATTCATTCTATTGTTCTTTGATACCCATTCGTTAGTTTTGTGTGTTTGTACAAAGCGTGCATGAGAGAGATGATTAACATTACTTTTGAGTTTTGTATGCTTCAATATTTTTGAATAGTCCTACATTATTTTAATATTTCATACTAATAGAAGGACGCTATTTAAAAAATAATAATAATTCAAACTGTATTTGATATAATTCGATGAGTCTTCAAATGGAGGAGAGAGTCTTGTCCACCAAACAATGTCGGGATAGGAGAGGAAAATGCTTTGCTATTAAGATCAGCTACTTGTTCACCTCGATCAGGTCCCCAGCTAGAGGCGATTGATCCCAAAACCCAATCAGTTGAACCAGCCAATAATACCTAAAATAGCTACATTTAGAAGGGGTTGATAACTTAATGGTATCCATTTTAATTAAAAAGTACTCATATTTAAAATAGTATGATAATAATCCCTGGTTTATTTTAAAGTATATAAATAATCTAATTTATGTTTTAAATTAATAATTTTATTATAGATTTGTCACATATGATGTAATTTAATATTACTCTTAGTTAATAAAATATATACATGTTGATTTATGTTTTCATATTATTATATTGATAGTTTATAAATTTAATTTTAGGTATATTAATAAGCTTAAATTAAAAATTAAGGATAAATTTATTTTTAAAGTTGTTTCTCGTTACTGAATCACTTTTTAGACTTCAACCTACTGGTTTTTGTGCAAAAAGCTTTTTAATGGCTAACTATTTCTTAAATATTACATTGTAGTTACAATAATTAATAAATTTAACTTCTTAAGCGCTTTTTATTTTATTTTTTTACCTTTTAGTTTCATAACCTTGATACATAGATTCAAATTTATTGATAAGTACTTTAGCTCAAAATCATTACATTTATAACATTGTTGATATAATTTAATAGTAAAATTCTTATCATGGTCAATTTGATTATAATTATCAATTTTTTGTTAAATTTTATAACTAAAATTATTTTAATTTATTTTTTTATCAAAATAACTAACATCTTGTAAGAATAAGAAACCAAATCAATCATAAATAATTATATTACTTAACGATTATTTCAAGCTATCAAGTCTAGAGTTACATGTACCATTGTTTTTCCCATTTAAACCTAATTAAGAATATGGTAAATTTTTATAAGTCTTGCATTAATTTAAAGAATAGTTTAAATCAATAATTTAAATTGTATATTCATATATAAAAGAATCTAAGATATGATACATTACTCGAGTAAGGAGTTACATAATCCTTAACGACTCAACCTTAATAAATGCAGAACACTTAAATAATTCACGCAGTAGAAAAACAATAAATATAATATTAAAAATAAATGATTTTAATAATAGATATTATATATCAAACAAAAAACAAGTAAATAATAAATTCTTTATAATCAAAATTTAAGCTTATAGTATGTTGAAATATACGTACCTTAAACTTAGATTATAACATAATATCAGATCATGCATAACAATTAATGTAACGAGGCAAATTCATATAGATATCGTATGTATATGGTAACATCTTCGAGTTGTTTAAGGAAACCACCAGTAGCAACTAATTCACTAAGTAATAAACAAGTTACAATAATAAAAGACAGTAAAATCACTATTACCTCTATCAATCAAGACCTCCATTTAAACTACCCACTGTTACTCTTCACTTGATGCTTCCACAACTGATTTGTTCAACACTCGAGCCCGATTGTTCTTCACAGCCAACACCACCTAATATGGTATGACTGGAAACCTTAAATCAAGTAACTGAAAGTGTAACAACTTATACTCTCAAAAGACACACAATCCAATACTAATATCAAATTGTGTATGAAAGATATACAGTCAAACCACGTATGTACACAACTTACGATTTGATTACTGAACTTATAAAACGACCCATTCTCAATTGTATGCTCACCAAAATGATTTCAAAAATGGATATATTAATTAATGCAAATTTTGGTAGAGTTTTGCTATGGAAAACATGAGTGAAGAGAAGAAAAATAAGTGAGATATTTATAGCATTTAAATTGACCACCTCACCACTACCTTGCTACCACCTGATACGAGTTTCTTGAAGGGTTTATTGGTGAGCTTGTTGACAAGGTGTGTAAAATGTGATATTTTTTGTTTTCAAAAATGCCGAGTAAGAAACAACAAATACCCATGTCTGAAACAAGTTAAAAACCACGAGTAATAACGTTGACGAGCGAGCATGAATCGCTCGTACGCTCACTCGTCAAAAATCAACACTCTCAACCTAACATGTACACTACGAAAACCAACCTAATAGTGTGTATAACATGTTTGTTTACAAAATGTAACTAGCTATGTACATGTGTGAATTACTTATTCACATTAACCAATCTTATATAGAAGAAGACATAACATTGAATAAAATAAAACACATTATTTTGTACACGAGAAGTCAATACACAGATATAAATACAATTGGACTTATATTATGTTTAATTGAGAAAAAAGAGGAAATGATAATATAAAGAAAAAATGTTCATTTAGACATTATGTAAAAAACTTTAAATTTAATATTTTTAATATTTTTATTTTAATTGATTATTTATATTATTAAATGTTATTCAATCAATTGTTCTAATAAAAAATTATCATTTTAATTGAAAAATATATAAATAACATGTACAACACATGATGTTATAATTACATTGTCTTATTTACAATAAACCCTTATAAATTCACGATTTGTATAAGTGACTTAAATATTTCAATTAACTTAGTTAATTTTTGATAAAAGTAATTGATTGAAAAAAAAATTCAATAATAAAAATAATTGATTAAAAGATTTTAATAAAAAAATATTTCAATTAATAAATTAAAATTTTTCTAATAATATAAGTAGTAAAATAAAAATTTGTTTTAATATAAACTTATATTTTTCCAACATAAATGGAAAGTTTATATAACATATAATATTTTACTTTCTATTTTAAAAAACTATTAAGCCCAAAATTTCATTATTTTAGAGTTTTAACGTTTTTTTTTCTTAAAAAAAATATATGATACATGTTTTTTTACTGGACCCAAAAGAAATATATATGTGTGTTAAAGGTGAGATAAAATAGTTAATATATTGAATGTTCAATTTACTATCCATTTGTGGTAACTTGATCGAATTACTACTCAAAATTAATTTGACCAATTTATTATTTTAACTTCTCTATTTTCATTGATTTGGAATTATAGTTTCTCTAATTTGATCAATTTAAGTTCATAATTTTTTCAATTTAACTGATCTAAATATTGTTAGGGTACTAGATGGGTCAAATTAAAATATTAAGATATCAAATTAATTAAATTGAAAAAACTGAATATCAAATTGATCAAATTAATACTTGAAAAGTAATTTGATCCAATCATTCGTTATAACTAAACTTAATTAAAAAGTGTTTTTATAAGTATGCACACTGATATTAATATTACTCAATTTTTAACAAAATTTTAGATAGGACTACAACCCCTCCTAGTCCATGAATAGGTCTGCTTCATCATATCATAAGATTTCATAATGTAACACTAAGATATTATGATTTTTTTTTTTTACCATTATATCATTCATATGTCATATCATATAAATTTTACATTCAATCATTTACTAGATTATTTTCTCTAAATCTTGTGTTAGTTTTAAGTTTATATCTTACTTTTTATTATTTATCTTTTACTTTAAAATTTTTTCTAAAAAACTAAGATTTATTTTTAAAGCTTTAATACTTGAATGTTGTATCCTCTTTACTTTGTACTCATGCTTATTGTAAATTGTACATTCGATCATTTACTAGATTATTTTCTCTAAATCTTGTGTTAGTTTTAAGTTTATATCTTACTTTTTATTATTTATCTTTTACTTTAAAATTTTTTCTAAAAAACCAAGATTTATTTTTAAAGCTTTAATACTTGAATGTTGTATCCTCTTTACTTTGTACTTTGTACTTATGCTTATTGTTGTTTTCATTTAAATTTTCATGTCATACAAATTATTTATATGTATTTAGGACTTAACTTACTCATATAATTATAATTAAATTAATATATTTAATTGATATTTCTATTGGTTTGGATTATTTACTCTTTCTCCATTTTTTGTTTTTATATTCTTTTACTTAAATGTTTTATTATCAAATAAAATTCCAAGTTCTTTACTTAAATGTTTTATTATCAAATAAAATCACAAGTTCCTTACTTAAATGTTTTATCACCAAGTAAAAGCAAATTTTTATCCCAAAATCATCCATTCTTCTCAAGTTTTTCTCGCAAAACCATCTTCTTCAATATAATTAAATTCTTTTAAGTTTTTTCCAGACTACTAATTTTTCATCTTGTCCTTATTTTTTTGCCTATATGCCTTGTATGTTGAAATTTTTAATTAAATCCAAATTTTGAATTATTGATGTACCTAAACCTAAATGCAAGGTATTATATTGTTATAAAAATATAGATGCACATGTATACCTTATATTTAGAATTTACATCCAAGAGAAGCACAATATACACAATAAAAAATAATACTAATTAATTTTTAATTATTATTTATTTTTAGTTGAAAAAAGTTATATGTATCTAATTTTAGTAAAATGTATTTAAATTATTGAGTATTAAAGTTAAAAATTTAAAACTCATGTGTGACAATTTTATTTTATACATTTGTTTGTTCATAATTTCATAACTATTATACCTAAAAATTTATTTATCAAAAGTTGAAGTGAGGTACGTACCCCTCCTTACCATTACATGCATCCGCCCCTGCTTTTTGTTAAGTAATGTACCACTAATATACCAAATCTTCTAAATGATATAATTATCCTTCAATTATATCATATGTGACAAACATAAGTTGAAATCCTAGATTTAAAACATGAAACTGACAATTTATGTACCTTAAAAGTAAATAAGTGGATTACTATTATACTATCCCTATGAGTATCTTTTGGTTAAAAAGATACCAGTAAGTTACCAAACTCCTATTTTTGGTATGCTTAAAACTGTTCATAACTAGGAGTTAATAACTAGGAGCTATTATTTCTTTATTGGAATTTACTATAACTATGATATGCAAGTAACGATCCATGTCGACTCAACTAAATATCAAAACATACGACCATAGCTAAAGCATTTCTCTCCAAAATGGTAAAGCAATATGTTTTCTTATTGTATCAGAAACTGAAATGCCTGCAAAATGAGTCCAGTCATTAATTTAGACACTCTTCACAGCTGCTTCTTTTTTTAATTTCTGCAACCATCAAAAAGAGGGGCTTGTGTTACGGATATTTTTAACTAGGAATTTTTAGTTGTTCAAAATCATTGTTTGATACTTACATTGGAGATATCAATCCAATGATCAAGAGTCTTGATGGCTTTTCCCGATATTTGCGTCTCACGAGCCAGAGTGACTCCTTCAGCTAAGGTGCTCACAATACCACTAACCAAAAGAGATGCTGCAGCATTTAAGACCTGGTCCATTTTTATAGCATTAGACAAAGTTTCAAGTTTTTCACAGAAAAAGATTGATAAGATTGCTATCACTGTACGAATTGAAGAGAAACATACAAATGCATCTGCGATTGAACCTTTCTCTCCTGACAATACACGCTTCAACGATGTAGCATTATAGTCTGGGCCTCCACCTCGTAAGCTGTCTAAGGTGCATCGAGGAATTCCAAAATCCACTGTTCAATTTGAATTATAATTTTATCATCAGTTGAAGCATTTATAACCCGAGATCATAGTGCCAATCAGTACAAAAGCAATGAATGTGAGGTACAAAGAATAATGTTCACATGGATCGAAGGAGAACTTCTCAATCTTGTCTGGAGTAACATCAAGGATCAACCCAGGTCCTGTGTTAATATGGTGAATCAGAAGAAAAAGAAAATCTTTTTGTACATTCTGAGCATCAATATGTCATTTGATCTAACTGGTAAAAAAAGGGGATAAAGGGCACCAGAGGTATTGTAATTTACATGAGCGGAGTGCACAAGTCCCATAGTTTTTAAGTCCTATTGTTTTCATAAAATTAATATTAAAATTCTATTTTGACTGTTCACTGAGAAATCGGACCAGATTTTTTCTATTGCTTTCATAAAATTAATATTAAAATTCTATTTTGACTGTTCACTAAGAAATCGGACCAGATTTTTTCAATTGTTGCCCATGTGACTAAATTTATGAGGATATTTATAGAATGATATTTTTATTGAGGTTATTGAGATTGCTATCAAGTTATATGAAATTAGACATGGAAGGTAAATGATTAGAAATATCCTCATAAATTTGAGTGCATGACCATCAAATGAAAGAATCTAACCCAACTTATCAATCAACTGTTAAAATAGGATTTTAGTGTTAATTTTACGAAAGCAATGGAATTATGTGATCCACTAAAAAGCTATGGGACTTATGTGATCTACTCGTGTAAACTACAAGACTCTTGACACTCTTCACCTTAAAAAAGCATATATTTACCAAGGGGACTCATTTCATCCAATCCCTCTGAGTGAACGACTAATGCCCTTTTCATGCCAAATCGTTGCAACGCTTTAGCCATCTTTGTGACCTAACAAAGGGAGAAATTTGATGGATCAAATACACATTGAACAACAACATAGACTTAATTGAAAGTATATTCAGTAAAACAAGAGGATTGAGATATGCCATGGTGCCAGAAACATCTCTATCTTGCTAAAATCTCAGCCATTTAACACAAGTGTTATCAAAGATGCTAAAAGCACAGAAGAAAGTTTGAAGCAAAAATAAATGCATAAGGTGATGATAATGCTATTCCTAAGACTTCAACTCTACGAAGAAAGACTTACCAAGTCTTTTGAGTATACCCCAACAACAGCATAAGGTACTCTCGCTGGATTCAACATTGGGCCCAATATGTTGAATACAGTCTTTACTTTCAACTTCTTCCTGACTGGACTGACAACCTTCATTGCTGGATGATAGATCGGTGCCATCATAAAACCAATTCCTGCTTCATTCACACATCTTGCTATGCCCTGTTTTCAAGATAATAACAAATTGAATATCTGGATAATGATTTGTCCAGAAAAATTTCAGTAGTTTTTCACTTTCAATGAAGTGATTCTGAAGCAAATATATGACTCAATTTTCATAGTCCGTGATCAGCAGAATGAGCAAAGATAACACCCTAACGATTATCTTGAAAATAATGATTTTCGATTTAAAAAAGAGTAAGGACATTGCTTGCCCTTAGTATAATTATTTTCAATTCATCATAATTTTAAGAGCAGTACACAATAAATGAATTTTAAAATATGATACTCTATTTCAGTTCAGAGTTCCTATAAGCTTAGGTTAAGGCATTTATCATGTGTCTCTTGCTAACCAATAAGCTACAGAAAACTCAACATATAAAATAGTTATAAAATAACTTTTGAGGCCAAATGCATCACCAATCTAATTTAAAAAACCAGACTATCAATATACCAACCTCTGGGTCCAGGTTAATGTTTACTCCAAGTTCTTCTAATACATCAGCACTTCCACATGCTGAAGAACTTGAACGGTTTCCTTGCTGCAACATAGACACTTTCTTAACAATTCTTCCATTGCTTATTGCTACTTTAAGGAAACAAATTGATCCAGGGTCATATATTCAATGGAGATGAATGTACCTTTGCAACTTTGGCACCACAAGCTGCAGCAAGTATAGAAGCTCCTGTTGATATGTTCACTGTGTTGGCACCATCACCACCTGTTCCAACTATATCTACTACATCTTGCAAGCCTTCTACCTTCACACTGTGCTCGATCATTGCTCTTGCCAAGCCAACAATCTGCTCAAATGCAAAATTTCCACAAATGATCTCTTTCACTATGTCTAAACATCTTTTTACAAAATAGTGACTAAAAAAAGAAAAAAAATTGACCTTTACTGACTAGAATTTGAAGAGTTATTTTTTTCAATTTGAAAGCAAAATTTAGATTCATAACGCAGTCACAATCAAATCCTTGAAACAAATAAAGAAAAATTTAGATTCATAACGCAGTCATTATCATATCCTTTAAACAAATACCTCTCAATACTTAATATATTTGGTAGAACAAATATTCGAAAGCATAAATTTGGAGATGCTTAAGGTTTATGTTTAAATGGTTGAACTCTATACAATTGCAAACAGCTAGCAGACTCTTAATTTTCTGTACAATGTATATTAATCTCTGAATGGGGTATTAATTAATGTGAAGATAATAACAATAAATATAAATATACCATGAAAAAAAAATTAGAAAAAAAAAGAACTCACTTCCTCATAAGTCTCTCCTTTGGCTCTCAATAACACAAGAAAAGCACTGATTAATGCCTCATCAGCATCACTCAGCAAGAAATTCAAGGACGCTTCGGCCTCTGACTCAGTCAAATCCACACGATTGACCAAAGATTCAATCAACTGCCAAAACCCAAAAAGAAAAATCAAACTTGCAATTGGAATTTCCTATAAAATCAAATATTTAAATGGGTAAAGGATAATGTCAAACCTCATTGAAGGATGTGAAAGGTGGGCTTGAATTTTCCCCAGCAGTAGGCAGGGCACTGACCAAAGAGCATGTCCGAGAAGCTAAGGTCCTCGCATTTGGGTGAAGAACTACCGTTTTGGGAGTGAGAAGTCGAGGCTCAAGGTTAGAGAAACGAGACAATGGAGAGATTTTGAGAGGAGATCGAAATGCAGAAGACGCCATATTGCTACAGACACAAACCAGACCTGAACCAAAGAATGAAATTTTAGTCAGATCCAATTTCTGGTTTTGTTCTTAAAGGATGAGATCAAGCCTGTGCATGAAATAGTGGTTCCACTGGTAGAAGAAAAATCCATGGGAGTAGGTTGGGAAATATTTGTTTTTTATTCGTAAAGTAAGGGGAAAAAAATTATTTGCTTTCCACTTGAGGCTTTTCAATTTTGTCTTCAGTCTTTGCGAATAGGGACGAAATTTATTATTTAACGTAGATGTAATTTTTGGTTGGGAAAATAAAGAGAATAAAAATGATAATATAAATTAAAATTAATAAAAATAATAATATTATTAGTATGTTTTTATGAATAGTTAAATTAAAGATAAAGTTTTTAGTTTTATTTTTAGATAAGATGCAATGAGAAAACATAATAAATAAGTATATAAATATATAAGAAAAATAAAATATTTTAACGTGGTTTAGAGTGATCATTCTTGTTAATATTTAAATATTTTAAATTTTATTTTAAATTAATAATTAAAATAAATATATGAATAATTTAAATAATTTACATTAACATTATTTTAGACCAAACGTGCCTCTCAGTAAGAAATTTAAATGGATGTTAAACATCATTTATACTTATGAGCAATGTTAAGAATATTTAAATTTGAACCAAATTTTATACTCGTACTGGTGAAAATCTTTCAAATTAATTTTAAAAATAATCAAGTTATTTTTTTTTTCAAAAACAATTTGGTACTAATACACTATAAATAATGTTAGTAAATTTGTGTGCATTTAAAATTGTTATTATATTTATTTGTAATTTTGATTTTTTTTATTTATTTACATTTTTAAAAGGATGTTTTTGAACTTTTGATGATTTTGTTCATAAATCATAATGAAAACATCTTGAAGAAACTCTTTTTTTATATATTTTGTTTGATTCCTTATTATATAAGGACAATTTTGTCAGGATGATGTGACGTAATTTGTCTGTGAAAAGAGTGGATTTTGACGCATCACACTTACGTGTAATTTATATATAAGCTATTAATAGAAATAACAAAAAATCTTCTTAAATATATGTAAGATTTTAAAAAATTCAAAAATATAGAGGTTAAATCAAATAGTTATAAAAAAATGAAAGAAAAAAACCAAAAAAAAAAAAGACATAAAAACAGAATACATTTCAAAATGTTTTTCATAAAAAATTTAAAGAAATTAAAAATAAAGTTAAATCTTAAAGAATAAGATGGATTTAAAAACTTATCATTTTTATTAAGAAAATTATTTCCTATAAAAATATAATCTATTATGACATAAGTAATAAAGAAATGAATATTAAAATTACAGATACAAAAAGTAGATATAATATATCATTAATTGATAAAGAAATTATATTAAAAAGTTATCAAAAATTCCTCATAAAGATAAAGAAAAGTTTGGATACATCCATTTAGGAGGAATTCAAATATTAATAAAAGTTCATTTTAAAGAAGAAATAGATACACCAATAAAAATAACATTATTAGATAACAGAATAATAAATAGACAATATGTCTTATTAGAAATAATTCATGGTAATTTAGGATACCAAAAACTAAAATTTACAGTATATCTTATATTTGCTATAAATATACATGATAAAAATCTAAATCAAGTATTAAATTTAACTTATAAATTTAAAAGAGGAGATTTAATGAAAGAAGAAAATCATTCATTTTCAATACATTATTTAGTAGCATATTATTTAACAAATAGTCATAATAGTTTAATATATGGACAGAATAAATTTATAGAAATAGATAAAAATTTTAAGGAACTTGGACAAATAATAAAACCAGAAATACTAACAGACTTTGAAATACCAAAAGAATGAAAATTAGATATTAAAAAAACCCTTAATAAACAAGAAGAAATAGTAATGTTGTTAAAACTAATAGTATACTAAGATTTACTTTTATAGACCATGAAGGTGAAACTTCTAACAAAAAAGAAGTTAAAAAACTAGAAAATAAAGTTAAAATAACAAAGGTATTAGTTCATGATTGTATATTAGGGAAAAATAATGTTTAGAGATAAAATAAAAAATATGTATTTAAAAGTAAGTGAAAACCCAGCGAGTGTAGCAAAAAATCAAGTAACATTATTTGAAACTATACAATTATTAACAGCGGAAATAGATTTAGTCTAAGAATCAAACACAAAAAATTTACAGAAAATAATAGATATATAAAAAGAATTACTAATAGAAATAAATGAATGCGGTTATAATAAACTACAATAATATATGCACAAGAAATTTTCAGAACTAAGAAAAGATGTATACAATATACATAAGAATAATGAAATAATAGGTTATAAATATGATCCCTTAAAAGGATTAAGAGAAGAACAACTAAGGAGATCAGATTCTCTCATTCTTAAAAATGAGAAAAGGGAAAATGAGAAAATTTCTAAAAATAAAGAGATAATTCCAATTTAATGGAATATAGAAAAAAATTAGAAATAAAATTCATGGACCTTGAAAATAGAGATATAAAAACATTGGTCAGTTTATTAACATTAACCGATGAAGAAATAGAAGAACATTATAATGAAAAACTTTGTACTAACAAAGAAGATGATGATATGACAATAATCAGTGAAACTGATTCTGAACCAGAAAATTTGACCTCAAAAGATCATATGAAACCAATTTTATTAACAGTCCCTTACCAAGAAGGAACATCTGACCCACATAAGAGAGAAAGAGATAGGCAAAGATCAGAAAAACGTGATACTACAGATAGAAGAAGACAACCACCTAAAATGGAGGAATGGTTGCATTGGGGAACTAGAGATAGTATTCTACCAGAGTTTAAACTCTATGATAATTATAAATATGAACCTCTAGATTTAGATTATATAAGAGATAGGAAAAAACTTTAGATGAATGGGCTAGTGGAATGAGTGTGCTCATACAAAATTCTCAAACTACCCAAAACTTGTAGAGTGCTCATATATTTTGTTTGGTTTTCAAACTTAACAGATCAACAACATTTATTAATGTAAGGAAATGCTTCCATAGGAAGAGAATACTTGGATACAGTAATAAATGAAATATGTAAAGAATTTATTGGAGAAGATAAAAGAATGATTATCACTGAATCCAGTGAAAATGAAATCAATGAAGCTAAATGACATCTAACAAATATGGAAATTTGTAACATGTGTTACATAGATTCTTTTATTTATGAATATGAAATGTATTACCATAAATTATCACCCTCTATGCAAACAACTTATAAAGAAATGTTTTTTCAAAAATTACCTGGAACATTATATAAAACCTTAACGAAAAATTGGGAACAAAGGAATAGAGCAATTATACCAGATACTCTAGGAGGAAGAATAAGAAGCCTTAAAGATTAGGTCATTATTAAATGCCAAGAAAGAAAAGAATATAAACAAATAAGAGGAAATGATAAAATCTGCTGTGATACAAGAGATTTTATAATACTAGGAAAATATAGATGTAATATAAAATCTTATAAACAAAAATATAAATATAAAAAAATATAAAAGATTTTAAAAATATAAATTTAGAAAATAAAATTCCCAAAAATATACAAAGAGATTTAATAGAGAAAACTACAAGAAAATATATTTTAGAAGAAAGATTTATAAACCTTCTGAAAAAAGGAATTATTGTCCTTCAGGAAAGAAAAAATACAAATGTTGGATCTGTAATGAGGAAAGACATTATGCTAACGAATGTCCAAGCATACTTTAACATAAAAAAAATTAAAAAAGAATTTTCATAAAGAAACAAAAATCTTAGAAGAAGCTTTCAAAATGGAATTAGAACTAATCGAAGAATCTAATATAGATGATACTTATAGTATCTATCTATTGGAAGAAACTGAGGAAGAAATAACTGACTCAGAATATGAACACTCAAATTATGAATATTCTTCATCAGAAGATGAATGATTTGTATAGTATTACAAATCCAATTAGTACTTACATTAAAGTATGACTAAAATTTAAAAGCTATAACACTTATCATTTACATGCATATATAGATACAGGAGCTAGTATGTGTGTAGCCAGTAGATATATATTTTCAGAAGACAACTAGAAACAAGCACCAAAAAATTTAATTGTAAGAATTGCTAATAATACTATAATAAAACTCAATCAGGTATTAAAAGATACTGATATAATAATAGGAGGAAAAAATTTTCACATTCCTACCATATATCAACAAGAAACAAGAGTAGATTTTTTAATAGAAAATAATTTTCTAAACTTATATCAACCTTTCCCACAACATTCCGACAAAATAAGTCTCATAACCTTAGAAGGAGATACCATCTATGTTTCTAAAGTAAGAAAAGCTTTAACTGTCTCAAACCCAACTTTTATGCAACAACATAAAAAACGAAAATGTGGTGAGATAGAATACCAATAAAAACCTTATTTAGAAAATATTTCATTAGATATAGAAAAAAAACAAAATTATTTTCTTAATGAAATACAAGAAGACAAAGCCCTAACAGGCATTAGAAAACTATTAAAAACAACCAATTCAAAAAATCTTTTGGATCTAAAAATAAATAAATCTAAAACAATAGTTAACATAAAATTAAGAGATCCTAACAAGATCATAAGAGTAAAACCAATGATTTATACTCCAGAAGATAGGATTGAATTTGGAAAACAAATTCAAGAAATTTTTGGAATTAAAAGTCATAATACCAAGTAATTCACCTCACTATAGTCCAGCATTTTTAGTTGAAAAAGAAGTTGAGAAAAGAAGAGGAAAAAAGAGAATGGTAATAAACTTTAAAACATTGAATAAAAAAACCATTGACGATGGATACTTCATTCCAAAAAAGGAAGAACTACTATCATTAATAAAAGGAAAGAAATATTTCTCGAGTTTTGATTGCAAAAGTGGATTTTAGTAAATAAGACTGGATGACAAATCCCAAAAATTAACTGCATTTAGTTGCCCCCAAGCTCAATTCCAATGGATAGTTATACCATTTGGATTAAAACAAGCTCCAAGTATTTTTCAAAGATATATGGATAACATTTTTAAGAAATTACAAGATATTTGTTGTGTTTACATAAATAATATTTTGATTTTTAGTAATGAATTAAATAAATATTATTTGGATATTATCAATATTCTACAAGAATGTAGAAAATATGACATTGTACTATTTGAAAAGAAAGCAGTACTTGCTCAACAAAAATTTAAATACTTAGGGTTGGAAATTGAAGATAGAAAACATAATCTACAATCCCATATACTAAATAATATTCAAGGTTTTCTTAGTGAATTAAAAGATAAAACCAATTACAAATATTTTTAGGATGTTTAACATATGCAAAAGCATACATCAATAAACTTGCAAAAATGAGAAAACCATTACAAGCAAATTGAAAACAAAATCATATATGGAAATGGACAGAAGAAGATATTCTATGTATGGATAGAGTAAAAGCAAAGGTAAAAAATTTACCAACTTTATACCATCAAAGACCAAATGATAAGATGATAATTGAAACAGAGGCTTCATAAGAATATTTGGGAGCAGTTCTTAAAGCAAGAGTACATGACAAAGATGAATATCTTTGTAGATATACATTAGGATCTTTCCAGCTTCCTTAACATACACAATAAGTTTTCCTCTTCTTTAGGTGTAAGTGATGCCGCAATAATCACTGAAAAGGTGTAACTATCACCCAAGAACGTATAGCAAAGATGCTTAAGCAATTGCTTCAACTCTGGAGTTGTAGTTTGATGCACTTTTTCTATAGAGATTACAGAATCCGTCTTTGCTACTATTAGCTCTAGCCTCTCTACTTCTTTGTTAAATGATGTAGCCTGCTGCGATGCTTCCAAGGCAAAATACACAGTAGAGAAATTTTTCACTAACAAAAGGTAAATCAGATTCAAAAATAGCAAAGTTATTAAAATCATAAGCATGAGATGAAGTGGTGATATATCATTCTAGGTGTTCAGTCGGCATATTCTCTTGAAAGGCTTTAGTACACATCGCTCAATGACATATACTCGAAAGCAAGTGCTTGGATCTTCTAGAAATCTCATGGCTTTATAAATGTTGAATGTAACATCTTCCTTGCTCATTCTCAATGTTTACTCACCCTTTTGAACATCCAAAAAAGCCCTTCCCGTATTCAAGAATGTTCAGCCAAGAATTAGTGGGACATATTGGTCTTCATCCATATCTAACACCACAAAATTAGCAGGAAAAATAAATTTATCCACCTTACTAATACATCTTCTATGATTACACGTGAATACTTGATAGACCGGTCTGCTAGTTGCAAAGAAATTGTTGTTTGTTTCATCTCTCAAGTCCCAATGTATCTAAATGAATATGTATGTGAATTTTGTTAAAGATATCCAAAAACTTAGAAAATTGCTTATCTAATTTTTGTTTTGGAAAGCGTTGAGGATAAAGAGGTGGAGTAAAGATAATAGGAGGATTTTCAGGAAATGAAATTGATGGAGGAATGTTAGTCTCTCTTAGTGTATCATTAAGAATCTTCTCTTCTTCTACTTTATTATTGCTTTCGTCATTGTTTGGAGCTGTAGGGATGGGCTCAGTTTCCTTTGATGGTAACCTCTCAGTTTCTCTTCCACTCCATAGTGTAATAGCCTTGCATTGTTCATTTGAATTCACTTCTGTATTGCTAGGAAAAGTTCCTCTTTATTGGGCATTGATGGTTGTAACTAGTTTTCAAATTTTCACTACAATATTTTTCATAATGGCTCCCAAATTGCTACAAGGAGTCTCAATGTTATCTAACCGTGAATGACTCTTTTTAAACCTTGTTTTGGTTTCCTCAACAAAGAAAACCATGGCATCCTCAAGTGAAATGTTCTTCTCACTTGATTGACTATCAAACCCTAGAGGAGGCTGCAACAAATTCTTTATGTTTCCATAAGAAAAATTCTCTTGATTTCGAAGTCTTAGATGATAGTAATATTTCATAGGATTACCACGATAGTTGTAGTTCTAGTTGTTGATGTATTGAACCTGTTCTTGACTTGCTTCATTCATCAGAACTGTCATACTTGAATCTGCAATACATTTTGCACTTTGTGGTATTCTTTGGGTTGTCAAGATATAAATATGATGAGATAGAGAAGCAACTTGAGCTAAAAGTGCAGTAAACGGCTCCAAATCATGAATCCTAGCAACTTTCTTAGCTATAGATCTTTCAGTTGGCCATTGACAGTTGTTTGAGGCAATTTCTTCCATAAGAGAAGTAGCAACATCAGTTGTCTTTGACATCAAAGTCCCACCAGAAGCAACATCAACTATGGTTCTAGTTTTCCTATTTAATCCATTATAGAACATCCGAACTTACAACCAATCTATCAATCCATGTTGAGGGAAACACCAAATCAAATCTTTATAACTTTTCCATGCATCATAGAGTGTCTTAAAATAATTTTGCTTGAATTGACCAATCTCACTCTTGAGTTGGGCTATTTTTGCAAGTGGAAAGAATATAGGAAGGAAATTTTCTACCATATCCTACCAACTAGTGATGCTTCCCGGTTGTAAAGATTGTAGCCAACCTTTGGCCTTGTCCCTTAATGAAAAAGGAAAAAATCTTAGTCTAACGGTGTCTTCAACAACACCATTCATATTTACTGTGTCACAAATCTCCAAAAACATCGCTAAATGAATATTGGGATCATCAAGTGGCGATCTACTAAATTGGACTTGTTGCACTATGCTGATCAACGCTAGTTTAAGCTCAAAATTATTATTATTAATGGTCTAGCATCTTACAACTAAGTAATTATCATTCATAATTGACCTTACATAATCCTTTAAGGTGTGCGGTTGTGCATTCTATTTTCCTTCAACCATGGCTACTACTTTTTTTTCGTGATCTAAAGTTTCCTTCAATATCTAGATCAAAAGGAATAATGTTTTGAATTCTAGCATGGTGCATCCAACGTCAAAAACACACCTAGGGTAAAATAAATATAAATAAATGAAATAAAATAAAATTCTAAATTAAAATCAAGATTACTTTGTATCGATATTGGAAAAAAATAAGAAGAAATCAAGCTATGACAACGGTGCCAAAAACTTGATCGGTGCAAAATTGCAAGTGCACAGTATCGTAGTTTTATAATAAAGTGATGAGAAGAGTATCGTATTCAAGGATTGTTAACTTAATTTTAACAAATACCAAAATTATGCTAATCTCAATTTTATCTAGAGAAGTCACTAAGGTTGTTGTATTTGTAATTTAAAATAAAATCAAATTAATGAAACTACACAAACGAAAATAAAAATGTTGTTCGAAGATCAAATTAATGGGAAAAACATCAAGGAAATAGATTTAGCCTAATCTCTCACTATGCTTTACTTATCTAGCTAATTGAATTTAATTCTATCTGTTTGTTAACAATCTAAAAAAAATCCAAAAGCCTCTTTCAATAGTCAATTAGAAACATTTTTGTTCATCAATTTACACAAGAGTATGCAATTTAACAAAGCAAGAAAACATTAAGACTAATGATTTTAATACTACACAGGTTCATACAAGTATTTTGATCTCTATATTTACCCATGTTAAAATATTTCAAATATATCCTATAATTCCCACTTTCGATAGTAAATCAGAAGATTAAAATCATCTGATTAATAACTAGTTAATTAGAAGCAATAAACTCAGAATAAATTAGACAAACATGAAGACAAATAATTCAAATTAACATGGAAAATCAAGCATAGTTTGGAATTAAATTACATATTTTTCTTAGAATAAAGAAAATTTAGTTCATGCTAAAAATTAAATTTAACATAAACGAATTCACCATAATATTTTTTAGAAGAATTGAAAGAAAAATGAATCGCAAAAAAAATCTGCTTCTTGTTAATTTGTTCCAGTTTTCTCCTCTTCTGTTTTTTCCTCTTATCTACTTCTGATTTTTTTTCTTTTCTTTTTGTTTCTTTCCGCCACCACTGCTTTGTTTGTTTTTCCTCCTCATCTTCTATTTCTCTTCCTATATATATATCAACTGTCGTGACTCAACGTTTTTTTTTAATCAGCTAGCATCTCTTCTACTTATATATATATATATTAACTTTTCTTTTAGATTTATTTAAATTTGAGAGTACTTAGATAATATGCTTCTAAAATTTTAGATCTTCATTATCTTCAAATATATAATAAAATTTAAATAATAATAATGAATCCTAAAAATTATATTTTCACCCCTTTTCATTAAAAAATTTATATTTTAATATTTTTAACCCAAAAATACTATTTATTAAATAAAACAAGTAAATATTAAGTAAAAAAATGTACTAATGACTCTATTTTCATAGAGTCATCACACCCCCAAACTTAAATCTTTGTTTGTCCTCAAGTAAAGCTAAGTATAACTCAATAAAATAACTTAGATAGTATATTCATAAATATACTTCTATTAGTACATGCATATTTCACAAAAACTATTCCTCTCAAATGTCGTACAAGTCTATGATAAAGAGTTTCACATATTCATCAATCAATGTTCCATCAATACAAGGATATGCAAGGTTTTTGAAAAATTTATTCGTGTGTATGCTGCACATGATATCATCCAATGCACTCATGTAATCAATATATATAAGCATGCTAATCAATTCAATTTTAGAACAAGTCTCATAAGTCTATTTTTCACATCTTTTTCCACTAATATAAATATATACTTAGCTCAAGATCAATAAGAACTTTACATGGTTGTAATGTAAGACGTAGGTAGAGGGTCGATAAATGAAGACATTTTAGGCTCTCTCCACACCTTAGTTTTTTTTTTCATCATGCACTTTTTAACTACAATTGAGCTTTTATTTGATATTTTAGTGCACCCTTTTTTGACATTCTTTGCATATTTTTTTTATTCCACGTCTCTTTTCTCTTTTTTTTATAACATCACAACACCCCCAAACTTATTTTAGTGCACCCTTTTTGACATTCTTTGCTTCTTCTTTTTATAGGGTGCATTACATTTCACCTTACTCTAAAGCATAACACATGATTGCATTTTTTTTCTTTTCATACAAGCTAAAGGTGCATGGGTAAAGGTAATACTTCTTAGTTATGCATTGAATGTGGCTTACAGATATGAAAGGTTCTTTGTTAGGCTCAAATGAGTGACTAAAGATATTAACAATGGTTAGCTTGAAAGGCTCAATCGATCCAAATAAGGCCTAAATCATTTCTCTTGCTAAATACTATTTAGGATTTTGCCTCAAGGGATGATCAAATAGATTCTAAAACTTGGTAGATCTAATTGACTCACATAACTCACTACAAATTTTCTCTCAATAAGCACACCAAAATTAAACATGAACATGTGCATAAAAGCTGAATCAATTCAATCAAAACTAGCAAGCATATCACATGATTAATGTAAATATCTTAACAAATATGTTACATTCCTTATCCTAGTCATGACAACCAATTTTTATCATGGAGTTCATATGTTTCATATCAAGCATGCATGTATTTATTTTCCATATATTTATCAATTTCTACCCAAATCATGATTAAAAACAACCTAAAAATAAAAAAAAATCTAAAAATTTAAAATGCATACTAAATACTAATGTAGAGAATGAATTTTCATCCCCCAAACTTAAATTACACATTGTCCCCAATGTGCACATGAAAAGAAAAGAAAAACTCTTTTAATTATGGCATACCACATCTTTCGTTGAAATGCTCATTCTTGTTGCACCATTACTCTCCACATTTATTCACCTACAAAACAAAAATAATGAAAATATAAGTAAAATAACGTTGGGTTGCCTCCCAACCAGTGTCATGTTTAACGTCCTTAACTAGACGGTCATATCACGTTCTAAAACATATCCCTTTGTGTCCATTTACTTTTGAGTTTGCATGGAAACAATTTGAGTCTTGACTTGTTCAATAATACTTTGTGTCCTGGCTTGCAAACATGGTGCTCCATTCTTTTCTCAAGCCATATTTTTGTTTTCTTTTTGCACTTTTTGGCATTCTTATAAGCACTTCACCGCAACTCATCCAATTTATTTATTTCTATTAGATTTTTCCCCTCTCCATTGGGCTCTTTCACTTTCATACTTGATTGGAGATAGAAGGGTAAAAGTGTAAGGTCTAAACTTGGTGGTTCTTCAATTGATGGTTTGAACTTAGATTCTATCTCAAAATTTTCCATAATTTTCTTTGATACATACATGAGAGGCGCATCTTCTAAAAAGTTCACACTGTCCACAATATCAACCTTCAATGTCATACTTTCAAAGTTATAATAAGTTGAGTTGTTTTCTGGTGAGTTTATGTGCTTGTTCATAGCATCATATGTAACCATCTTAAGTGTGGACCACTCAATAGATTCTTTTAAGCTACTTCCATAAACAATAACATTTATCCTTAAAGATTCATTAGCATTATCAATATCAGGGGGTTCAGATTCTTTAAAAACTTTAAGTTCATCTTGCACTCTCATTGTAAGTTCACCTTTTTGTACATCAATGAGTACTCTTCCAGTTGCTAAGACTAGACGACCAAGTATGATAGGAATGTCACAGTCCGCTCCCATGTCTAGTACAATGAAGTCCACCGAAAATATGAATTTGTCTATTTTTACTAACAAATCTTCTACCACACCTCGAGGTCTCTTAATCAATCTATCTGCCATTTGTAATGTTACCGAAATGGGTTTTGCTTTACCAACCCCCAATCTCTTGAAGATCAATAATGACATAAGGTTAATGCTAGAGCCCAAGTCACATAGTGCCTTTCCAAAATGGATGTTCCCAATAGTGCAAGGGATGTCAAAACTACCTAGATCTTTTAGTTTTTGTGGTAGTTTTCTATTAAGCATGAAACTACAACCTTCAGTCAAGGTTATTATTTCATGATCTTCAAGCCTTCTTTTCTTTGATAGTATATCCTTCATGAATTTGGCATAAGATGACATTTGTTCAAGTGCTTCTACAAATGGTATGTTTGTGTAAAGCTTTTTGAAGACTTCTAGAAATTTTGAAAACTACGTATCTGACTTTTGCTTTTGCAGTCTTTGAGGGAAAGAAATAGTGGGTTTTTAAAGGTTGTTCTTTTTTGGCTGAATTATTTTATTTTCATTACTCTCTTTATCCACTAATTCCTCCTCCTCCTTTTTAGTTTTTGGTTCCTACTTATCCTTTTTAGTTTGATAGTCCTCTTTATCCTTTTTTATTTCCTGTTTCTTCTCATCCTTTTCTATCTTATGTTATTGTTCTAAAGTTTTACCACTCCTCAAGGATATGGCGTTGCATTGGTCCTTACCTTCTCTTCTTGGGTTTACAATTGTGTCACTTGGAAGGTTACCTTGAGGCCTTTGACTTATAGACTGAGCAAGTTGCTCCATTTAGTTCTCCAAATTTCAAATTGAAGCCTCTTAAGTTGACACTTTTGTATTCACTGATTGGATGAAGTCTTTCATCATCCCTATTAAAGCACTTTTATTGTCCTTAGTAGGTGGCTTCCTCTCTTGGGCTTGTGATTGTTGTGGTTGTTGAAAACCAGGTGGTGGAAATGATTGATGGTTGAATTGATTACCACCTTGAATGTTATTATTACTCCAAGAGAAATTTGGATGTTGTCTCTATCCTGGGTTATTTGTGTTCGAGTATGGATTATTGTTTCGATTCATACTACCAACGTAGCAAATGGATTCAGGATTATTTGGACAATTATCAAACAAATGAGCTCCTCCACAAAACACTATTAAATCTTGGACCTGGTTTATACTCGCTAGCAAGTTTTTAACCATCAAAAGATTTACCAAAGAGGACACTTGAGTTGTAAGTGCCATGATATCATTTATCTCATGTCTTCTACCTACTCTTTTTATGGCTATTATTTCATTCATTGACTATGGATAATTATTACTAGCCATTTTCTACTCTATGTTTCTAATAGCACTAAAGGATATGTCTAAATAAATAAATAAATAAATAAAAATTTAAAAAAATAATCAACTAAATAAATAAATTAATTAATTAAAATAAATAAATAAATAAGTCAGTAAAAGAAAATAAGTAAATTAAAATTAAAATTAAACTAAATAAAAATTTAAAAAAACTGAAATAAAAATATTAATTTCTAAAATTAATAATCTTCGGTAACGATGCCAAAAACTTGATTGTCATATAAATTGTGTATACAATGAATACACAAGTATACCTATCGTAACAAGTAATCTAATAATAAGGCTTATGTAAAATAAGGCTTAAGGGGGTTGACTATGGGAATACATCATGCACTGATGGTGTCATAATTAGGATAGCTGAGAAAACTTTTTGGTTGTGAAAAAATTTACCTAGATCTTTTCTCTAATATTTGGTATCAACTAGGATTTCACCTCAAGGATCTATCAACAGATTCTATAGCAAAACAAGATTGAATATTCCTGACCTAGTTAATTCAACTCCTTCTCTTCATAGGAAAAATAGAGTAAAGAAGAATTGACTATGTGCTCAATTATTTTCAAGGACAAATATTTAAATCAAAGTACCCATAAAACTTTGACTAACATAAAAGTAGATTTTGAATTTTTTTTCTCAAAACCATCCTCATGCACAAATGTCAAAGTCATAGAAAATTCAATCATACTCAAATACATGCTTGATAAGTGAATCCAACAACTCGAGCCTATAGGATTTTATACTCCTAAACTTAAACCAAAAAATGTCCTCATTATAATTCAAAAATGAGACAGATTGAATAAATGAAATAAACTTCCCTAGTTTTATGGTGGATCCACATTAGTTTGTAATTTTTAGCTCTTTATTCCGGCAAAATAAATTATCATCAAAATCAAAATTATTCAAATAATAATAAAAAATAAAATAAAATAATAAAAGAAAGTTTTATGGGCTATAGAGGTTGCCTTCTATAAGCACTTGTTTTATAGTCTACAACCATACTTTTCAATCTTCATCAATTAGGATTTCAACGAGGAATAAATGCATAATTCCTCTTCACTTGTTCTCCATAATAATGCTTCAATCTCTGTCCGTTAACTCTGAATATATGCCTTGTCTTGTCTTTCAAGTCTATTGCTCCAAAAGTGAAAACTTTGTCAATTGTATAAGGACCTGTCCATCTTGATCTTAACTTTCCTAGGAAAAGTTCTAGTCTTGAATTGAAGAGCAAAACATGTTGTATTGAAGAAAACTCATGCCTAAGAATCTATTTGTCATGCCACTTCTTTGTACATTTTTGTAAATTCACAAGCATCGTGCCAAAACTCATTCATCTCATTCAATTGAAGAATTCGCTTTTCCCCAGCTACCTGCAAGTCAAAATTAAACTTCTTTACAAAGAATTAAGCTTTATGCTCTAACTCAATAGGGAGATGACATGTTTTTTTAAACACTAATCGATAAGGAGACATCTTGATAGGTGTTTTAAAAGTTGTATGTTATGCCCACAAAGCATCATCAAGCTTCTTTTCTTAATACTTTCTATTATTGTTGACCGTCTTCTCAAGTATATTCTTGATTTCTCGATTTGAAATTTTTTCTTGGCTGTTAGTTTCAGGATAGTAGGCAAGTGCTATCTTATGCTTCACACCATATTTAGAGAGAAGGTTTTCGAATAACTTACTGAAAAAATGGGTCCCTTTTATCATGAATAATAGCTCATGGAATACCAAATCTTGTAAATATGTTCTTATGCATAAATTTGAGCACTACCTTTACATCATTTGTTGTTGCAACAATTACCTCCACCCACTTTGACACATGATCAACTGTTAACAAGATATAAAAAAGCCAAAAGAATGAGGAGGACCCATAAAATCAAAGTATAACTAACATACGTTGGCACCGATCACAAGTTTTCACCAAAGTATAGCTAACATGAAAAATAGAGGGCCAAAATAAACCACTTTGAAGTACCTTAGCTGATGTTTGTGTTACCCCAAAATGTCCTCCATATGATGAGGAATGACAATGATGGAGAATGGCTTGCATCTCCTCTTCAGGGAAACATCTTTGGATGATTTTATCAGGGCATTTTTTGAAAAACAAAGGCTCATCCCAAAGATAATTGTTTGGAGAGAATTTAGGTATCTAATTTTAGAGATTTTTAGTGAAAAATGAGAAATAGCACAATTGGAACATATCATGTATTCTCCTCATTTAAGGGGTATATATATGTATATCTTACGTACATAGCAGGGTGAGTATTAAGTGACCTGGATACATGGTTAAATGTATTTGCACAAACTAGTTTACTATAGAAATCAGATCGTTACAAGCATTTACAAACAAGGGGAGGTTGTTTATATGCAGGTCGCTCATGGAGGAGGACCTTGATCAAGTCAAGATATCATAGCTTCACCAAGTCTGGACATCCAATACCCCGTCGTTTGATAACGAGGTACTTTTGTCGACTGGGTTTATATGCTTTACCAAGTTCGTTGGGCGCAGGCCATTTGTTGAGCCAACCCTATATTCTTGCTTTAACCTAGTGGGGTACCTGCACTTATTAGATCGTATGTCTATTACATATTTGATACCAAACATTAACTCCCCTACTCTCTTGATTGAAAAGTCAAGAGAATAATCTGGTCGCATATTCCTCATATAAATAACGGCCACTCGGATAATGCAAATTTATACCGTGTTTTATGATATTATTTTTATTATTTCCTTTTTATATATATATATTTTTTAAAGAGACTTTTTAGCTTCTCGTTTTTCCTTTATAAATAGTAGGAGGATTTACTTTTACCTTTTATCTATTTTTTAACTAAGTAATTATATTCAGAGGATTTCAACCCGTTAATTACTTAGAGGTCATTTTATTCTTTCGTAAGGTCGCTCAAAATTTACTTGATAGTCATCTCAACTCATTTATTTAATGTCGTTTTTTGGGATTCAAGTCGCTGCTATATCATTTACTTCTTGATTTGATACAAACTTTTCATTTTAGGTCATTATTCATCCTTTTTCTTAATGTCGCATAAAAGAAAAGAAGTGAGGTCTTCAAAGGGAGATCTTTCCAAAAATATTTCTCCCAGTCATATTCCCTCGAGGTCGTTAACCAGACGACCTAAAATGACGGGGAGTAGTGAAAATAGGCCCTCCCCAAGGATTGTTAAGGAAGGGGTTCTCACTTTTCCTGCTTCCTTGGGGTCCAAGGTGGTGTCTACCTCATCCTTACGGGGTTTAATTCCTGTTATCAAGATTCCCGTGTCCACATCTACCAAGGTACCTCGCCCAAAAAATAAAAGAGAAAATAAGGGCGAACCTACACACATAACCAAAGATAAGCATCAAATTGAAAATATGCTGAGTGTCTTAACAGTTAAAGATTTGGAAGAAATTAAACAAACATATGACATTCCAGCCCATGTAGGGTTAATGCCAATACCTCCCCATTTATGTGATGTGGATGATCTGCCACCGGGGTGGTGGGTGATACATTTTACGGCCTTTAAAATAGGTTTATGTTGTCTTTTTCCCAAATTGGTGGCAAACTCTTTTATGTCTTTCTATGGTAGTTGGAGAGCACGGAATAGACCTCGAAAATGATGAATGAAGGTGTTTATATTGTTTAAAAAGGAAAGGGTTAGATAAAGAGAGAGCATACATATCTTGTGTTATAGGTCACGGGTTGCATCTTAGATTGCCCAATAGCACCTCAGACTGGAAAGATAAATACTTTTATATTACTAGGGATATTTGGGGTGACGGGGTGGATTTTCTAATTCGACACACTTGGAACCCTAATTTTAACATTTCACAACCTCGGGCTAGCGAGCTCATGAGTAAACTGGATATTAGTGGTAAAGAAAAAATGAGGCAGATTGAGCTACAAAATACCTCGAACGAAGGTTACTGCAATATCTTGACTATAGCTCGCTTAAAGAAGTTTGGGGTGTGGTGAGGTTACACGAATGAATATCAAGGTCATTTTTTTGTATATATTTACACATCGTTGGTGAAATTTATTAATGTATATATATATATATCTTACAGGGATGGATTCACTTGTTGATTTAGGAGATCTCATTGACACTTCAAGGATACAAGAGCTGGCTCCTACCTATTCGCGTCTGGGGTGCATGACCCCTTCACCTACTTAAGAAGATTTTTTCATGAATTTAGAGGTCGAAGCTACCCCAGAAATTGTAATTCCTTCATCTAATTTGGGTAATCTGAGCTTGGTATCACCTCGTGAATGGAGGCAATGGATATAGATTATTTTGAGTTTGATGAGGTCATCTTGAAGGATGCCGTTGTTTTGGATACTCTGGTTACTTATTTTAATGAGGGGATTTTTGAACAAACAAATCTTAAGAGAGATCTGTACCATCATTTTGGAATAGAAATTAAGAGGGCATAAGTGAGAGCAGCCCGTAAGAGTGAAGGGGGAATACACAGGGAGCTGATTGCAGATCGTCTATTGGAGGTAGATAAATGTATTAATTTCATTCTGCAACCTTGATATACAACTTTCATTTATTTGGTTTTTTAACTCATGATGTTTGTAGGCGGTGTGTTTGGCGAGAGAAGCCCATCTGTCATTGCGGGGTTATAAACGCGAGGTGTAGGCTAGCCGGTTACAAATAGCTAAATATGAGAGATCGGTAAAAGACAAGTATGTCTTAATTATTGAGAAGGATACAAAAATTTTGAATTTAGAGAATGAAGTGATTGACAAGGTGGAGAAATTAAGAAAAGCGGACACATACTGTTTTGAGAAGGGTGAGGCCGCTAAACACTTTGAAAATCTTGCAAAAGAGGCCGATGAAAAGAACATCGTGCTTCAAGAGAAAATTTCTTCCATGTCAACTCAAGTCAGTTCGCTATCTACACTAGTAGATATGCTAAGAGCTGAACGTACTAAAGCCTACCATAATGGTGTGAGCTTTGTAGTAAATAACCTCAAACTGCATGCTGAAAAGCTACGTTTGACTACGCCTTACCTGTCATTGATGCGAGCTTTTCATATTAATAAGCCCAAGACATCTGGGGCTGCTACACCGCAAGGTTCACCTCATGATACTGGAGCCATCTCGAGTCGTCAACGTGATGGGGTAGTAGTGGAAGATGCTATTCCATGATAATTTTATATTTTTTTTAAATGTAAATGAAATTTTGGGACTTGAAATAATTTAATATTAAACGTTGCATTTTATTTACATATATATTTTTCTTGGTTTGAAATCTATATATTTTGACGCTTGTGTTTAGTGTGGCATATATAATTTAGAGGATTTGAGGCCGTGTTGATTTATTTACCAAGCGAGCAAATAACTTTTAAGAAGTAATCACAGTCCATTTATTTTAATGGATTATAGTAAAGTGAATTTGGACAATTTTTTTGAAACATGTTTATTACCATCTGAAAAATTACTCCCTGTAATATGAGGGTGAGCTATTTCTAATCAGGGTGAGAAGATAAGTTCAACCTTAGTCACAATGCCAATTTCGTCTGATGTGAGAAAACGAATGAAAGATGCCCTACAATTGCTAGGTCGTCTACTCCCTTTGTGAGTAAGGCGTGTATTGAAAAATCACCGCTTGATGAGGTGTCTACTTTAAGGGAGGATATTAAGCCTTTACAGAGTATATATCCTCCCCTGAAAGAATGAGGTGAGATAAGTGGGGTGAAGAATTTTTTTAAAGATGGTATGTTTAATGCACCTCGTGCGCAAGAATAATTATATCATCATTTTGGAGTGTCTGAAGATCACCCTTCTATTTATACAGTTCGCAAGAGAAAGGAAGGGTCAATGTGGCATATGATAGCGAGACGTATGTTTGATGTAAGTGATGCAAAATGATAATTCATAACAAAGTGGATTGGTATGTATTTATTAATATATTAATTAACTCTGTTTTTTTAGGCTATAGCTATGGCGAAAGATGAAGAGAAAGAAGCAGAAATGTGTCAAGAAACGAATGAATGTATAGATCAAGAGTTAGGTGTGTGGAAAACACGATGTAAATTTTTGACACAAGATTGAGCGGATTCTTGAGAAGATTTGAAGTTAGTGCATCTTGAACAAGAAAAATATAAAAATGAAGGGGACGAATTGCACAAATTAGTGGAGTATTGGAAAAATAGGGCTCTTGGGAAGGAACAAACATGATATTTCTTTATTGGCATGTTAGTAATAATTTGTTTGTAGTAATGCTTGAACAATCTACGATGTCATATGGTGTTAGTAATAACTTGTTTGTAATAATGCTTGAACAATCTATAATATCATATGGACCTGATTTGGTACACGTGTTATCCAAAAGCATGATGGCCTTCTCGTAAGCGTATTTTACATCTTGAGTAGGGGGTCATGGGACTCCATCTCCAATCACGAGGCATAGGACATATCCCGCATCCCGAGCAGGGGGTCAGGGGATGCCACCTCTAATCACTTGGCATAAGATAGGCTGCATCTCTAGTGGGAGGGTCAGGGGACTCCACCTCTAATCACGAGGCATATGATGTATCCCGCATCCCGAGTAGGGGGGTCAGGGGACTCCTCATCCAATCATGGGGCATAAGATAGGCCGCATCTCGAGTGAGGGGGTCAGGGGACTCCACCTCCAATCACGAGGCATAGGATGTCTTGCATCTCAAGTGAGAAGGTCAAATGACTTGTCCCTACTTGAGGCATGAAATAAGATGCCCAAAGCACGATTGCGAGCATATTTTGAATCCCGAGTAGGGGGTCAGGGGACTCTACCTCCAATCACGAGGCAATGGGATGTCTTGCATCTCAAGTGATAAGGTCAAATGACTTGTCTCCACTTGGGGCACAAAATAAGACGCCCATAGCACGATTACGAGCATATTTTGCATCTCGAGTGGGGGGATCAGGGGACTCTACCTCCAATCACGAGGCATAGGACGTATCCCACATCCCGAGTGGAAGGGTCAGGGCACTCCACCTCATATCACGGGGCATAAAACAGGCCACATGTTGAGTGAGGGGTCAAGGGACTTCACCTCCAATCACAGTTTAACCTTGCTGGAAATTACTGATTAGAAATTCATCTCATATAAATATTTATTACGTATAAAGCATTTACATGTGATATTTCTTAAGAAGTTCTCTGTTGCAATTCAAACCCTCCTTTATGCCATCACACTCTATTAAGTAAGAGCCTACTGGTGTGATATCATATATTTGATACAGGCCTTCCCATATGGCAGCAAATTTACCATGTTAGTTTCAACTTTGTTGCCCAATGCTCTTCGTAAGACCCATTCCCCGATACCAAAGCTCTTGTGCCTAATGAATTTGTTATATGTCTTTTGGAGTGTTCTTTTTTGTGATTCAAGTCTTATTAGAGCCTCTTCTCATTTTTCTTCAACTAATAACAAGTCTTCTCGTCGTAAGCAATCATTTTCTTCATGATCAATATTGGATCAAAGGGTAGGTTCTAGTATACCAAGGGGTATGACTGCTTCAGTACCATAAATGAGAGAAAAAGGAGTTTCTCCTGTTGTAGTTTTGGGGGTAGTTCGTGTTGCCCAAAGGGCACCTGGTAACACATCCACCCATTTTCCTTTAGCCCCCTTCAAAACATTTTCGTAGTATATTAATGAAGGTTTTATTAGATGATTCAACTTGACCATTTGATACCTTTCTTGTCACAAAAAGATATAAATTTTTGTCCAGTGAATTGTCTACCATTATCGATAACTAGTTCACAAGGCAAGCCATATCTGCAAATAATGTTATGCCATATGAATCTCTCCACATCTGATTCTTGGATTTAAGCCAAACGTTCTGCCTCTATCCATTTAGTAATATAATCAGTTGTGATAATGATAAACTTTCTTTGGCCTGAAGCAATGGGTAATGGTCCCACGATGTGCAAACCCTATTTCTGAGATGGACAGGGGCTGATAATAGGTCTTAAGTCAATACCTGGATGGTGTGGAACATTGGCATATCGCTAGCAATTATCACACCTTTTGACATAAGAGATGTAATCTTTGAGAAGCATGGGTCAGTAATAACCCTGTTGAATAATCCTTTGAGAAAGTGTTCTTCCACCAGAATGAGCTCCATATTGGCCATCATGTAAATCACTTAAGACCATCTGAGCCTCAGTTTTAGATAAATACTTAAGCCACGTGCCACCACGATTCTTCCTATACAAAGCTCCCTGAATGATAACATAGCTAGATGCTTTTTAATGAGCTTATGAGCTAAGTGCTTGTCTTCGAGGAGAGTACCATTGATAAGATATTCTATATATGGCATCAACTAAGAATCATGAATAGTGTGTATGACATTCATTTTCGTTTGAAGTTTTAATTCACTTGGGGTAACACTAGGTCTTGATAAACAAGATATTGGGATGACTCTCTTTAAATCTGAGTTCACTGCCGATGCTAACATGGCTAAGGAATCAGCGTGGGCGTTTTCTCCTCATGGTATCTGTTTGATCTAAAAAGTTTCAAACGTAGCCTTTGCTTTTTTTTACCTCCAGTGCATAGAGTTTCATTCTCTCCTCCTTGGCCTCAAAATCTTTGTTGACTTGGTTTACTACAAGCCATGAATCGCTATGAATTAACACCTTTTTAGCTCCAAGGGTTATCAATTGCTGGAACGCCAAAAGTAAGGCTTCATATTCCGCGATATTATTAGTTGCTTGGAAGGTGATTCGAAGGCATTGCTCTATCAAGGCTCCCATCAGGGTGAAGATTACTATTCTAACTCCTGCTCCACGTGAGTTTCTTATGCCATCCACGTATACCTTCCATAATCCCACTTCAAAAGATGATGTTTCTGCTACGAGGGTTGGCCCTATCTCATGTATGGAATTACATTCTTGGGTATTCTCGTTCATCCATTCTACAATAAAATCTGCTAAGGTTTGTCCTATGATCGTAGCTAAAGGTTTATAATGTATTTCAAATTCGCTGAGCTCAATAGCTATTTGAGAAAGATGACTGGACAGATCAGGTTTGCCCAAAAAATATTTCAAGGGATAGGGAGTAAGGACCACTACCCTGTGTGAACCAAAGTAATGTCTGAGTTTATGTGCCATCATTCTTATAGTAAATCCCACTTTATCTAGAGAAGGATATCATCGTTGAGCTCCTGTTAATGAATGACTCACATAATACGTATTGAGTTCCCTACACTAGAAGCTTTATTTATAAAGGACATGTACATGTATAATTCTTCACCTGTCATTGGACTAACTAAAAGAGGTGTTCTTCCCAAGTAAACTATACACCATATAGTAATTAATTTAATTACACTCTTATGCCAATTAAATTGCATACTACTCATTAAGTTAATCAATTATGGATCACATACCTAAAAATCATACATCTCTGCTTAGAAACTATGCATGTTATTTAATCAAGACAAACAATTAAATAATTCTCTCAAATCTATTTAATTACCTCTATAAATAAATTGTTGGCCAAACAATTAATAGCATACAAATCAGATTAAATAATATAATTAAATTATAATTATAATTGGGATAAAATATGAAATTATCACATGGTAAAAATTGGGTTCATAAGAATCCTATATTAATAAATTAATAACACAATAATATTCACAAAGCTCATATTTTTCATAAAGAAACACATAAAATTGATAAAGAAAATAGTAGAAGAAAAAAAACAATCAATCTCTTGAATTGTAGAATTAATCTCCTCTTGAATTTCCACCAAAATTGTGTTGTCTATTGAATTTTTCTATATTTTTTTTCTCTTTTTAGCTCTAAAAACTGACCAAAATTATGCTAATAGAGGCTCATTATGGTTTATGGAGTTATTAGGGGCTTAAATAAAGCTCAAGTGCCATATGGACCGTTCGATTAGCTTCAAATCATAGGTTACGATCAAAACAAGCAAAACTAACAGTTTTAGCCAATCACAGTGCAACACGTGGCATCAGAAATTCATTGGGAAAATCAGAGAGCGACGTGTGGTAGGGGAGACAGATCAGAGTCAACACTCTACGATTTAGCAACACGTGGCATGACTTGATTCACGTGAACGGATGGCATAGCGCATGGGTGGAACGCGTAGAGCAATGGCGTAGTGACACTTGGCATAACGCATTGATTGATTTCCGAACTTTGATTGAAGATAGTGCTAACACGTGGCACGTGTTTCTTCCTCCTCACCCGGAGTGCGACATGATTCCCTCTCCTCACACCAAGTGGCTTGTGATAAGAGTCAAATTATTGTATTTTTGTTATGATTTAAATGTTAATATTTGTGTGAAAATTGCGTTTATTTGATTATTTAATCCACAAATGTCATTTCACAGGTATTTCGTGTTTAAAGTGCAATTTCAGATAAAATCATGATTTTGGAGAAGTTTGGGACAAATTTCAATGAACGGGATTGAGTACAAATAAAAAGAAAACAAAATTTCAAAATTTGGAATTTCACCGCCGGCGTACGGAGAATACGTTGAAAATCACGCAGAGCGCACGGATTTTGGCAAAGCAATCTCGCCGCCGGCCAAAGAAATCTCACCACCGGCCAAAGAAATCTCGCCACCGGCCAACTTAACCATGCTGCCGGCCACAGTAATCTCGCCGCCGGCGAGATTTAGAGGAACAAAAAGCGTAACTTTTCCAGAAATCTTGCCGCTGCGAGAATGATGTCGCCGCCGGCGAGTTTCGTCCGAAAACACATTTTTTATTGTGTTTTGTTCCAAAATTTCCCCCCAAACCCTAGATCTATATATACAATATGATGCAGAAAGAGGGGGACGGTAGAAAGAATAGATCTGATTCAATTTTGGAGGAAAAAAAGCAATTTTGGAGAGAAAGTTTGGAGAAGCTTGAAGGATCATCACCATTGTTGCTACCAAGTCTTCATCTTCAAGAGTTTTTCATCTCTTCTCCTTAGCCTTCATATTCTGCATTTTATTCAAATTTGTTATTCATGAATTCAATTGAAATAATGGTTGTTCTTATTTCCGTTATGAACTAATTTGTTTTTGCTAAGGCTATGATGTAGTTGAATCAAGGAAATCTGATTTCTTTTGTTATTGTTATATGAGTTCATTGTTTTCAAGTTGAGTGTTTATTTCCATGCTTAATGCTTTTAAATTTCTGGGCAAGATTTAGATGATTAGTTGCATTATATTGAGATCGAGAGGAGATATGTAATGAATGCTTCTTGTGATAAATACCGTATGTTGAATACGAGTGTGAAAACTAATGCATGATGTATGTGGTTAATCTAGAAATTCCATAAATCTTAATGTGCTTGTTTGTGATTAAATCTTCATAGAAATATAGTTGATTTTCATAGATAAGTAATTCTAATATAACTCGAGAGAGAGTATTAGGTAAATTTGGGGTTTTCAACCATCACTTTTAGCTTTGATTCTCATATAACATGACTTGAAATCGGATTGAATTGATTTAGCGAAATCAAATGCCTTGGCGTTTTTAATCATTTGTGAACAACATTAAATTTTGTTATTTGCGTTTAGTTTTATGTTAATTTGTTTTAAAAACAATTTCAACAATTTGGTTTTCAAATAAAATTAGGGTTAGTCAATTTCGGTACTTAGTAACGCCATTCCTTGTGGGTTCGATATCCGTACTTTTGTACACTTTATTACTTGAACGATTCGTACACTTGCGAAAATAAGTATAAAGTTTTTGGCGCCGTTGCCGGGGAATGGTTTGATTTTATTAATATCGATACTACCTAATCTTAGTTTTAATTTGAAGTTAATTTGCTTTATCTTTCTTTCATTTTTAATTTTGTTTATTTTGCTGTTTTATTTTATTTATAAAAAAAAAGAGTAACTTTGTGTTGTTTTGTGTTAGTTGATTTTCTGGTTGTAGGATTTTTGTATGAGACGTACAAGAAGCCTTAACCTTCTTCCATTTGATCCGGAGATTGATAGAACATATAGGCGTCTAAACCGAGAGAAAAGACGTTTAACTTCAGCTCCTAATAGACAATCAGCCATGGATCCACCATTTGTTGAGGGAGGTGGAAATCATAGAGCTTTGAGGGATTATGTTGCGCCTAATGTTGCTGGAACTATTTCAGGTATAAGGAGGCCAACTATTCAAGCCAATAACTTTGAGATAAAACCATCCTTTATCCAAATGGTTCGATCAAATCAGTTTGGGGGAATGTCAAAGGATGATCCAAATGCACATATTGCTTACTTTCTGGAGGTGTGTGATCTTTACAAGATAAATGGTGTGTCCGAAGATGCTGTAAGATTGAGGGTTTTTCCTTTTTCACTTCGGGATAAAGCCAAGGAGTGGCTAAACTCATTACCACTAGGATCAATTACAACATGGAATGAATTGGTTCAGAAATTCTTATCCAAGTTCTTTCCTCCTACTAAGACAGCAAAATTAAGGAATGAAATAACATCTTTTACACAGTATGACCAAGAATCATTGTATGAAGCTTGGGAAAGATTCAAAGAAATGTTGAGGAAATGCCCACATCATGGTATACCAATTTTGCTGCAAGTCTCTACATTTTATAATGGGTTGGTTTCAAACTATCGGGCAATGATTGATGCTGCAGCTGGAGGGTATTTAATGGGAAAAACACCGAAGGATGCTCATGAGTTGTTAGAGATTATGGCAGAAAACAACAATCAGTGGCATTCAGAGCGGGTAATTGCAAAAAGACCACCAGTAGTGCATGAAATTGATTCAGTGAATGCTTTGTCAGCTCAAGTTGCTGTTCTCTCAAGAAAGATGGATTCTTTGTCATCCAAATTCAAATCCAAACCAACTGCACAATGTGATTTATGTGGTGGGAATCATGCTAGTATCGAGTGCCAAGTTGGAAATCCATTTGCTTCACCAAATGCTGAGCAAGCAAATTATGTTTCAAATTTCCAAAAACCTCAACATAATCCATACTCGAACACCTACAATCCAGGTTGGAGAAATCATCCAAATTTGTCATGGGGAAATAACCAAAGGGGATTCAAACCGTCATCATCTTCCTACCAACCCCAGGAGAAAAAATAGACAAATTTGGAAGAAATTTTGGGAAAGTTCATTGAGGAGACAAGAGCAAATTTCAAAAATCAAGAGGCAATCAACAGGGACATCCAAAACCAACTGGGGCAGCTTTCAAAGCAGATTGTAGAAAGGTCTCAAGGATCGCTGCCTAGTGACACAATAAATCCCACAGAGAATGCAAAGGCTATCACATTGAGAAGTGGTAAAGAACTTGAATGGCAGAGGAAATCGGAGAAAAGGATGGAAGAATCTAAAGAAAATCCGTCAAGATCCCAAGATATTCAACCTTCCCCATATGCGAAATATGAGCCTCCTATCCCATATCCTCAAAGATTGAATAAGAAAAAGCTTGATAATCAATTTGATAAATTTCTGGATATTTTTAAGAAATTGCATATTAACATTCCTTTTTTAGAGATGTTGGAACAAATGCCTAAGTATGCAAAATTCATGAAGGAAATTCTATCAAAGAAGAGGAAGATGGGAGATTATGAAACATTCATGCTAAATGAGGAGTGAAGTGCAGTTCTTCAAAGATAACTGCCACAGAAATTGAAAGACCTAGGGAGTTTTACTATACCTTGTACTATAGGAAGTTGCAATTTTGATAAAGTCCTATGTGATTTAGGAGCAAGCATTAATTTGATGCCACTTTCTGTTTTCAGGAAACTAGGCCTGGGAGAAGTGAAGCCCACTTCAATCTCTTTACAATTAGCGGATCGATCGGTGAAATATCCTCTAGGGGTAATTGAGGATGTTTTAATTAAAGTCGACAAATTTATTTTCCCTGTAGATTTCGTGGTGCTTGACATGGAGGAAGATAGAGAGATACCGTTGATATTGGGGAGACCGTTCCTTGCAACTGGAAGAACATTGATTGATGTTCAGCAAGGAAAGCTCATTTTACGGGTGCAAGATGAACAAGTAACTTTTGATGTTTTTGAAGAAATAAAATTTCCAAGTGATGTACATTCTTGTTTTCAAATTAACACTCTTGACGGGTTAATCTCGGAAACTTTTGAGGAGAGAACTCCATTGCTACCACTAGAAGCTTGCCTTGTGAAATCTGTAACAATTGAGAAGGAAGATGAGGGGATGAAACAATGTTCTGAATTACTGGCAGCACCTAATGAATATTTATGCAGTGATGAAACATTTAAGGAGTTGGGAACAAATAAAACTCCAACCTCAATGGTAAAGAATGGAGCCAACAAGATTGAGCTAAAGCCAATGCCATCCCATATAAGAAAAAAAAATCTTACGTTCACCGCCGGTGAGGGCAGTTTCACCACTGGTAGAAAAGAGATCTCTCTTTCCTTTCTTACATTGAGGACAATGTAAGGTTTTGGTTGGGGGTACGGTAAACGGTAAATCTTTTCTTCCTTTCATTTTTAGTAGTTTTGTTTGTGTGTTTATTTGTTTTTAATTTTGATTTTCCATTTATTTTTCTGCATTTTGATTTAATTTCTTTTATTTGTTTATTGTCTTATTTCTATTTCTATTTTTATTTTTATTTTATTTGCATTTTACTTATTTTAATTTGCACGTTGATGATAATAATGTGATTGTGATAACAAGTAGCTTTTAGAAGACATTAAATTTTGCTTCGGTTTAAAGATAATTTCAAATGTTGATTTTACCTAATTGGCGACTCTTTTGGTATGTGGTATGATTTGGTTGATTAGTCTAAATTCTTAGAGAAGTCTTATGTGCAAATTTTTCATGGACATTTTTGTGATCTCAACAAACTCTAGAACTCATTTGAAAACCTCTTGAGGCGAAATAATTTGGAATTGCACTGTTTAGGATATGATGTAGGCCATTTTTGGATTGATTGTGCCATTTTAAGCCTACCTTGTTATCCTTATATCACTAGTAACCTCTTTGAGCCTATTTAAATATATTGTTAGCCTTACTTTTCTTTCTTTTTGCCTTATATAACCTACCTTCTATTGAGCCAAAAATATATATATATATATATATATATATAATTCCTACCGTATTTGTTAAGAGTACTTAATTTTGAACACAAACTTTTCAAGAGGAATTGGAGAAATCTTCCACATATATTGGAAGAAATTGGTTGGGGGTTATGTCTTTTCAAGAGCAATTGGAGTAAGGATGCAAAAAAAAAATCCACATATATTGGAAGAAAGTGGTTGGCTTTTCAAGAACAATTGAGTAAAAAAAAAAATAAAAAGAAGAAGAAGAAGAAGAAAGCCTTCACATTCTAGTAAATAAAAGAGTGTTAGTGATGGATGTACTGAGGTGAAAATTTGAGGAAGAACTTTGTTTATTTGTGGAAAAATAGGTTATGATTGGAAGAAACAATTTGGGTTGAATGGTGTTACTCTTTTACTTAATTGGTTGTGTTTAATCTAATAAGTGCCCTTATTTGTATTTTGACACTTCCCGTTCTTTCTTAACCAAATACCTAAGCCTAACATTACAAGCCTCATAAAGTCCTATTGATCCGAAGTGGTGTATTTTCCTTCATTAGTGGAGAGAGGTTTGAAAAGTGAGCCTATGGAGTTTGTGATTTCACCTTTTTGTTTGTGGATGTTATGCATAATATTATCCGGGCATTATGGCTATTGGTTTGTGGTTTGATGGATGTTTAAGAGTCAATAACAAAAGTGGAATTAGCATTTGAGATTTCTTAAAGCTTAAGTGACATTTAATTATTCTATAAGTTGGGTGTTATTTACAATTTTTGAGACATTTGTGAAAATTATTTGTTATGTGATTTTATTGTTTTTAAGCTAGGATAGTCATAGGCAAGAGGTTTGTGGGTATCATCACTGGAAGCCCTCACGAGACTACAACTCGTCCTACTAGGGCCACCTAGGGGTTTAAAGGCTTATTGCATACGCTTAATGTAATGTTATAAATAGAATAAATTTCCTTTGAATTTTTCTTTTAATGTCTCCTTTGAAATTATTCATAGATCGCTTTTCTTGCTAGAGACTAGCAAGAAGCTGGTTGGGGTTGTTGATAAGAGTCAAATTATTGCATTTTTGTTATGATTTAAATGTTGATATTTGTGTGAAAATTGCGTTTATTTGATTATTTAATCCACAAATGTCATTTCACGGGTATTTCGTGTTTAAAGTGCAATTTTAGGTAAAATCATGATTTTGGAGAAGTTTGGGACAAATTTCAATGAACGGGATTGAGTGCAAATAAAAAGAAAACAAAATTTCCAAATTTGGAATTTCGCCGCCGGCGAAAACCTTACGGAGAATACGTTGAAAATCATGCAGGGAGCACGGATTTTGGCAAAGCAATCTCACCGCCGGCCAAAGAAATCTCACCGCCGGCCAACTTAACCTCGCCGCCGGCCAAGTGCATCTCACCGCCGGCCACAGTAATCTCGCCGCTGGCGAGATTTAGCGAAACCAAAAGCGTAACTTTTCTAGAAATCTCGCCGCCAGCCAACTTAACCTCGCCGCCGCCCAAGTGCATCTCGCCGCCGGCCATAGTAATCTCGCCGCCGGCGAGATTTAGCAGAACAAAAAGCATAACTTTTCCAGAAATCTTGCCGCGGCGAGAATGATGTCGCCGCCGACGAGTTTCGTTCGAAAATACATTTTTTATTGTGTTTTGTTCCAAAATTGCCCCCCAAACCCTAGATCTATATATACAATATGATGGAGAAAGAGGGGGACGGTAGAAAGAATAGATTTGAGTCAATTTTGGAGGAAAAAAGGCAATTTTGGAGAGAAAGTTTGGAGAAGCTTGAAGGATCATCACCATTGTTACTACCAAGTCTTCATCTTCAAGGGCTTTTCATCTCTTCTCCTTAGCCTTCATATTCTGCATTTTATTCAGATTTGTTATTCATGAATTCAATTGAAATAATGGTTGTTCTTATTTCTGTTATGAACTAATTCATTTTTGCTAAGGCTATGATGTAGTTGAATCAAGGAAATCTGATTTCTTTTGTTATTGTTATATGAGTTCATTGTTTTCAAGTTGAGTGTTTATTTCCATGCTTAATGTTTTTAAATTTCTGGGCAAGATTTAGATGATTAGTTGCATTATATTGAGACCGAGAGGAGATATGTAATGAATGCTTCTTGTGATAAATACTGTATGTTGAATACGAGTGTGAGAACTAATGCATGATGTATGTGGTTAATCTAGAAATTCCATAAATCTTAATGTGCTTGTTTGTGATTAAATCTTCATAGAAATATAGTTGATTTTCATAGATAAGTAATTCTAATATAACTCGAGAGAGAGTATTAGGTAAATTTGGGGTTTTCAACCATCACTTTTAGCTTTGATTCTCATATAACATGACTTGAAATCAGATTGAATTGATTTAGCGAAATCAAATGCCTTAGCGTTTCTAATCATTTGTGAACAACATTAAATTTTGTTATTTACATTTAGTTTTATGTTAATTTGTTTTTAAAACAATTTCAACAATTAGGTTTTCAAATAAAATTTGGGTTAGTCAATTTCGGTATTTAATAACGCCATTCCTTGTAGGTTCGATATCCATACTTTTGTACACTTTATTACTTGAACGATTCATACACTTGCGAAAATAAGCATCAACTTGCCCAGTCAACTCCTCTACTTGCGTGACATGCCACACGGTAGCTTCTGATTGGTCCTACGTAAAGAAATCATAAAAAATCCAGAAAATTCCAAAAATTATATTTTCACCTCTTTTCACTAAAAAGTTTATATTTTAATTTTTTTGGCCATAAAAATACTATTTATTAAATAAAACAAGTAAATATTAAGTAAAAAAGTGCACCTTTGCTTTTCCTCAAGTAAAGCTAGTATAACTCAATAAAATAACTTGGGTAGTATGTTCATAAATATACTTCTATTAGTACATGCATATTTCATGAAAACTATCCCTCTCAAAAGTCATACAAGTCTATGATAAAAAGGTTCATATACTCATCAATCAACTTTCCATCAATACAAGGATATGTAAGGTTTTTGAAAAATTGATTCTTGTGTGTATACTGCACATGATATCATCCAATGCACTCATGAAATCAACCTATATGAACATGCTAATCAATTCAATCTTAGAGCAAGTCTCATAAGTCTATTTTTCACATCCTTCTCCACAAATATAAATATGCACTTAGCTCAAGATCAATAAGGACTTTACATGGTTGTAATGTAAGGCTTTGGTGATGGGTCGATAAATGAAGACATTTTAGGCTCTTTCTACACCTTAGCTTTTTTTTTCATAATGCACTTTTTAACTGCAATTGAGCTCTTACTTGATATTTTAGTGCACCCTCTTTTAACATTCTTTTCATTTTTTTATTCTACATCTCTTTTCTATTTTTTTTGTAACTTCACAACAGCCCCAAACTTATTTTCAATTCTATTTTATTTTTCTTTAGAGGGATAATTGTGTTGTGAGTTTTGCTTCTTTTTTTATAGGGTGCATTACATTTCACCTTACTCTAAATCATAACACATGATTTCATTTTTTTCTTTTTATACAAGCTAAAGGTGCAAGGGTAAAGGTAATACTTATTAGTTAGGTATTAAATGTGGCTTATAGATATGAAAGGTTCTTTGTTATGCTCAAATGGGTGACTAAAGATATTAACAATGATTAGTTTGAAAGGCTCAATCGATCCAAATTAGGCCTAAATCATTTCTCTTACTAAATACTATTTAGGATTTCGCCTTAAGGCAAATAAATTATAAAACTTGGTAGATCTCATCAACTCGTATAACTCACTACAAATTTTCTCTCAATAAGAACACCAAAATCAATCATGGACGGTTGCATAAAAGTTGAATCAATTCAATTAAAATTAGCAAGCATATCACATGATTAATGTAAATATCTTAACAAATATGTTACATTCCTTATCCTAGTCATGACAACCAATTCTTATCATTGAGTTCATATGTTTCATATTAAGCACGCATGCATTTAGTTTCCATATATTTATCAATTTCTATCCAAATCATGATTAAAAACAACCTAAAAATTAAAAATGCATACTAAATACTAATGTAGAGAATGAATTTCCCTCCCCCAAACATAAATTACACATTGTCCCCAATGTGCACATATAAATATGAAAAAGTAAAGAAAAACTCTCTTAATTATGGCACACCACATATTTAACTGAAATGCTCATTCTTGTTGCACCATTGCTCTCCACATTTATTCACCTACAAAACAAAAACAATAAAAATATTAAGTAAAATAACGTTCGGTCGCCACCCAACTAGCATCATGTTTAACATCCTTGACTAGATGGTCCTATTAAGTCCTAAGGCACATCCGTTTGTATCCATTTACTTTTGAGTTTGCCTGGAAACAGCTTGAGTCTTGATTTGTTCAATAATACTTTATGTTTTGGCTCACAAACATGGTGCATAATTCTCTTCTCATGCCATATTTTTGTTTTCCTTTTGAACTTCTTGGAATTCTTATAAGCACTCCACCATGACTCATCCAATTTATGTATTTCTAATAGCTTTTTCACCTCTTCATTGGACTCTTTCACTTTCATACTTGATTAAGGGTAGAAGTGTAGGATCTAAACTTGATGGCTTTTCAATTACTGGTTTGAACTTAGATCTTATCTCAAAATTTTAAATAATTTCTTTTGATACATACATGAGAGATGCGTCTTCTAAAAAGTAACACTGTCCACAATATCAACCTTCGATGCCATCCTTTCAAAGTTATAATAGGTTGAGTTATTTTCTGGTGAGTTTATGTCCTTGTTTACAGAATCATGTGTTAAAGTCTTAAGTTTGGGTGAGTCAATAGATTCTTTTAAGCTATTCTCACAATCAATAACATTTATCCTTAAACATTCATTAGCATTACCAACATCAGGGGGTTCAGATTATTTAAAAACTTTAAATATTACTTGTTCATCTTGCACTCTCATTGTAAGTTCATCTTTTTGTAGATCAATGAGTGCCCTTCAGGTTGCTAAGAATGGATGACCCAGTATGATAGGAATTTCACGATCTTCTTTCATGTCTAGCACAATGAAGTCTGCCAAAAATATGAATTTGTCTACTTTTAGTAACAAATCTTCTACCACACCCCGAGGTTTCTTAATCGATCTATCTGCCATTTGTAATGTTACCAAAGTGGGTTTCGCTTTACCAACCCCAATCTATTGAAGACCGATAATGGCATGAGGTTAATGCTAGAACCCAAGTCACATAGTGCCTTGCCAAAACGGATGTTCCCGATAGCGCAAGGGATATCAAAACTACATGAATCTTTCAATTTTTATGGTAGTTTTCTATTAAGGATGACACTACAACCTTCAGTCAAGGTTATTGTTTCATGATCTCCAAGCCTTCTTTTCTTTGATAGTATATCCTTCATGAATTTGGCATAAGATAGCATTTGTTCAAGTGCCTCTAAAAATGGTATGTTTATGTGTAACTTCTTGAAGACTTCTAGAAATTTTGAAAACTGCGTTTCTAAATTTTACTTTTGCAGTCTTTGAGGGAAAAGAATAGTTGGTTTGTAGAGGTTGTTCTTTTTTGGCTGAATTATTTTCTTTCCATTACTCTCTTTATCCATTAATTCCTCCTCCTTTTTAGTTTTTGGTTCTTCTTTATCCTTTTTAGTTTTATAATCCTCTTTATCCTTTTTAATTTCCCGTTTCTCCTCGTCCTTTTCTGTCTTATGTTCTTGTTCTAAAGTTTTACAACTCTTCAAGGCTATGGCGTTGCATTGGTCCTTACCTTCTCTTCTTAGGTTTACAATTGTGTCACTTGGAAGGTTACCTTAAGGCCTTTGACTTATAGCCTCAGCAAGTTTCCCCATTTGGTTCTCCAAATTTTGAATTGAAGTCTCTTGAGTTGACACTTTTGTATTCATTGATTGGATGAAGTCTTTCATCATCTCTATTAAAGCACTTGTATTGTCCTCAATAAGTGGCTTCTTCTCTTGGGCTTGTGATTGTTATGATTATTGAAAACCAAGTGGTGGAAATTATTGATGGTTGAATTGATTACCACCTTGAATATTGTTATTACTCCAAGAGAAATTTGGATGTTGTCTCCATCCTGGGTTATATGTGTTTGAGTATGGATTATTGTTTCGATTCATACTACCAACGTAGCAAATGAATTCAGGATTATTTGGACAATTATCAAACAAATGAGCTACTCCACATGACACTCTTGAATTTTGGACTTGGTTTATATTCGCTAGCGAGTTTTGTACCTTCAAAAGATTAACCAAAGATGAAACTTGAGCTGTAAGTGTTGTGATATCATTTACCTCATGCATTTTGACTACTTTTCTCGTGGCTGTCATTCTATCCATTGGCCATTGATAATTATTACTATCCATTTTCTCAAGTAAATCATTAAGCTTGATTTTAAGATTTGGCTAGCAAATCACCATTAGTTCTTATGTAAGCATTGAAACTATTATAAAAAGTCTCCATTTGAATCCAAGAAGGAATACCATGATGAGGACACTTCATTAGCAATTCCTTGAATCTTTTCCATGTTTCATATAGAGATTCTCCTTTGTGTTGTTGGTAGGAAGTAATGTCATTCCTATACTTGGCATTCTTTGTTGATGGAAAGTATTTCATCAAGAATTTCTATGTCAAAACATTCCAAGTTTTAATGGAATCAGGTGGCAAAGAGTTTAGCCAAGCTCAAGCACGATCTCACAAAAAATATGAGAATAATCTAAGCCTAAATGTCTCGTCGGTCAAAAACATTTAATTATTCAAATTTAGCTCATTATTGTTTATTTCTATTGGATTAGATTTTGTAACTAAAAAGATATATGAGAAAATATCTAAGAATACTTAATCCCCTAATTTTTTAAATATGTGAATTGTTAAAAACTCGACAATATAATTATCAATTAATTATATAATGAATTGAATCTAATCTAACATGTATTACTCTTTAAAAGATCATATAATAATTAATTTAATCAAACTCTAAAATTGTGTACTACTCATTAAGTTTATTAATTATGGATCACATACATAAAAATCATGTTATTTAATAAAGACAAATAATTAAATAATTCTCTAAAATCTATTTAATTAACTTTATAGATAAATTGTTAATTAATAGCATACAAATTGTTAGATAATATAATTGAATTGAGTTCATAAGAATCCTATTTTAATAAATTAATAACACATAATAGTGTTCACAAAGCTCATATTTTTCATAAAAAAACACATAAAATTGATAAAGAAAATAGTAGAAAAAAACAATTAATCTTTTGAATTGTAGAATTAATCTACTCTTGAATCTGTCGTCTATTGAATTTTTTTATATTCTCTTTTTAGCTTTAAAAACTAATCAAAATTAAGCTAATGGAGGCTTATTATAGTTTATAGAGTTATTACGGTCTTAAATAAAGCTTAGGTACAATCCAGACCGTCTAATCAACTTCAGATCAAGAGCTACGATCAAAACAAGAAAAACTAACAGTTTTAGCCAATTACAACACAACACGTGAAGCATTCGGTTGCATTTGTATAAATAAATTAAATAAAATAAAATTCTAAATTAAAATCAAGATTATTTTGTACCAATATTGAAAAAAATAAGAAGAATTCAATCTTAAGAAACAATGCCAAAAACTTAATTGGTACAAAAATAAAAATACATAATATCATAATTTTATAATAAAGTGATGAGAAGAGTATCATATTTAGAGATCTTAATTTTGACAAATACCAAAATTACACTAATCTCAATTTTAATTAATGAAACTACACAAACGAAAATAAAAATGTTGTTTGAAGATCAAATTAATAAGAAAACTTTTAGGAAATAAATTTCACCTAATCTCTCACTATACTTAATTGAATATAATTCTATCTATTTGTTAACTATCTAAAAAAAATCCCAAAAAACTCTTTGATAATCAATTAGAAAGCCTCTTTATTATTTATTTCATAATAAATTATATATTTTCTTAGAAATATTTTAGGATAACAGGTTATAAATTACCCTTAATTAATAAAACAATTTCTTGTATAATGTTTAACATAATATTACACCTTACATCAAAATTTAAGAGGATAAATTTATTATATTAGTATTGTTATTATATTTCCTTCTTTGTTTTTTATATTTTATAATACTTAATTTTTAACTTATTTTATTAAATTAAAATAATAAACAATAAATAAAGTATTAATATGAATAATAAGTATATATCATATACTTTTACTTACCTTTAAAAAAAGAATTTTTTTTTAATTAATTTAAAAAATTAATAATAATAAATAAGTAATATAAATTTTATTTATTTCGTTTACACTTTTATACTTTTACTTACCTTTAAAAAAAGAATTTTTTTAATTAATTTAAAAAATTAATAATAATAAATAAGTAATATAAATTTTATTTATTTCGTTTACACTTTTAAAACCTTTTTTATTTTTTATAAAAATAAAATGTCAAGATAATTTTATTTCACTACAATGTCTGTGTTATTATTATATGTAAGATTATCTGAGAATATTATAATGATTAATAAATATTAAAGACATTTAATTAAGTTAAATAATCTATCATTTTTTTAATAAACGAATAATATACACTCATAAATAAAAATAATAGTATAGTATTAAGAAATTAATCCCACACAAATACCATAAATGTGAACTTATTGAATTTAATAATCCAATTACTTTTAGTTATTATGAAATAATATTAACACAATGATGAACACATAAATAGAATGTATTAATAAAATAATTATTAAGGAATTGATTGAATCCAACTTATTCATTAAAAAATATGAATAAATAATCATATAATATAAAGATAATATATAATAAAATTATCAAATAAAATTATTAATATGATATATTTATTATAGCAATTTTCTTATATTTATTGATTTATAAGGGGAAAAAATAAGAAAAAGATCAAGAAAAAAAAACAAAAAAAAAACAGATACAAGTATATTTTGGTACCCACAAATACAAATATCCGCCTAATATTGTTTACTTTTTATAAATAAAAAATGGAGAAATGTAATCACTAAACTTGTGCATATTCAAAACATGATATAAGACAAAAGAAATTTTATTTTCTTCCAACTACAATATTTTCATCGTAGTGTTGAGCAATTTGAGCTATCCAAATTAAACAAAAAGAAAAAGCTGACGTATTCAAGGGTTATGAACCTCGAACATCTTTACATCTTTACATTTTATTTTTTTCCTTTTTCCCCCCTAGGGTTTGAACTCACGCTCTTTAAGAATTTAAGATTACGATGCAAAGTAATTAGTTATTATCAATTAGAAATCGAATATACAGCTTTCGAAAAATACAGGTGTTAAAAAAACTTAAGAAAAGGTTCATATTTTATAATTTCTACGGTATTTAATTTATATTTTATCTACGTATTTATTGTATATTAATGATATAAGTAATAATAACACCCATAAAATTATACGAAAGAATTGTACTCATACAAAAAAAATGAAATGTATGAATATGAGCCCACATCTAAAAGAGGTATTTATAGAAGTAAAACAAATCTCTTGTAGAAGCAGCCTAAGTACAAAAATGGTGTACTTAAATATTTTCATTCGATCTGTGCAAAATATGGCCGCTCTGCTCATATTGTATATCACATGCGGATGGAAGTTTTTTGCACATCATATATATTAATATTCCAAAGCATCAATAAAAATCATATTATTTATTTTCAGAATAAATCATATTCTTACAAATATGTACGAAAATTAAAGAATAAATAAATTAATAACACAAAGAATCTATCTAAACAATAACACAAAGAACCTATCTAAACAATAACACACAACATATAATCAAAAATGAAGAAATAATTAGGCATATAAGGAAGCAGAGAAGAAGGCTGAGGAAATGAGGTTTTAGTAGAGATGGGAAGGTGTTTATAAAGAGGATCTCAAATCTTCTAGGGCATAAAAATTTGCATAAGTTTGGTGCTAGACAATTTCGGGTAACGGTCAGGGTTATGTCTAGCTGGGTTTAGCTGCCCCAATATTAGTTTAATATATACAAGTTGCTGCTCATTTTTGTTGGATAATATGCAAGTTGCTTAAGTCTCTGGTAATAATAGGTACATAACGATGACGTGTATTGCCTAGGAGGTATGCTTTTTGTTTAACATGCACTCTCACATTTGGCAATACATAATACTACAGTTGGTGTCTAGTTATAATGAATCAGATTAATCTGAATATGGCATGTTGTTTGGTAGTTGGTGGGAAAAAAATAACATAAAATAAGACTTCTAAAATTTATAACAAAATTAATATAATATTGTAGTTTAATTCCAACATATTTAATTTGATAATATTTAAAATAAAAAATGATATATAAGACATTTTTTAATAATAAAAATATATAATGTAGATATAAAAAATACTATTTTTATAATTAAAAATTTAAAAATTATTATTTTCATTATTTAAAAAAAATGATAGTCTTTGTATTCTCATAGTTTAAATACACATTTCTTAAAAATCTTTTGTTAAAAGAAAAAGAGAAGGAACAAACAAATTTTAATATTAAAATAAAATGATGTAAATATTATCATCTATCAATAAAATTATTTATTATTATTAACAATTTTATTCAACAATAATATTATCTAGATTGAATTAGATTAAAATTTAAGAATTAAAAAGGAATATTAATGATACGATGATGTTATTGTGAAATTATATGAATAAGTAAAAGCTATATTTAAAAATTATTGAAATTATAATTTGATAGTTTTATCGAATTCATTATGAAATTATATGAACAAGTAAAATAAGTCTCTTTTTATAATCTTTTAATCTATTTAATTTTTTTTAATTTTCTCGTTTAATTTCATAATAATTAATAGTTATTGTAAATTTTGTATCTTTTATTTCTCTTTTCAAATTTTTACAAAAAAAATTAAAATTTATTTATACAGTCAATAGTAATTAGTAGTGTCATTAACTCTCTTATATAAAATCAATTATTTTAAAAATCTTGATTTTTTTCCTTTAATTCTCCTACTAAAAAATAATTATTAAATTGAGTAACCAATTTGTCACAATTATTTTGTTAATCATAATAAGTATATAAAAAGTCAATTTTATCCCTATAAATTAATCATCTTAGTGCTATTATTAGTGAATAAAATTATCATTAACAAATTATTATTGTAAAATAACAATTTAAATTGTTACAATATCGTTACCCACCAATTAATTTGGACATGTTATTTTTAGGGTTAAAATTTTCATTTTCACGACAAAATGTAAAATCACCCCTCTATAAAATTAAGATTATGATTGTAAATGGTCTTCAAAAATCATAAGATGTGGACATTACCTGACATTAGGAGATGATCATACCTCTTGGCGATACTAAAGTCAACATTTGTCCCATAACAAATGAATACAAAATGGATTTTTCAAAATACAATTATGTTACACTATACAAGCTCATTTGTGTATACTAAACTTGCCCACCAATGGTCAAAATTTTGATAACCTACAAAGTGGGTGAAATTGTTACATAAAGATAGCTTGTGTTCATCTTACACGAGAGAATACAATATGGGTATAATTTTTAACCTGAATATTCTTCATAGAACTGATTTGTCATATTTACATATAAAAAGGTTCATCCTCTAGCTCTGAGTTAATCAATACGATACTAACAGTTGAAATCCAATGACTGTCATTGACTATTAACACTACAAGATTTTAAATTCTTGTTAGTAATGACTGTTATGTACATCTATGCATCCTTTTCTTCTTTCTTCATTGTTCTCAAGGATTGTAACTAATGAACTAACATTTGTGAGTACTCATGCTCCACCTTCTTTATTTCACTTTTAACATGCGAATCACTAAAATCCTCCCAATATAATATCAATTAATTACATGATCAATTGAATCTAACCTAACATGTATTCCTCTCTCAAGTAAACTACACATCATATAGTAATTAATTTAATCACACTCTCATACCAATTAAATTACATACTACTCATTAAGTTCATCAATTATCGATCACATACATAAGAATCATACATCTCTGCCTAGAAACTATGCATGTTATTTAATTAAGACAAACAATTAAATAATTCTCAAATCTATTTAATTGCCTCTATAGATAAATTGTTGGCTAAACAATTAATAGCATAAAAATCAGATTAAATAATATAATTAAATTAATATTATAATTGAGAAAAAATATTAGATCATCATATGGTGAAAATTGGGTTCATAAGATCCCTAGATTAATAAATTAATTACACATAATTGTTTTCATAAAGCTCATATTTTTCATAAAGAAAGACATAAAATTAATAAAGAAAAGAGTAGAAAAAGAAATACAATAAATCTCCTGAATTGTATAATTAATTTTCTCTTGAATCTCCACCAAAATTGTGTCGTTTCTTGAATTTTTCTATATTTTTCTCTCTTTTTAGCTCTAAAAATTGACCAAAATTATGCTAATGTAGGCAAATTAGGGTTTATGGAGTGATTAGGGGCTTAAATAAAGTTTAGGTGCAATTTGGACCGTCCGATCAGCTTCAAATCAAGGGCTACGATCAAAACAAGCAAAACTGACAGTTTCAGCCAATCACAACGTCACACGTGGCATCAGAAGTTCATTGGGCGAATCAGAGAGCGTCGCATGGCAGGGGAGACCGGTCAGAGTCAACGTTCGCCGAGTCATCACCACGTGGCACGACGTGATTCATGGAACAGATGGTGTGGCGCACGGGTGGAACGTATGGAGCAATAGCGTGGTGACATGTGTCATAGCGCGTTGACTGATTTCTGAACTCGAATTGAACGTCGTGCTGACATGTGGCTCGTGTTTTGTCCTATTAACATGCGGCATAACATGATTCGCTCTTCATGCTTGCGTGGCGTCCACGTGGCTTGCTCAGTCAGCTCCTATGCTTGTGTGGCATGGCACGTGGTAGCTTCTGATTGGTCTTGCATTAAAAATTCATAAAAAATCAATAAAAATTTCAAAAAAATCCCAAAAATTATATTTTCACCCCTTTTCACTAAAAAGTTTATATTTAAATTTTTTTAGCCACAAAAATACTATTTATTAACTAAAACAAGTAAATATTAAGTGAAAAAGTGCACTAATGACTCTATTTTCATAGAGTCATCACACCCATAAACTTAAATCTTTGCTTGTCCTCAAGTAAATCTAAGTATAACTAAATAAAATAACTTGGATAGTATATTCATAAATATGCTTCTATTAGTACATGCATATTTCACAAAAACTTTTCCTCTCAAAATTCATACAAGTCTATGATAAAGATGTTCTCATATTCATCAATCAATGTTCCATCAATACAAGGATATACAAGGTTTTTGAAAAATTAATTTGTGTGTGTGTGCTGCACATGATATCGTCCAATGCACTCATGAAATCAACTTATATGAGCATGATAATCAATTAAATCTTAGAACAAGTCTCATAAGTCAATTTTTCACATCCCTCTCCACTAATATAAATATGCACTTAGCTCAAGATCAATAAGGACTTTACATGGTTGTAATGTAAGGCTTAGGTGGGGGGTCGATAGATGCAGACATTTTAGGGTCTTTCCACACCTTAGCTTTTTTTCATCATATTTTTTTATTCCACATTTCTTTTCTCTTCTTATTTTTTCTCTTTTTTTTGGTTACTTCACAACACTCTGAAACTTATTTTCAATTCTATTTTATTTTTCTTTAGAGGGATATTTGTGTTGTGAGTTTTTCTTCTCTTTCATTACATTTCACCTTACTCTAAAGCATACACATGATTACATCTTTTTTTTCTTTTCATACAAGCTAAATGTGCAAGGGTAGAGGTAATACTTATTAGTTAGGCATTAAATGTGGCTTATAGATATGAAAGGTTCTTTGTTAGGCTCAAATGGGTAACTAAAGATATTAACAATGGTTAGCTTGAAAGGCTCAATCGATCCAAATAAGGCCTAAATCATTTCTCTTACTAAATACTATTTAGGATGTTGCCTCAATAGATGATCAAATGGATTCTAAAACTTGGTAGATCTAATTAACTCGCATAACTCACTACAAATGTTTTCTCAATAAACACACCAAAATCAATCATGAACATGTGCATAAAAGTTGAATCAATTCAATCAAAACTAACAAGCATATCACATGATTAGTGTAAATATCTTAACAAATATGTTACATTCCTTATCCTAGTCATGACAACCAATTTTTTTCATGGAGTTCATATGTTTCATATCAAGAATGCGTGCATTTATTTACCATATATTTATCAATTTCTACCCAAATCATGATTAAAAACAGCCTAAAAATTAAAAACCAAATTCCTTAAAAATTTAAAATGCAAACTAAATACTAATGTAGAGAATGAAGTTCTTTCCCCCAAACTTAAATTACACATTGTCCCCAATGTGCACATATAAATATGAAAAGGTCAAAGAAAATAAAACTCCCTTAGTCATGGCACACCACATCTATCATTGAAATGCTCATGCTTGCTGTGTCATTGCTCTACCCATTTATTCACCTACAAAACAAAAACAATGAAAATATAAGTAAAATAACATTGGGTTGCCTCCCAACCAGTGTCACATTTAACGTTCTTGACTAGACGGTCCTATTAAGTCCTAAGGCACATCCCTTTGTATCCATTTACTTTTGAGTTTGCCTGGAAATAACTTGAGTCTTGATTTGTTCAATAATACTTTATGTTTTGGCTCGCAAGCATAGTGCTCAATTATCTTCTCATGCCATATTTTTGTTTTCCTTTTGAACTTCTTGGCATTCTTATAAGCATTCCACCGTAACTCATCCAATTTATGTATTTCTAATAGCTTTTTCACCTCCCCATTGGACTCTTTCACTTTCATACTTGATTTAGGATAAGAGGGTAGAAGTGCGGGGTCTAAAATTGGTGGCTCTTCAATTGATGGTTTGAGTTTAGATCCTATCTCAAAATTTTCCATTATCGCCTTTGATACATACATGAGAGATGCGTCCTCCAAAAAGTTCACATAGTCCACAATATCAACCTTCGATGCCATACTTTCAAAGTTATAATAGGTTGAGTTATTTTCTAGTGAGTTTATGTCCTTAGATACAACAGCATGTGTGAAAGTCTTAAGTTTGGGTAATGCCAAAAATTCTTTTAAGCCATTCCCACAATCAGTAACATTTATCCTTAAACATTCATTAGTATTATCAATATCAGGGGTTCAGATTCTTTAAAAACTTTAAATATTACTTGTTCATCTTGCACTCTCATTGCAAGTTCACCTTTTTGTACATCAATGAGTACCCTTCCGGTTGCTAAGAATGGACGACCAAGTATGATAGGAATGTCACGGTCCTCTTCCATGTCTAGCACAATGAAGTCCACCAGAAAGATGAATTTGTCTACTTTTACTAACAAAGCTTCTACCACACCTCGAGGTCTCTTAATCGATCTATCTGTCATTTATAATGTTACCGAAGTGGGTTTTGCTTTACCAACCCACAATATATTGAAGACCAATAATGGCATAAGGTTAATACTAGAACCCAAGTCACACAGTGCCTTGCCAAAACGAATGTTCCCAATAGTGCAAGGGATGTCAAAACTACCTATATCTTTCAGTTTTTGTGGTAGTTTTCTATCAAGAATGGCACTACAACCTTCAGTCAAGGTTATTGTTTCATAATCACTAAGCCTCTTTTTCTTTGATAGTATATCCTTCATGAATTTGGCATAAGATGAAATTTGTTCAAGTGCCTCTATAAATGGTATGTTTATATGTAGCTTCTTGAAGACTTCTAGAAATTTTGAAAACTGCGTATCTGACTTTTGCTTTTGTAGTCTTTGAGGGAAAGGAATAGTGGGTTTGTAAAAGTTTCTCTTTTTTGGCTGAATTATTTCCTTTCCATTACTCTCTTTATCCACTAATTTCTCCTCCTCCTTTTTAGTTCCTGGTTCCTTCTTATCCTTTTTAATTTCCTGTTTCTCCTCATCCTTTTCTATCTTATGTTCTTGTTCTAAAGTTTTAGCACTCCTCAAGGCTATGGCATTGCATTGGTCCTTACCTTCTCTTCTTGGGTTTACAATTGTATCACTTGGAAGGTTCCCTTGAGGCCTTTGACTTATAGCCTGAGCAAGTTGCCCCATTTGGTTCTCCAATTTCGAATTGAAGCCTCTTTAGTTGACACTTTTGTATTCACTGATTGGATGAATTCTTTCATTATCCCCATTAAAGCACTTGTATTGTCATCAATAGATGGCTTCTTCTCTTGGGCTTGTGGTTATTGAAAACAAGGTGGTGGAAATGATTGATGGTTGAATTGACTACCACCTTGAATGTTGTTATTGCTCCAAGAAAAATTTGGATGTTGTCTCCATCCTGGGTTATATATGTTTGAGTATGGATTATTGTTTTGATTCACATTACCCACATAGCAAATGGATTTACAATTATTTGGGCAATTATCAAACAAATGAGCTCCTCCATAAAACACACATGACACTCCTAAATTTTGGACTTGGTTTATACTCGCTGGCGAGTTTTGTACCTTCAAAATATTAACCAAAGATGACACTTGAGCTGTAAGTGTTGTGATATCGTTTACTTCATGCATTCTGGCTACTCTTCTTGTGGCTATCATTCTATCCATTGGCCATTGATAATTATTGCTAGCCATTTTCTCAAGTAAATCATAACCTTGATTATAAGATTTGGCTAGCAAAGCTTCATTATTCGATGCATCAATGATAATCCTTGTTTGAGCATCGAGACCATTGTAAAAAGTTTCCATTTGAATCTAAGAAGGAATACCATGATGAGGGCACTTCCTTAGCAATTCCTTGAATCTTTCCTATGCTTCATATAGAGATTCTCCTTCGTGTTGTTGGTAGGAAGTGATGTGATTCCTAAGCTTGGCATTCTTTATTGGTGGGAAGTATTTCATCAAGAATTTCTCCGCCAAACCATTCCAAGTTCTAATGGAATCAGGTGGTAAAGAGTTTAGCCAAGCTCGAGCATAGTCTCGCAAAGAGTAAGGAAATAATCTAAGCCTAAATGCCTCCTCTGTCACACCATTGAACTAAAATTAATCTACAACTTCAATAAACAATCTGAGATGAAGACGAGGATCCTCTGTTGGTAATCCACTGAATTGTCCAACTGTTTGTATCATTTGAAACATCACTGGCTTTAATTCAAACTGATTAGCTTGAATGTTTGGCCATGTAATACTTGGATTCAACCCTTCCAACGTAGGTATTGCATATTCATTCATAGGTTTATCTCTATCATCTATCAAAAAAATTTGATTATTCAAGTTTAGCTCATTATTGTTTATTTCTAATGGATTAGCCATTTCTTCCTCTTGAGTGACTTGTTGTTTTCTAATTAATCTCAAAGTACGCTCAATTTCAAGATTTAAAGGTAAGATTTTTTACTCATAAACTCTACTCATACAATAGACTCAACTATGTTTCTACAATACTAAAGGAGGTGTCTAAATAAAAACTAACAAAAAATTAACAACTAAATAAATAAATTAAAGTAAAATAAATAAATAAGTAAAGAAAATAAATAAAAGAAATTAACTAGAATAAATAAATAAATAAGTCCCTAAAAGAATATAAATAAATTTAGATTAAATTAAAGTAAAGAAAAATAAATTAAGAAATTTTTTTTAAAAGAAAAAATAAAATTAATAATAAAAAAATATTAATTTTTAAAATTAATAATCCTTGACAACGGCGCCAAAAACTTGATCGTTATACAAATTGTGTGTGCAATAAATACGCAAGTATACATATCGTAACAAGTAATATAATGATAAATAAAGATCGTTCCCACGGAGATTATTTTTTTAGAAACTAATTTTTAAAACTAAAAATAATAAAAACCAATTTTTTGGTGTTTTTATATCTTAAGAAAGCAAAATTAAAATAACTAAAAGTAAATAGAAATAATTAATTAAATCAGATTTTATGACTAAAAAGATATATGAGAAAATATCTAGTAATACTTAATTCCCCAATTTTCTAAACAAACGTATCACTAAAATCCTCCCAATATAATATCAATTAATTACATTATCAATTGAATCTAACCTAGCATGTATTCCTCTCTCAAGTAAACTACATACCATATAGTATTTAATCACACTCTCATGCCAATGAAATTGCATACTACTCATTAAGTTCATCAATTATGGATCATATACATAAAAATCATACATCTCTGTCTAGAAACTATGCATGTTATTTAATCAAGACAAACAATTAAATAATTTTCTCAAATTTATTTAATTGCTCTATAGATAAATTGTTGGCCAAACAATTAATAGCATAAAAATCAGATTAAATAATATAATTAAATTAATATTGTAATTGAGAAAAAATATTAGATCATCACATGGTGAAAATTGGGTTCATAAGATCCCTAGATTAATAAATTAATTACACATAATTGTGTTTATAAAGTTCACATTTTTCATAAAGAAAGACATAAAATTAATAAAGAAAAGAGTAGAAAAAGAAATACAATCAATCTCTTGAATTGTATAATTAATTTTCTCTTGAATTTCCACCAAAATTGTGTCGTTTCATGAATTATTCTGTATTTTTCTCTCTTTTTAGCTCTAAAACTGACCAAAATTATGCTAATGGAGGCAAATTAGGGTTTATGGAGTGATTAGGGGCTTAAATAAAGTTCAGGTGCAATTTGGACGGTCCGATCAGCTTCAAATCAATGGCTACGATCAAAACAAGCAAAACTGACAGTTTCAGCCAATCACAACGTCACACGTGGCATCAGAAGTTCATTGGGCGAATCAGAGAGCGTCGTATGGCAGGGGAGACCGGTCAGAGTCAACGTTCACCGAGTCATCACCACGTGGCACAACGTGATTCATGGGAATGGATGGCGTGGCGCACGGGTGAAACGTATGGAGCAATAGCTTGGTGATACGTGTCATAGCGCGTTGACTGATTTCTAAACTCGGATTGAACGTCGTGCTGACATGTGGCTCGTGTTTCATCCTACTAACATGCAGCACAACATGATTCGCTCTCCATGCTTGCATGGCGTCCGCGTGGCTTGCTCAGTCAGCTCCTATGCTTGCATGGCATGCCACGTGGTAGCTTCTGATTGGTCTTGCATTAAAAATTCATAAAAAATCCCTAAAAATTGCAGAAAAATCCTAAAAAATTCCAAAAATTATATTTTCACCCCTTTTCACTAAAAAGTTTATATTTTAATTTTTTTAGCCACAAAAATATTATTTATTAACTAAAACAAGTAAATATTAAGTGAAAAAGTGCGCTAATGACTCTATTTTCATAAAGTCATCAAGGATCACCCTTCTATTTATACAGTTCGCAAGAGAGAGGAAGGGTCAATGTGGCATATGATAGCGAGATGTATGTTTGATGTAAGTGATGCAAAATGATAATTCATAACAAAGTGGATTGGTATTTATTTATTAATATATTAATTAACTCCATTTTTTAGGCCATAGCTATGGCGAAAGATGCAGAGAAAGAAGCAAAAACGTGTCAAGAAATGAACGAATGTATAGATCAAGAGTTAGGTGTGTGGAAAACACGATGTAAAGTTTTGACACAAGATTTAGCGGATTCTTGAGAAGATTTGAAGTTAGCGCATCTTGAACAAGAAAATATAAAAATGAAGGGGACGGATTGCACAAATTAGTGGAGTATTGGAAAAATAGGCTCTTGGGAAGGAACAAATATGAGATTTCTTTATTGGCGTGTTAGTAATAATTTGTTTGTAGTAATGCTTGAACAATCTACGATATGATATGGTGTTAGTAATAATTTTTTTGTAATAATGCTTGAACAATCTATGATATCATATGGACCTGATTTGGTACACGTTTTATCCAAAAGCATGATGGCGTTCTCACAAGCGTATTTTGCATCTTGAGTAGGGGGGTCAGGGGACTCCACCTCCAATCACGAGGCATAGGACATATCCCGCATCTCGAGTGGGGGGAGTCAGGCGACACCACCTCTAATAACAGGGCATAAGATAGGTTGCATCTCGAGTGGGAGGGTCAGAGGACTCCACGTCTAATCACGAGGCATAGGACGTATCCCGCATCCCGAGTATGGGGGTCAGGGGACTCCTCCTCCAATCATAGAGCATAAGATAGGCCGCATCTCGAGTGAGGGGGTCAGGGGACTCCACCTCCAATCGCGAGGCATAGGATGTCTTGCATCTCAAGTGAGAAGGCCAAATGACTTGTCCCTACTTGAGGCATGAAATAAGTCGCCTAAAGCACGATTGCGAGCATATTTCGAATCTTGAGTGGGGGGTCAGGGGACTCCACCTTCAATCACGAGGCATAGGACATATCCTGCATCCCGAGTGGGGGGTTAGGAGACTCTACCTCCAATCACGAGGCAATGGGATGTCTTGCATCTCAAGTGAGAAGGTTAAATGACTTGTCCCCCCTTGGGGCATGAAATAAGACGCCCAAAGCACGATTGCGAGCATATTTTGCATCTCAAGTGGGAGGATTAGGGGACTCTACCTCCAATCATGAGGCATAAAATGTATCCCGTATCCCGAGTGGAGGGGTCAGGGCACTCCACCTCCAATCACGGGGCATAAAATAGGCTGCATGTCGAGTGAGGGGTCAAGGGACTCCACCTCCAATCACGGTTTAACCCTTGCTATAAATTACTGATTAGAAATTTATCTCATATAAATATTTATTACGTATAAAGCATTTACATGTGATATTTCTTAAGAAGTTCTCCATTGCAATTCAAAACCTCCTTTATGCCATCCCACTCTATTAAGTAGGAGCCTGCTGGTGTGATATCATATATTTGATACAGGCCTTCCCATGTGGCAGCAAATTTACAAAACGTTAGTTTCAACTTTGTTGCCCAATACTCTTCTTAAGACCCATTCCTCGATACCAAAGCTCTTGTGCCAGACGAATTTGTTATATATCTTTTGGAGTGTTCTTTTTTGCGATTCAAGTCTTATTAGAGCCTCTTCTCATTTTTCTTCAACTAATAACAAGTCTTCTTATCGTAAGCAATCATTTTCTTCATGATCAATATTGGATCGAAGGGTAGGTTGTAGTATATCAAGGGGTATGACCATTTCAGTACCATAAATGAGAGAAAAATGAGTTTCTCCTGTTGTAGTTTTGGGGGTAGTTCGTGTTGCCCAAAGGGCACTAGGAAACACATCCACCCATTTTCCTTTAGCCCCCTTTAAAATGTTTTCGTAGTATATTAATGAAGGTTTTGCTAGATGATTCAGCTTGACTATTTGATACCTTTCTTGTCACAAAAAGATATAAATTTTTGTCCAGTGAATTGTCTACCATTATCGGTAACTAGTTCATAAGGCAGGCCATATCTGCATATAATGTTACACCATATGAATCTCTCCAAATCCAATTCTTGAATTCGAGCCAAAGGTTCTGCCTCTATCCATTTAGTAATGTAATCAGTTGCGATAATGATAAACTTTCTTTGGCTTGAAGCGATGGGTAATGGTCCCACGATGTCCAAACCCCATTTTTGAAATGGTCAGGAGCTAATAATAGATCTTAAGTCAATACCTGGATGGTATGGCACATTGGCATGTCGTTGGCATTTATCGCACCTTTTGACATAAGAGATGCAATCTTTGAGAAGCGTGGGCCAGTAATAACCATGTCGAATAATCCTCTGATAAAGTGTTCTTCCACTAGAATGAGCTCCACATTGGCCATCATGTAAATCACTTAAGACCATCTGAGCCTCAGCTATAGGTAAGTACTTAAGTCACATGCCACAGTGATTCTTCCTATACAAAGCTCCTTGAATGATAACATAGCTAGCTGCTTTTTCATGAGCTTACGAGCTAAGTGCTTGTCTTCGGGGAGAGTACCATTAATAAGATATTATGTATATGGCGTCAACCAAGAATCATGAATAGTGTATATGACATTCGTTTTCGTTTGAAGTGTTAATTTACTTGGGGTAACACTAGGTCCTGATAAACAAGATATTGGGATGACTCTCTTTAAATCTGAGTTCACCGCCGATGCTAACATGGCTACGGAATCAGTGTGGGCATTTTCTCCTCGTGGTATCTGTTTGATCTGAAAAGTTTCAAATGTAGCCTTTGCTTTTTTTACCTCCAGTGTATAGAGTTTCATTCTCTCCTCCTTGGCCTCAAAATCTTCATTGACTTGGTTTACTACCAGCCGTGAATTGCTATGAATTAACACCTTTTTAGCTCCAATGGTTATCAATTGCTGGAACACCAAAAGTAAGGCTTCATATTCCGCGATATTATTAGTTGCTTGGAAGGTGATCCGAAGGCATTGCTCTATCAAGGCTCCCATCGTGGTGAAGATTACTATTCCAACTCCTGCTTCATGTGAGTTTCTTATGCCATCCACATATACCTTCCATAATCCCACTTCATAAGATGATGTTTATGCTACGAGGGTTGGAGCTATCTCATGTATGGAATTACATTCTTGGGTATTCTCGTTCGTCCATTCTACAATAAAATCTACTAAGGCTTGTCCTTTGATCGTAGCTAAAGGTTTATAATGTATTTCAAATTCATTGAGCTCAATAGCTCTTTGAGAAAGATGGCTGGACAGATTAGGTTTGCCCAAATTGTTTTCAAGGGATAGGGAGTAAGGACTACTACCCTGTGTAAACCAAAGTAATGTATGAGTTTGTGTGCCTTCATTCTTATAGTAAATCCTGCTTTATCTAGAGAAGGATATCATCGTTGAGCTCTTGTTAATGAATGACTCACATAATACACATGGTATTGAGTTCCCCCACAGTCGACCACTAATACCGCACTAGAAGCTTTATTCGTAAAGGATATGTACATGTATACTTCTTCAACTGTCATTGGACTAACTAAAAGAGGTGCTCTTCCCAAGTAAACTACACACCATATAGTAATTAAATTAATCACACTCTTATGCCAATTAAATTGCATACTACTCATTAAGTGAATCAATTATGGATCACATACCTAAGAATCGTACATCTCTGCTTAGAAACTATGCATGTTATTTAATCAAGACAAACAATTAAATAATTCTCTCAAATCTATTTAATTACGTCTATAGATAAATTGTTGGCCAAAAAATTAATAGCATACAAATTAGATTAAATAATATAATTAAATTATAATTATAATTGGGGTAAAATGTTAAATTATCACATGGTAAAAATTGGGTTCATAAGAACCCTATATTAATAAATTAATAAAACATAATAATGTTCACAAAACTCATATTTTTCATAAAGAAATACATAAAATTGATAAAGAAAATAGTAGAAGAAGAAAAACAATCAATCTCTTGAATTGTAGAATTAATCTCCTCTTGAATGTCTACCAAAATTGTGTCATCTATTGAATTTTTCTATATTTTTCTCTCTTTTTAGCTCTAAAAACTGACCAAAATTATGCTAATAAACGCTCATTATGGTTTATGAAGTTATTAGGGGCTTAAATAAAGCTCAGGTGCCATCTGGACCGTCCGATCAACTTTAAATCATAGGTTACGATCAAAACAAGCAAAACTAACAGTTTCAGCCAATCATAGCGCAACACGTGGCATCAGAAATTCATTTGGAACATCAGAGAGCGACGTGTGGCAGGGGAGACAGATCAGAGTCAACGCTCTACGATTTAGCAACATGTGGCATGACATGATTCACGTGAACAGATGGTGTAGCGCATGGGTGGAACGCGTTGAGTAATGGCGTGGTGACACTTGGCATAGCGCATTGGTTGATTTCCGAACTCCGATTGAAAGTAGTGCTGACATGTGGCGCGTGTTTCTTCCTCCTCGCACGCAGTGCGACGTGATTCGCTTTCCTCACACCAGGTGGCTTGCCCAGTCAACTCCTCTGCTTACGTGTCATGCAACGTGGTAGCTTCTGATTGGTCCTACGTAAAAAATTCATAAAAAATCCAAAAAATTCCAAAAATAATATTTTCACCCATTTTCACTAAAAAAATTATATTTTAATTCTTTTGGCCATAAAAATACTATTTATTAAATAAAAAAAGTAAATATTAAGTAAAAAAGTGCATATTTGCTTGTCCTAAGTAAAGCTAAGTATAACTCAATAAAATAACTTGGGTAGTATGTTCATAAATATACTTCTATTAGTACATGCATATTTCATGAAAACTATCCCTCTCAAAAGTCGTACAAGTCTATGATAAAGAGGTTCATATACTCATCAATCAACTTTCCATCAATACAAGGATATGCAAGGTTTTTGAAAAATTGATTCTTGTGTGTATTGACGGACAGAACCAACATCGCCAATCCTGCCGATACTTTGGTTTTATATTTATAAAACTCTCGCAAGTGCACGAATCATTTCGTAGAAAATGATAAGTATACTGCCAAGGACGATCTAAGGAAGGAATGTATGTGGTTTTTAATTTATTATTCAAACTTTTAAAAACAAATTAAATCCTAAACATCCTGTCACGATATTTTGGGAGTTTTGTGTTTTTAATCTAATAACATAAAAATAAACATAGATATAGATTCAATAAACATTTATGAAAATTTTATCTTTTATAATAGTAGAATATTTATGGATATAATAACTAAGTTAATTATGCTTGCTCATATTATTTAGGTTATTAAAGATATAAATTGATATTTATTGATTCTCTCTTTTTTATATGAACACCTCCTTTGGTAGGGTTAGATATTCTTTGTTAACTAAACAAATCAATTAACACTTATAGGTAGGGTTGATAACTAATTTGATTAATTAAATTAATTCTTTTTTCTAAGAGATTGAAAATGAACCATTTAAATGCCACCTTTGGTGGGGTTAGATAGTTTAAACTTTATTCAAGATGTCTAAATTAAACCTAAGAATTTAATTATTCAAGTACTAACTTTCAAGTTTTAAAACCACTACTGAACACATGTTGTCAATACATTTTCAGATAATAATTCTTATAAAAACTTTTGAAATAGAGCTTCACTCTAACTACCGGGCGATTGTACCAACAAATAAAAGAGCATTAATCTAAATCAGACCGGATAACTAAACCTTAAAATCTAATTTTCAGATTTAAGTTTGTAATAAAAAATAATATATTTCTCTCTAACATTCTTAATATAAAATCTTGAATAAAATTAAAATCAATTCATTTTAGAGATTTTTACCTATTTAATATTTCGCAAGCATAACAACGTTATTATTATATCATGTTTACAAACAACGAGCAAAGTTAAATTTAATTACAGACAAATTAAATATAACATGTAAGAATAAAACATAAAAAATAACTATAAAGAAAATAAAATCCTTACAATACTTTGATGATATTCCTATTGCTAAAAAACCTCCAAATGGAATTTGCACTCCCATTTATTGAATCAAAGAGCAAATAAATTATAAAAACATAATTAGTTGTTCTCAAAAAGAGAAGAACTCTAAAACTAAGAAAAGCTAACTAAGGAAAAGCTAAAAACTAAGAAAAACTAAAAAAAACTAATAAAGGAGAGAAAAAAAAGTGGGTGAAAAAATGATTAAAAATTGTGGAAACGTGGAGTAGTGAATGATGACATCATGCTAGCGTGGGGGCAGCGGCGCGCGCAGACTGGAGCAAGGGTACATAGAGGCACGTACGGAATGGAGAGTAGGCGCGCAATTCCTCTTTGAGTCTTTAAGTTACGTTTTTAAGTAAAAATACCTGAAAAACAATAAAAATATTTGTGTTTCTGAAAAGATAAATTTATATAAATATATGATAAAATCATATAAATATATATATTTTTAATCAATTAACGTGCATAAAATCATGGTAATTTTAGTATTTTTTGAGCACTCATCATATATATTGCACATGGTATCATCCAATGCACTCATGAAATCAACCTATATGAACATGCTAATCAATTCAATCTTAGAACAAGTCTCATAAGTCTATTTTTCACATCTCTCTCCACAAATATAAATATGCACTTAGCTCAAGATCAATAAGGACTTTACATGGTTGTAATGTAAGGCTTAGGTGGTAGGTCGATAAATGAAGGCATTTTAGGTTCTTTCTACACCTTAGCTTTTTTTTAATCATGCACTTTTTAACTGCAATTGAGCTCTTACTTGATATTTTAGTGCACCCTCTTTTGACATTCTTTTCATTTTTTTTATTCTACATCTCTTTTCTATTTTTTTTTTGTAACTTCACAACACCCCAAACTTATTTTCAATTCTATTTTATTTTTCTTTAGAGGGATAATTATGTTGTGAGTTTTGCTTCTTTTTTTATAGGGTGCATTACATTTCACCTTACTCTAAAGCATAACACATGATTTTATTTTTTTCTTTTTATACAAGCTAAAGGTGTAAGGGTAAAGGTAATACTTATTAGTTAGGCATTAAATGTGGCTTATAGATATGAAAGGTTCTTTGTTATGTTCAAATGGGTGACTAAAGATATTAACAATGATTAGTTTGAAAGGCTCAATCGATCCAAATTAGGCCTAAATCATTTCTCTTACTAAATACTATTTAGGATTTCGCCTTAAGGAAAATAAATTCTAAAACTTGGTAGATTTCATCAAATCGTATAAATTTTCTCTCAATAAGAACACCAAAATCAATCATGAACGTGTGCATAAAAGTTGAATCAATTCAATTAAAACTAGCAAGCATATCACATGATTAATGTAAATATCTTAACAAATATGTTACATTCCTTATCCTAGTCATGACAACCAATTTTTATCATGGAGTTCATATGTTTCATATCAAGCACGCATGTATTTAGTTTCCATATATTTATCAATTTCTATCCAAATCATGATTAAAAATAACCTAAAAATTAAAAAAAATTCCCTAAAAATTAAAAATGCATACTAAATACTAGTGTAGAGAATGAAGTTCCCTCCCCCAAACATAAATTACACATTGTCCCCAATGTGCTCATATAAATATGAAAAAATAAAGAAAAACTCCCTTAATTATGGCACACTACGTATTTCACTGAAATGCTCATTCTTGTTGCACCATTGCTTGTCACATTTATTCACCTACAAAACAAAAACAATAAAAATATTAAGTAAAATAACGTTGGGTTGCCACCCAACTAGCGTCATGTTTAACGTCCTTGACTAGATGGTCCTATTAAGTCCTAAGGCATATCCGTTTGTATCCATTTACTTTTGAGTTTGCCTAAAAATAGCTTGAGTCTTGATTTGTTCAATAATACTTTATGTTTTGGCTTGCAAACACGGTGCCCAATTCTCTTCTCATGCCATATTTTTGTTTTCCTTTTGAACTTCTTGGCATTCTTATAAGCACTCCACCGTAACTCATCCAATTTATGTATTTCTAATAGCTTTTTCACCTCTCCATTGGACTCTTTCACTTTAATACTTGATTGAGGGTAGAAGTGTAGGATCTAAACTTAGTGGCTTTTCAATTAATGGTTTGAACTTAGATCCTATCTCAAAATTTTCCATATTTTCCTTTGATACATACATGAGAGATGCCTCCTCTAAAAAGTTCACACTGTCCACAATATCAACCTTCGATGCCATCCTTTCAAAGTTATAATAGGTTGAGTTATTTTCTAGTGAGTTTATGTACTTGTTTACAGAAGCATGTGTTAAAGTCTTAAGTTTGGGTGACTCAATAGATTCTTTTAAGCTATTCTCACAATCAGTAACATTTATCCTTCAAAATTCATTAGCATTACCAACATCAGGGGGTTCAAATTATTAAAAAACTTTAAATATTACTTGTTCATCTTGCACTATCATTGTAACTTCACATTTTTGTACATCAATGAGTGCCCTTCAGGTTGCTAAGAATTGATGACCTAGTATGATAGGAATGTCACGGTCTTCTTCCATGTCTAGCACAATGAAGTTCGCCAAAAATACGAATTTGTCTACTTTTAGTAACAAATCTTCTACCACACCCTGAGATTTCTTAATCGATTTATCTGCCATTTGTAATGTTACCAAAGTGGGTTTCGCTTTACCAACCCCCAATCTCTTGAAGACCAATAATGGCATGAGGTTAATGCTATAACCCAAGTCACATAGTACCTTGCCAAAATGGATGTTCCCAATTGTGCAAGGGATGTCAAAACTACATGGATCTTTCAATTTTGTGGTAGTTTTCTATTAAGGATGGCACTACAACCTTTAGTCAAGGTTATTGTTTCATGATCTACAAGCCTTCTTTTATTTGATAGTATATCTTTCATGAATTTGGCATAAGATGGCATTTTTTCAAGTGCCTCTATAAATGGTATGTTTATTTTTAGCTTCTTGAAGACTTCTAGAAATTTTTAAAACTACGTATCTGAATTTTGCTTTTGCAGTCTTTGAGGGAAAATAATAGTGGGTTTATAGAGGTTGATCTTTTTTGGCTGAATTATTTCATTTCCATTACTCTCTTTATCCATTAATTCCTCCTTCTCCTTTTTAGTTTTTGGTTCCTCCTTATCCTTTTTAGTTTTATAATCCTTTTTATCCTTTTTAATTTATTGTTTCTCTTCGTCCTCGTCCTCGTCCTTTTCTGTCTTATGTTCTTGTTCTAAAGTTTTACCATTCCTCAAGGCTATGGCATTACATTGGTCCTTACCTTCTCTTCTTGGGTTTATAATTGTGTCACTTGGAATGTTACCTTGAGGCCTATGACTTATAGCCTGAGCAAGTTGCCTCATTTGGTTCTCCAAATTTCGAATTGAAGCCTCTTGAGTTGACACTTTTGTATTCATTGATTGGATTAAGTCTTTCATCATCCCTATTAAAGAACTTGTATTGTCCTCAGTAGGTGGCTTTTTCTCTTGGGCTTTTGATTGTTATGGTTGTTGAAAACCAGGTGGTGGAAATGATTGATGGTTGAATTGATTACCACCTTGAATGTTGTTATTACTCCAAGAGAAATTTGGATGTTGTATCCATCCTAGGTTATATGTGTTTGAGTATGGATTATTATTTCGATTCATACTACCCACATAGCAAATGGATTCAGGATTATTTGGACAATTATCAAACAAATGAGCTCCTCCATAAAACACACATGACACTCTTGAATTTTGGACTTGGTTTATATTCGCTAGCGAGTTTTGTACCTTCAAAAGATTAACCAAAGATGAAACTTGGGCTGTAAGTACTGTGATATGATTTACCTCATGCATTCTGACTACTTTTCTCGTGGCTATCATTCTATTCATTAGCCATTGATAATTATTACTAGCCATTTTCTCAAGTAAATCATAAGCTTAATTGTAAGATTTGGATAGCAAACCACCATTAGCAGATGCATCAATAATAGTTCTTATGTAAGCATTGAAACTATTATAAAAATTCTCCATTTGAATCCAAGAAGGAATACCATGATGAGGACACTTCATTAGCAATTCCTTGAATCTTTCCCATGTTTCATATAGAGATTCTCCTTTGTGTTGTTGGTAGGAAGTAATGTCATTCCTATGCTTGGCATTCTTTATTGATGGAAAGTATTTCATCAAGAATTTATCTGCCAAACCATTCCAAGTTCTAATGGAATCAGGTGGCAAAGAGTTTAGCCAAGCTCGAGCACGGTCTCACAAAGAGTATGGGAATAATCTAAGCCTAAATGCCTCGTCTGTCACACCATTGAACTTAAATAAATCTAAAACTTCAATAAACAATCTGAGATGAAGATGAGAATCCTCTGTTATTAATCCCCTGAATTGTCCAACTGTTTGTAGCATTTGAAACACCACTGGCTTTAGTTCAAATTGATTAGCTTGAATATTTGGCCTTATAATACTTGGTTTCAGCCCTTCCAACATAGATATTCATTCATAGCTCTATCTCTATCATCTATCAAAAACATTTGATTATTCAAGTTTAGCTCACAAACTCTACTAATGCAATATACTCAACTATGTTTCTACAATACTAAAGGAGATTTCTAAATAAAAACAAAAAATATTAACAACTAAATAAAAAAATTAAAGAAAATAAATAAAAGAAATTAACTAGAATAAATAAATAAATAAGTCACCAAAAAAAATAAAGATTAAATTAAAGTAAGAAAAAAATTAAAAAAATTTAACACAAATTGTGTGTGCAATGAATATACAAGTATACGTTTCATAACAAGTAAAATAATGATAAGTAAAGATCGTTTCAACGGAGATTATTTTATTAGAAATTAATTTTAAAACTAAAAATAATTTTTTTTGTGTTTTTATATTTTAAGGAAGCAAAATTAAAATTACTAAAAGTAAATAGCAATAATTAATTATATCAGATTTTGTAACTAAAAAGATATATGAAAAAATATCTAAGAATAATTAATCTCCCAATTTTTTAAATATGTGAATCGCTAAAATCTCCCCAATATAATTATCAGTTAATTATATGATCAATTGAATCTAATCTAGCATGTATTCCTCTTTCAATTAAACTACACACCATAAAATAATTAATTTAATCACACTTTTATGCTAATTAAATCGTGTACTACTCATTAAGTTTATCAATTATGGATCACATACATAAGAATCATACATCTCTGCATGTTATTTAATCAAGACAAACAATTAAATAATTCTCTCAAATCTATTTAATTACCTCTATAGATAAATTGTTGGCCAAATAATTAATAACATACAAATCAGATTAATCAAGATTACTTTGTATCGATATTGGAAAATATAAGAAGAAATCAATCTTCAACAACGGTGCCAAAAACTTGATTGGTGCAAAACTGAAAGTGCACAGTATCATAGTTTTATAATAAAGTTATGAGAAGAGTATCGTATTCAAGGATTGGTAACTTAATTTTGACAAATACCAAAATTATGCTAATCTTAATTTTATCTAGAGAAGTCACTAAGGTTGTTGTATTTGGAATTTAAATAAAATCAAATTAATGAAACTACGCAAACGAAAAGAAATATGATGTTCGAAGATCAAACTAATGGGAAGAAAACTTTTAGGAAATAGATTTCACCTAATCTCTCACTATGCTTTACTCATCTAGCTAATTGAATATAATTCTATCTATTTGTTAGCAGTTTCAAAAAAAAATACAAAAACCTCTTTCAATAGTCAATTGGAAACATTTTTGCTCATCAATTTACACAAGAGTATACAATTTAACAAAGCAAGAAAACATTAAGACTAATGGTTTTAATACTACACAAGTTCATACAAGTATTTTGATTTCTATATTTACTTATGCTGAAATATTTCAAATATATTCTATAATTCCCTTTTACGATAGTAAATCAGAAGATTAAAATAATCTAATTAATGGCTAGTTAATTAGAAGCAATAAACTCAAAATAAATCAGACAAACATAAAAAAAAATAATTGAAAATTAACATGAAAAATCAAGCATAGTTTGGAATTAAATTACATATTTTTACTAGAATAAAGAAAATTTAGTTCATGCTAAAAATTAAATTTAACATAAATAAATTTACCATAATTTTTTTGAGAAAAATTGAAAGAAAAATGAATCACAAAAAAAATCTATTTCTTGTTAATCTGTTCCAGATTTCTCTTCTTCTGTTTTTTCCTCTTACCTGCTTCTGATTTTTTCTTTTCTTTTTGTTTCTTTCCGTCTCCACTGCTTTGTTTGTTTTTCCTCCTCATCTTCTATTTCTCTACCTATATATATATATATATCAACCCTCGTGACTCAACGTTGCTTTTTTTAATCAGCTAGCATCTCTTATGCTTTTCAATATATATATTTCTCTACCTATATATATATATATATATATATCAACCCTCGTGACTTAACGTTGCTTTTTTTAATCAGCTAGCATCTCTTATGCTTTTCAATATATATATATATATATATATATATAGATTTATTTAAATTTGAGAGTACGATATGCTTCTAAAATTTTGGATCTTTATTTTCTTCAAATCTACAATAAAATTTAATTTTCTTTTTAGGTTTATTTAAATTTAAGAATCCTTAGACGATATGTTTTTAAAATTTTGGATCTTCATTTTCTTAAAATCTACAATAAAATTTAAATAATAATAATAATGAAGTCTAAAATCAATAAAATTATACTAAAGTTAAGAAGTGATAAATTATATCAAATTATGCAATGTACTCTATAATTTGCATAATTACCTTCAACTTTTATTTATTAGTGAAAGCTATATAAGTTATTTCACCAAATTGTAAATTCTTGATTTTGGACTATTATAAACCACATAAGTCTATTCTAGTCTTTTTTTTTCACTTCCTCAACCCAATTGAGCTTATCTTTTTTTTCTTGTTACTCTCTTTTGGATTGTTAGGTTCCTCCTAATATTTTTGCATTTTATAGAAATATTTTTTTAAAAAATATTTTTTACATTGAATCATATTACGACATTCATTAATGTAATGTCCTTTTGTCATTGGAGATCCAACATTTGCATTTCTTTCTAGTAATAAAATTAGTTTTATATTTTTTTGAGATCATATTTTCTAATTTAGAATCAATTTTAATGATTATTGTCATATCATCTTAGTATCTCGTAGGTAGTTCTTCTTATAAATGGATCAAACTTATAACCTATAATTTTATTGCCCCTGTATGTAATTTAACCCTTCATAATTCTATAAATTCTTAGTTTTATATTTTTTTGGGATCATATTTTCTAATTTAGAATCAATTTTAATGATTATTGTCATATCATCTTAGTATCTCGTAGGTAGTTCTTCTTATAAATGGATAAAACTTATAACCTATGTAATTTAACCCTTCATAATTCTATAAATTCTTTATGTATATCTTGTTATAATTTCTTATTCTTTTAGGAGTTTTTTTTTTGTATTTCATTTATGTGAAGTTTGATTATTGTACTATATTCATTTCTTTTACTAAAGTAATTATAGTTTTCATTATTGTTATTTAAATTTTTATTATGTCTATTAGATTTCTATCAAAATCTAATTCTATATTCTATTGTGTATTTTTGAATATTATTGGAATAATAATGGTATCATTTTCTTTCTAATATTACGTCATGAACTAACTTCTTATTTTAGATTTGTAAACTCTCTTTTTTTGTTAAAGATTTTTCCTTCAAAATTTATAAATGTAAATCTTTATACATTAGTATTTAAAATCATCGATCATGCCGTTCATTTGATTTTATATTTATAAAACTCTCGCAAGTGCACGAATCATTTCGTAGAAAATGATAAGTATACTCCCAAGGTCGATCTAAGAAAGGAATGTATGTGATTTTTAATTTATTATTCAAACTTTTAAAAACAAAATTAAATCCTAAATATCCTGTCACGATATTTTGGGTTTTGTGTTTTTAATCTACTAACATAAAAATAAACATAGATACAGATTCAATAAACATTTATGCAAATTTTATTATTTAAAATAGTGGAGTATTTATGGATATAATAACTAAGTTAATTATGCTTGCTCATATTATTTAGGTTATTAAAGATATGAATTGATATTTATTGATTCTCTCTTTTTTATATGAATACCACCTTTGGTGGGGTTAGATATTCTTTGTTAACTAAACAAATCAATTAACACCTATAAGTGGGGTTGATAACTAATTTGATTAATTAAATTAATTCCTTTTTCTAAGAGATTGAAAAGGAACCATTTAAATGTCACCTTTGGTGGGGTTAGACAGTTTAAACTTTATTCAAGGTGTCCAAATTAAACCTAAGAATTTAGTTATCCGAGTACTAACTTTCAAGTTTTAAAACCACTATTGAAAACATGTTGTCAATACATTTTCAGATAATAATTCTTATAAAATTTTTTGAAATAGAGCTTCACTCTAACTACTGGGCGATTGTACCAACAAATAAAAGAGCACTACTCTAAATCAGACCGGATAACTAAACCTTAAAATCTAATTTTTAGATTTAAGTTTGTAATGAAAAATAATATATTTCTCTCTAACATTCTTAATATAAAATCTTGAATAAAAATAAAATCAATTAATTTTAGAGATTTTTACCTATTTAATATTTCACAAGCATAACAACGTTATTATTATATCATGTTTACAAACAGCCAGCAAAGTTAAATTTAATCACAGACAAATTAAATATAACATGTAAGAATTAAGCATAAAAAATAACTGTAAAGAAAATAAAATCCTTACAGAACTTCGATGCTATTCCCGTTGTTGGAAAACCTCCAAACGGAATTTGCACTCCTATTTATTGAATCAAAAAGCAAATAAATTACAAAAAACATAACTAGTTCTTCTCAAAAAGAGAAGAACTCTAAAACTAAGACAAAACTAAAAAACTCAAAAATGAGAGAAAGAAAGAGAAGAGAAGATGTGTTTTGAGGTGTGTTTAGAAGTGAAGTGAAGGGGGTATTTATAGGTGAAGATAGAGAGAAAAAGTGGGTGAAAAAATGTTAAAAAATGGTGGAAAACTTAACTTATTGTTTTTCAGGTATTTTTGCTTAAAAACGTAACTTAAAGACTCAAAGAGGAATACTTTAAGCAATACATCACAAATATATTAATAAATAAATGAGGAAAGGTCAACAAATATGGAAAAATTGGACAAAATGGGTCAAAAAAGTCAAAAAGGAGGAAAACGCCTGGTAGTTAGAGTGAAACTATATTTCAAAAGTTTTTATAAGAATTATTATCTGAAAATGTATTGACAACATGTTTTCATTAGTGGTTTTAAAACTTGAAAGTTAGTACTCGGATAACTAAATTTTTAGGTTTAATTTGGACACCTTGAATAAAGTTTAAATTATCTAACCCCACCAAAGGTGGCATTTAAATGGTTCATTTTCAATCTCTTAGAAAAAGGAATTAATTTAATTAACCAAATTAGTTATCAACCCCACCCATAGGTGTTAATTGAATTGTTTAGTTAACAAATAATATCTAACCACACCAAAGGTGGTATTCGTATAAAAAAAAGAGAATCAATAAATATCAATTCGTATATTTAATAACCTAAATAATATGAGCAAGCATAATTAACTTAGTTATTATATCCATAAATACTCCACTATTTTAAATAATAAAATTTGCATAAATGTTTATTGAATCTGTATCTATGTTTATTTTTATGTTAGTAGATTAAAAACACAAAACCCAAAATATCGTGACAGGATGTTTAGGATTTAATTTCGTTTTTAAAAGTTTGAATAATAAATTAAAAACCACATATATTCCTTCCTTAGATCGACCTTGGGAGTATACTTATCATTTTCTACGAAATGATTCGTGTACTTGCGAGAGTTTTATAAATATAAAACCAAATTATAGGTAGGATCGGCGATACCGGTTCTACCCTATCAGACATTAACGCTTAACAGAAATCAAAAGTTGATAATCCCTTGGCCATTAAGGTTTGAACAAGGCCCAGATCATTGGATGTTGATAATCATTGATCTGTTCAATAATCATGCTTGGTACTGTGACTCAGCTTCCATAGAACTGAGTAAAGATACAAAAGTAGTTGTTGAAATGTAAGAGTTATAGCTACATATTTGTTTCTTCTATTATTTTTTGTAATATTTAATAAAAAATAACTGTTTCAAACCTTGATAGGGCATGGAAGTTGTGGAACAAGTTTAAGGGCATTTCCCTTAAAAAATCTCATAAGCTTATATGGACAAAAGTTATGGTATGTACAAGCCAATATTAATAATTTTATTAATTTTATAATTGAATAATAAAGATGTTCGAATATGAAAAATCATGTACACTAGTTTTTTGTAGGTTCCACAACAAAATAATGGAGTCATGTGTGGTTATTATTTCATGAAGTTTATGAGCAAAATCATCACAAATATCAAAATTCCAATTGATGATGTGGTAATATCTTTTACCCATATACATAAAAGTTTTTAACATATTTGAGTTTGTTTTTGTAAATAAATGAAATTACATTCTTATTTTGATTTTAAATACATGTAGTTCTTTGGTTGGAACAAGACGGGCTACGACCAGCAAATTGTTGATGATTTATGAGAGGAGTGGGCAGAACACATGGTTCAAATTATATCATCACAAGAAGAATCAAGAGAAGATTCTGATGATCTTGAATAGCATATGAAAACATAACAGTAAATTTTTGAATGATTTAATTTCTCTATCTATTCCTGTGTCTGAAGTCACTTGTTTGATGAATGATTATATGCTCATGTATTTAAGGGAATGCATTGTTTTATGGACCTATTTTTGGCCAAAACTACATCTCATCTCTCTTTCCTACTTTCCTTATGAACTCATATTAGCACTTTATTAATCATTTGTTTATAAATATGAATTTATCTAGAATCTCTACTAGTATTTTTAATGCTATAATGAGCTCTAAATATGAAATCAGGTGTACGTAACTCCGATTTGTTTCTTGGTTTGTATGAGTTTTGGTACCCATGAACGTGTTCCATATGTTTAAGGGCACCAAAACTCACACAAGCTAAGTAATAAATCGGAGTTACACTTGATTTCATATTTAGAGTTCATTATAGCATTAAAAAATACTAGCAGAGATTCCAGATAACTTCATATTTATAGACAAATGATTAATAAAATGCTAATATGAGTTCGTCGAAGGGTTATATCACTCGGATGTCGCTATGGTAATCTCTTTTTGATGGTAATATTTATAATGATTTAATTTCTTCATTCGTATGTCTCTGAAGTTTAGACTGCTTGTTTGATGGATGTTTACGTGCTCATGTATGTAGGGGAATATGAATTGTTATATGGATCAACTGTTTTTTTGTCTAGTTTTCTTATCATAATGGTGGTGATTAGGCCAACCAAGATTCTAAGCCAACCAAGCTTACTCGCATCCAATTACACTTTGATGACATTATTTTATTTGTAATTTAAGTTAACTATATGTATTGTATATACATTATTTGTTTTTGTAATAAATTTAATTATCAAGTAATTAATTATATTTAAATTTTTCATTATTTGTATTATTATTTATATTTTAGTTTTTTTATGCTATATATATTGAATAATACAAAAAATGAGAATAAAAATAAAAAATTCATAAAATGTATATGTAAAGTCGGTTCACGCGGTGAACCGACTTTACATTTTAAGTCGCTCAATTTAAAGTCGGTTCAGCGAACCAACTTTAATGCCTATTTTTGTAGTGGTGTGTGGTATTCCACGAAGAAAGAGAATGGGATTTTAACTCTCATGTAGATAACTTCAATTTCTTTCCTCAGTTTAAAGAAGATGAGTAGACAATGAGGGAGTAACCTATAGAAATTCAACAAGAGCCAATGACTCTACTTCACCAATGCCAACCACTCATGAAGACCCGTCACCTTCATCGTCTTCGAGTGGAAGTGAAAGAGTCGTGACACGTACATGAAATCTCCAAGATCTTTATGAGGTAATAGAACGACAAGATAATCTTACCTTATTCTGTCTCTTTGCTGATTGTGAACCAGTGAGCTTTCAAGAAGCTGTACAAGAGAAGAAGTGGAGAGATGCGATGGACGAAGAAATCAATGCAATTGAGAAGAATGACACATGGGAACCTATTTCACTTCCCAAAGGGCATAAGGCATGTCAAATGGGTATACAAGATAAAGAGGAATGCTAAGGGAGAGATTGAAAGGCACAAGGCGAGTCTAGTAGCAAAAGGCTATAGCCAAAAGGTTGGAATTAACTATGATGAGGTATTTGCTCCTGTTGCTCGATTAGAAACTATAAGACTAATCATTTCTTTGGCAGCTCAAAATAAGTGGAAGATACATCAAATGGATGTAAAATCTGCTTTTCTAAATGGAGTCCTTGAAGAAGAAGTCTATATTAAGCAATCGTCAGGATATGAAGCAAAAGGTCACAAAGACAAGGTGTTGAAGTTGAAGAAAGCTCTTTATGGGTTAAAGCAAGCACCAAGAGCTTGGAATAACCGTATCAACAAGTACTTTATGGAGAACAACTTCACCAAGTGTCCTTATGAACATTCACTCTATGTCAAAATTGAAGATGTCAATATTCTAATCGTTTGTCTATACGTAGATGATCTCATCTTTATCAGAAGTAATCCAAAGTTGTTTGAAGATTTTAAGAAGGTGGTGACTCGAGAGTTCGAAATGATAGATATCGGGTTAATGGCATACTACTTTGGAATTGAAGTGAAGCAAAAGGAAGAAGGCATCTTCATCTCTTAAGAAAGCTATGCAAAGGAGATACTAAAGAAGTTCAAGATGAACGATTGCAAGCCAATCAACACACCAATGGAATATGGAATCAAACTATCCAAGCATGAAGATGGTGAAAGTGTGGATCCAACATTTTTCAAAAGTTTAGTTGGAAGTCTGCGTTATCTCACGTGCACAAGGCCTGACATCCTGTATGAGGTTGGATTGATTAGCCGCTATATGGAGAAACCAACAATCATCCATTTCAAAGCTGCAAAAAGAATCCTACGCTATCTAAAAGGTACAATTAATTTTAGCTTGTTCTATTCAGCTTCTAATGATTACAAGCTTGTTGGATATAGTGATAGCAATTTTGGTGGAGATATAGACGATCGAAAAAGTACTTTTGGATTTGTATTTTCATGGGAGATATTGCTTTTACATGGACGTCAAAAAAGCAACCGATTGTCACCTTATCTAGCTGTAAGTAGAATATGTAGCAGCTATCTCATGTGTTTTTCATGCAATTTGGCTGAGAAACTTGTTAAAAGAGCTAAGTATGACACAAGAAGTCAACCAAAATTTGTGTCGACAACAAGTCAACCATTACCTTAGCCAAAAATCCTATTTTCTGTGATCCAAGCAAAAACATAGATACTCGATATCATTACATCAGGGAGTGCATCACAAGAAAGGATGTACAACTTGAGAAATTTGCTTGGCATTATAAAACAAGTTTAAAGGGGAATGTTGGTTTGTAAACTTGTTTACAAGCCCAAAGAAATAAAAAAAACTCTTTGAAATATTCTAGCCCATTTGAAGTCCAACTCATGGAAGCTTCTATGGTGATGATATGGATTGATAAGGATACATCTCATGGTTGGTGGGAAGAAGAAAATAAATGGGTTAGATAAGGAGATAGGTATATGGTTTAGATTGTTTTGGTAGGTTTATATTGTATGGATTAGATTTATTAGTTGTTTCTATAAATACCTCTTAGTAGCAATGTAATAATCAAGTTAAAGAAATCAAAAACAAAAATTTGAGAGTTTATGAGTGTTTTTGGAAAATTCTTCTTGAGTGTTCTTAAGTTTTGAGAGTTTTGATCTATAATATTCCAACAAATAGCTCACCAGTATTCTGAAGTCATTTCCTTCACACGAGTTGCAAGCTTCTAGAAAAGCGAGGTTCACTCAAAATTTTGTTTGTTATGCATTGATTCAATAAAATTTGCTTCCAAAATACCTACAACAAACAATAGGTATATACATACAGCAACCCCCAAACATTTTACGCAGAAATAACCACCACGAAAATTCAAATAATGGTGTATAAGCAATGGCTTCTTACCAACAATTCCATGCCCCTTACTGTCTCAATAACTCAAAACCGGTCAAAATGGCTACAAAGGTAAAAAAAAAATGACAAACAATGATTACTATAAGTCACTTCAGAGAATGATAGCAGATTTATATTGTGAGAACTAAAATATTTTATTTGACCTAAAGAAAACAAGGGAAGCAAATGTAAAAATATACTGATTAGAAGACACCCATAGTTATAAGAACATTATGAAAAATGATAGGCACATGCTAATAGTTTTCCCAAAATGACAACAACATTGAATAGTTTTCTGATCGTAACCACACCTAGAAATGGTAATAACAAAATAGTTCAAAAAATTTAGAGAAACTTACAAGAGATGGAAACTCCTATCATGGTTCAAACATAGAAGAATAGTTCATCTTGTTTTGCAAATAATAGAATATAGATTTTTCTTTGGAGTGCATTACTTTTTTCACTTTTTGTATCTTTGTAACTATTTATATATATAAACATAATAATGATGTTTCTTGTCAAAAATTAAGTTTTTGAGGCCATGGAACAGAATAATAGGGTATATAGATGTTCCTAACAATCTATATCTACTTCTGGGAGGCCAATATCAACTCCATGTATGAGTAACACTAGGATTTATTTTGATTGAGTTAATTGAATCAAAATCGAAAAATGTAAAGTAATAAGTTGACATGTAAAAAGGAAGTTGTAAATAACAAATATGTATCTACCAAAAGTACATGAAAAAAATCCAAATAATATACAAGGAGAGAAAATAGGCCTCACATGAGCTATATACTTATATTCAGTTTTTCTATCCTTTCAGTTACACAAATTTTCCTTTGCACATAACCAGTTACTTCCATCTTCAGCTTTCTTCATGAAAGAAAAAAAATCTTATTATAGCAATTTAAATAGAGTTTTTACAATTTCATTCCTACTCATTTCGTCCATCCGAAATAATTTATTTCCCCATGCAATAAATATAGGACTGCAATAAATGAAAGCAAAAAGGGATCGTTGATAACCAAGTTTCTATTTGTAAGAAGCAAGATGTATCAAGATTCATTAAGATAACATACAAACAAAAAAATGACTCTTGCAAGATAATTTAGGCATATTTATAAAAATTATAGAGAAAAACTGATTGACGATATAATTAGTGTTTTATTATAATTTTAAAATAATTATAATTGTATATTTTAGTGTTATATTTTTATCACAATTGTTATTAGATTATGATAAGATTTTAGTAGTGTTTGAATTCTTAAAGAATTAAGAAAGCCTCTTATTTTACCTATAAATAGGATTATTTACATTGAAATTGTAGACTTTTAGTCATTGAATTATAAATATTGATTTTTGAGAACTTTTGTTCTTTAATATCTCATTGAATTATAAATATTGATTTTTGAGAACTTTTGTTCTTTAATATCTCATCCATGCTTTCTCGCTTGCATTGGTTGATATCAAAGCTTCTTGATTTTTTTCTTAAACAAAATTAGATCCTCTTCTTTCAAATATTTTGTTATTGTTTACATAAAAAAAGTACAAAATTTGTCACAGTTTTGAAAAAAATAATCTCTTGCTATTTATTTATCTTAAAGATACATCGAGTATAAATATTTTGATGATTCAAAATTACCTATATTTGATGAAGAATCATAAATTATTGAGGATAATTATTTTGATGGTTCAAACCTACCATATTTAATGAAGAGCCATAAATTATTGAAAATGTTTATTTTGAAGTCTCAAAAATATTGATTTATGATGGAAGAATTGAAATATTGACAATGGTACAAGTTTATAATAAGTTCTTTAATATTTACAAAAAAAAATATTTTTTGATGAAGTTGATCCATCACAAAGAGTTGATTGGGTTGAGCATATTAAATTTATGCTTAAAGTAGATAAGGATTCATCAGTTTCAAATTTTGTGTATTTTCTCAATTAAATTTTGCCTCAACTTTCCCAAGTTTTGTTAATGAGTTCAAAGTCAAGATCACAAGTACATATTGGTGAATCAATTTGTAATCATAATCAAAGATACAAAATAAGTGCATACAATCATCGTAAATTTATCAAGCTTAAGTCAACTCGAGGACGAGTTTTTCTCAGCCAAGGAGTCTGATGCAGGACAAAATTAGTATTTTATTAGAATTTTAAAATAATTAGGATTCAATATTTTTTTGTTTTATCATTATCACAATTATTATTATAATAGGATTTATTATTAGATTAGTATAAGATTTTAGTAGAGTTTAGGTTTTTATAGAATTATGATAGTCATTTATTTTATCTAGTTTATTTACAGTGAAATTGTAAAATTTTATTTATTTAATTATAATATTGATTTTTGAGAACTTTTATTCTTCAACTATCTACTTTGCGCCCTCTGGCCTGCATCAAAAACATTACTTTAGAGTAGAGATTTTAGGATTTGTGTTTATATCTAATGGTTTAGGATTTAACCCTTTAGCTATTAGCTTGTTAATCCCATAACAATTGCAATGACATAGTCACCCAACAAGAGCTCTATAACCTTCCAAAACAATTCTCTCTATGCATGCACACTAGAATAAACTTAAATTCTAAAAGAGAAATATACTGAAGTTTAACAGGTAAAAGTTACAAAAATTGAAATATATTTTTCTCCTTTTTACTCTTTATTTTTTTTTAAAAATCAACTTGGATTTAGGGCACATTCACATACTGGCTTACGACCTGACCTCCAACCTAACTATAAGATTTTCAGTCATGGTAGAGGGTATATGTTATAGCAAAGATGAAGGCAGGGAATAAGGCTCCAAGTGAAATGGACAAAATCCACATGTACCATTAATTAGCTAAATGGTAGACGTGCAACCATAAATATAAGCCAAAAATTAAGCACAAATTAAATAAATAAATAAACACATACATACATACATACATACATACAAACAAGCCATGAGTCAAGGTTCTAGTGTAGTGTTTAACAATTTAACTTACAAAATGAAACATATTTACTAGTATTAGGTGATTTTACACATTGAAACCATGAATACCCACATTTGGAGTGTCTTTGAGAAATCCAATAGTAGTCATAAATTGACCCTACATGATTAAGCTGAGGATAGTTAGAATCTAATGAGAAACAACCACCAAAAAATCACTCTTTGAACTTAATACATTTGAGTAAACCCAGTTAGGAGTATTGTTGTCGAAAATTGAGTATGTTTACATATGTGTATGCATAATGATTCAAAAAGAGCTACTTATTTAATAAAACTGCACATTGAAAGTACAAAAATTAATACAACCAACCTCCGTATAATGCCCACTTTGAGGAGTATATAAGATGTATTCTATATGTTTGAGATCATTGGCAATATTATGATGCTTAACAACTTTCCCTCACAATATTATCTTGAAAGTATTTGGTATCAACAAGTACAAAATGGACAAATATGCCTGCAAAGTATAGGAAAACTACACTAAAAAATATACTCATTAAAAAAATTTAATCCACTTGAAATTTATTAGGGGCTTACGCGGAGAGAATAATGAAACTGGTTACCAATATGCTCTTCATTTGCTTTCCTCCAAGTAGGAATGGTATCAATTTTTCTGGCATCTCCATTACTAACGACATCCTGCAAACAAGCCAAGAAAGTTCATCTAGTTTAAGACCCATGTCAAAAATAATAATGCCCTAAAAACTTGTCCAATACAAAATGAAAATTAGATTATTTACCTTGGGATCAGCATCAAAGTCTAACTCAAAAGTTCCATGATTGTTTAACCATATATTGTAAATAATAACTTTTGTTCCATGAGATCCAATGTCATCAAACTGCCATCTCAAAATTAAAAGATATTAAAAAGAAAACATCACAACGAAAGCAAACTTTAAAGAACCAAAAGTGCAAAAAACATCAAAAGCTTAGCTTTATATCATGGCTGATATTTGTAGCAAGTGTACTTGGCATCACTTTTCAACTAAAAATGCATAGAAAGATGTTTGCTTATAAACCCATGAAAATAGTTACGTGCACATCTATGTCAACATGAAGTAATAACTTATAATGGGTAAAAAACATTAAATTCACTAAACTGATAATTGTATAAAAGTATTGTTAGTCATTCTTCCACTAACTTAAGCTTTCAAAAAAATTAGTTTTCCAACAACTTTTAATATGACTTTAAAATTGAAGATCCTGTTTCAAACCTCACTAACCCTAATTTTTAAATTTCAAATGTTATGTCTACATAGTGTATAGAGTCAACACTTGTAAGGAGCGATCAATGCATAAAATTATTGTTGCTCATTCTCCCTCTTAAGCTTTTGGGAGAATTACTTTCACAATAACTTCTAACATATAGCTCCACAAACTTAGCCACCAAAAGAATTTGCTCCCTAAAGTCAAATTCCAAAAATTATCCCCAAATTAATTGATTAGCATATCATTATGACAATAAAAGAGTTACACCTTAATTGTATGTTAAAATAGCCACGTTAATGCCTATGTAAGGACCATATAATTGGATTTTATAGGTAGATTAAACATCTAATGTAGTCAAGGCAAGGATTTATTCCTTTTTCTACTGATACATCAATTCAACAATCAAAAAGTTGGGTTTTATATTGTGAGTTTGTGATTAAGAAAGGCACAATGGAAGTATTCCATATATAAAAATCTTTGAGATCACCATTGCTTCAGAATCATCTTCAAAAATTCCTTCCTACTTAGGGGTGTACAAATTTATCCAATTAATCTACAAAATTCATTTCCATTAGTAGAGTTGTGGATGGTTTCAAATCAATGGTTGGATTCTATGAAATATTTCACAATCCACAAGGTGCAGATTCACATTTTTAAATCAACGTATATCTATTCTGATATGCGTAAGAATATATTAAATTGTGTAATGCATTTTTCATGATTTTATAATTTTTAAAAGATTCTAAAATAATTTTCATGGCCAAATTAGAACTATTTAGAACAAATATTTTAATGTTCTTAATTTGCACTCACAATGCATAATTATGACTTTGAACACAATAAAGATTTATTTTTTTAAAGAATGAAATCATAAAACATAGTAAAAATGCCATGATAAGGAATTGTGTTGTTCCATCCAAACCAATCCACAATACAATGAATCATATGCTTATGTTCATAATCCGCATAGATCAAATGGAATTGCAAATTGAAAGGAACCATACAATTTCAATCCACCGTACACCCCTATTCATGCTCAACTTGAACTTTTCAAATGCAAAAACTCATATACCTGTAAGTCCCTCCTACATTAAAGAGGAAGAAAATAAAAATGTTAGGTGGAACCACAAATGTTAGGTGCAACCACATTTGACAAATGCATCTAACATTGATAGGTAATGTCTTTGCCTTAGAGATACATCCACACACCAAAACAATAAGAGATACATCTACCATAGTGAGTTTGGGAAACACTTGTGTGACACTATTTTGGGTTTATCTTAATTTTTTGTATTGTCTCTCACTTTGTATCCATTAATTTTATTAGTGGAAGAAATATTTTTCAAAATTTGTCCCATGGACTTAGCCCAAATTAAAGGGTGAACTATGCTAAATTTCCGGTGTCATTATTTTACTCTGTTGAATTTATTTTATTTTTACCCGTTGTGCCCAACAACTGGTATAGGAGCTAGTATAGTAAAATTCTTAATATGCTCTATGGTTACAGCATAGACTGGTCTACCACATCAGAAAAAAATTATTAGGTCCAAGACGTATTTATTTGTAGAAAAAGAAACACAATGAGAAAAAAATGCCAAGCCAGAAGGTTGATATTGAGAAATTTAATGGCAATAATAATTTCTCTTTATAACAAAGGAGGATGAAGGATATTCTCATTCAATATAAGGTCCATAAGGAGTTGTTGGGGAAAGAAAATAAGACAACAATCATCACCGAGGAACAGTGGGAGGAAATAGATGAGATTACAACTAGTACAATGTGTCTAAATCTCTCAGACAGTGTCTTGCAAAATATTGAATCAAAAAATTACAAGACTGCTAAAGAAACATGGGAGACTCTAGAATATATTTTGAGCCATTAGCTCTCATTTTTGAGTCATGATATTGTTTTGCTTCATTAAACACTTTTCTTATAAATTCTAAACTATTAGATGATCTCTATAGGTCTTTAAATTGAATGTTAAGATTTTTACATCTAATAAAGTGTCATATATTTACTTTTATTATAAAAATTTAATGACTTAAGTAGAAATTGAGAGTATATGTCATTCTAATCATTCATGTATAACTTCTTTAAAAAATACATATATGTGGTTTTCTAAACCAATAAAATAAAAAAAAGTCACAAATTAGCTACCAACTTTATCATACAAAAAATGTACAATTTATACATGGATCGTTTTTCTAAAAAATATAATATCTCAAAAAAGAAGAAGATAAAAATCAATATTATGTTTAAAATACTATGACTCACATATACCCTACAAAGGTATGAGAAATGGTTCAATACAAAAGAAAAATATAGGGAATAATTTACAAAGAAGTCATTTGCATTTTCTTCATCTTCTAAAAGCATATTACTTGAGATTTTTATTTGATAAATTTGATTGATGTATGAAAATAATATTTGATTTAGTTATAAAATCATTTTATTTGATTCCTTTCATGATATCAATATTGATGCACTACTTTGATCGCTTTCTTCTTTAAATATATGTGAATTTATTAGTTCATTTCTATTCATAAACTCTATTTGTACATACATTTGAATGAGTGCTTGAACTAGTAGGATCAGTGTTATTGAAAGTATGCCTTGTGAGATTAGGGTCGAATCGAATTTGGATTCTTTACGCTAAGATTGAGTAAATTTAATATTGATACATTTTTTTATTTTAAATACAAAAGTAATTTTCACCTAATTATTATAATAAACCATTAATGTTTAAAATATTAAAATAACTTATGCTATAGATTTCAATTGTAATCTTAGAAGAAATTAAAAGGCATGAGAAGTTTTGTTCTTTTTTTATTTTGTTTTAAATTTTTTTTGTTTATTTTTTTTGTGTTATTTGCTTTGAATTTTTACTTTTTTAAATTTAATTTTATGGGTATCATATCTAAAAACCTTCACTAGACTTAAACTCATCCACTAAGACAACCTAGGGATTTAAAGTCTTTCTTTCATACGCTAAATATAACTATGTGAATCTATGAAAATGATTCATAATAGTTTTATTTTAATTTTTTCCATTTTTGCTAAGAGATTAGCAAGAAGCTGATTGTGGGCAAGGATGATTTCTTAAAAGCACTCAATATATAATGATTTTATGCATGTTTAATGCTTCAATAGATTTATGCCTATTTAGGTTTGCTATCATTTTAAACAAATATTTTTAGAATTATAAGTATATTTTATTTTTTTTAAGTATTTTAGCTTCAAAAGGATTAAATTGATCAAGGACTTGAAGAATATATGTGAAAGCACTCTATTACAACTTTGAGGATTAAAAAAAATAACATATGTAAAGCATTACATATGTTTCAAAACTTAAAAAATTATATAAAAGAAACAAGGGATCCAAAGTGTTGTAGAATTGAGTGAGCCATGACATGAAAGCTTTATATGCCACGGTGCAAGGCAAAAGGATTAATACCAACACGTCTAAGATACGATGCAGGCTGTAGGATGAAAATATTGTATGCTGCGGTGCGAATGAAATAGATCGAGCCCCAAAATCATGTATAACCAATGTATGACATGGCGTGAAACATTTGTATGTTGCGATGCTTGTCTAATTAATTGATATTTCCCTTCTTTCCTCCACCTATAAATAGGACCCTATTTACATTATAATCCTTATCCCACAATTTCATTTTTAAGCTTATTTCTTAGTCTTTTAAGCTTTCGTAACTTTTCTATTATTAAGTTTAAAGTTCTTCTCTCATGTGAGAGTTGAATAAACTTAGTTTATATAATAATTTTAGTTTCAATTCAATAATCCCTCTCAGTAATTCCATTTGGAGGTTTTCTGGAACAAAAATAATACCAAGACTCTATTGAGGTATATTTAAATGTATTATTTTTAGATGATATCTATATGTTGTTTAAAATGCTATATGTTTAATGTATTGATCATTTATTAAAATATGCATATTTGGCTATAAATAATATGGGATATTAGTAATGTTGTTATGCTTGTAAAATATTGAAGTAGATTAAATATTTTTAAAAAGTGAATTTAAGTTTTATTTATTCATCAAGAATAAAATGAAATTTCTAAAATAAAAATATATTAATGAAGTATTTTTCACAATAACACAAGAGAGCTAAATTTAGGATTTAATTATCTAAATCTGATTTAGAGTACTACTCTTGGATATTAGATATTTAATATCTAAATATAATCTCAACGCATGTTCTATTTCAAGGACTTTTATAAGAATTATTATTGAAAGATATATTAATGACGTATCATTTATAGTGGTTTTAAAATCTGAAAGTTAGTTTTCAGATACTTAAGTCATAAACCTAACTTAGAAACTTTGATGAAAGTTTAAATTGTTAGACCCAACCGAAGGCAATAATTGAATGGTTCATTAATCTCTTAGAAAAGAAGCATAATTTAGTTAAAATTAACTGCTAGACTCGACTGATGGCGGTAAGTGGTCTTAATTAATAACAAATAGTAGACCTAATTAATCTTTAATTTGTATATACAAGAAAAAATCAATAATCTTAATTCATATTTTTAATAACTTGCTTAATATTGAGCAAGCATTATTAACTAGTTAACATATCCAATAAATTTTTCCTTGCATGATAAATGTTTAATAGCCTAAATGTTTATTGCATATATCTTTAATTTTATGTCATTAGTTTATATTTTCAAACCAAACAATCGTGATAGGAGGAAATTATAATTATAATTTAATTATATTATTTAATCTCATTTTTATGCTATTAATTATTTAGCCAACAATTTTTCTATAGAGACAATTAAATAGATTTAAAAGAATGATTTAATTGTTTATCTTGATTAAATAACATGAATAGTCTAGGCAGAGATGTATGATTCTTATGTATGTGATCCATAATCGATGAACTTAATGAGTAGTGTGCAATTTAATTGGCAAGAGAGTATGATTAAATTAATTACTATATGATGTCTAGTTTACTTGAGAGAGGAATACATGCTAGGTTAGATTCAATTGATCATGTAATTTAATTGATAATTATATTGGGGTGATTTTAGCGATTCGCATGTTTAGAAAATTGGGGATTAAGTATATCTAGATATTTTATCATATATCTTTTTAGTTACCAAATCTAATTTAATTAATTATTGCTATTTACTTTTAGTTATTTTAATTTTACTTCCTTAAAATATAAAAACACATTAAAAATTGATTTTTATTTTTTTTAATTATAAAAATTAGTTTATAATAAAATAATCTCGTGAGAATGATTTTTTCTTATCATTATATTACTTATTGCGATACTTATACTTGCATATTCATTGCACACACTTCGTGTGTGGCAATCAATATACACATGGAATTCACATAATTAAGAAAAGATGTATATAACATACATAAAATAATAAAATTGCAAGTCATAAATATGATCCCTTAGAAGGAATAAAACAAAAAACATCTAGGAGATCAGATTTCCCGAATCCTAAAAATGAAAGAAGAAAAAATGAAGAAAAATCTAATAAAAATCTAATTTGAATTTAATGGAATATAAAAAAGAATTAGAGAAAAAAAATCATGAATTTTGAAAATATGGATATAGAAAAATTAATTAGTTTATTAACATTAACTAATGAAGAATTAGAAGAATATTATAATGAAAACTTTGTACAAATAAAGAAAAAGATGATGTAACAGTAATTAGTAAGATCTCAAAAAGTCATATGTAACCAATTTCATTAACAATTCCTTATCAGGAAGGAACATCTGGCTTGTATGGGGGAGAATGAAATAGGCAAAGGATAGAGGAACCTGATGCCACAAATAGAAGAAGACAACCACCCAAAATGAAAGAATGATTTTATTGAGGAGTTAGAGGTAGTATCCCACCAAAATTCAAACTCCATGATAATTATAAGTTTGATCTTTTAGATTTAGACTATATAAAAGATAGGAAAAAAGCCTTAGATGAATGGGGTAATGGTATGATGTGCTCATACAAATCTCTCAAACTACACAAATAAACCCTTTAATTTGTAGGGTACTAATAGCTTATAAAATGACAGGAAATGTTAAAGCTTGGTTTTCAAATTTAACAAACCAACAATATTTATTAATGTAAGGGAATGCTCCTACATGAAGAATACTTAGACATAATAATAAATGAAATATACAAGGAATTTATTGGAGAAGATAAAGAAAGAACTATCACTGAATCCAGTAAAAATGAAATCAATGAAGCTAAATGGCATCTAAAAAATATGAAAATCTGTAACATGTTTTACATAGATTCCTTTATTTGTAAATATAAAATGTATTATTATAAATTACCAACCTCTATACAAATAAATTATAAAGAAATGTTTTTTCCAAAAGTTACTAGAACATTACATAAGACCTTAACGAAAAGTTGGGAACAGAGAAATGGAGAAACTATACCAAATACCTTATAAGGAAGAATAAGAAGCCTTAAAAGTTGGATAATTATTAAATTCCAAGAAAGAAAAGAATATGAAAAAAATAAGAGGAAATGATAAAATCTGATGGATACAAGAGATTTTAGAATACTAGAAAAATATGGATGTAATATAAGACCTTACAAGTAAAAATACAAAAAATATAAAAAATACAAGAGATTTAAAAAATATAAAAAATACAAGAGATTTAAAAAATATAAATTTAGAAAACAAGATTTTAAAAAATATAAAAGAATATTTAATAGGGAAACATATAAGAAAATATATTTTAGAAGGAAGAGGTATAAAACTCCTGAAAATAAGAGCTATTGTCCTTTAGGAAAGAAAAAATGGCAAATGTTAAATCTGTAATGAAGAAGAACATTATGCCAACTAATGTTTAAACAAGCTTTAACATAGGAAAAATTTTAAAAAGGAATTTCCAAAAAAAGAAAAAAATCTTAGAAGAAGCTTTTAAGATAGAATTGAAACCAATCGAGGAATCAGATATAGATGATACTTACAATATTTATCTATTAGAAGAAACTGAGGAGGAAATAACCAACTCAGAATATGAACACTCGATATGAATATTCTTCAACATAAGATGAATGATTTGTATAATATTACAAATCCAAATAGTACCTACATCAAAGTAGGACTAAAATTTAAAGGTTATACCAACTATCATTTACATGCATATATAGATACATGAGCTAGTATATGTGTAGCAAGTAAATATGTATTTCCAAAAGAACACTGGAAACAAGCACCCAAAACATTTAATTGTAAGAATTGCTAATAATACTACAATAAATCTAAATAAGGTTTTAAAAGATATAAATACAATGTTAAGAGGAGAAAATTTTCATATTTCTACCATATATCAACAGGAAACAAAAGATGATTTATTAATAGGAAATAATTTTTAAACTTTTAACAACCTTTTACACAATTTTTAGGCAAAATAAGTCTAACAACACTAGATTGTGATACCATTTATGTATCAAAAATAAGAAAAGCTATAGGTGTATCAAACCTAACTTTTATGCAACAACATAAAAAAACAAAATTGTTGTAAGATAGAACAGAAAAAACCTTATCTAGAAAATATTACATTGGATATAGAAGAGAAACATACATTTTTTTCTTAATGAAATACAAGAAGATAAAACCCTAACAAGCATAAAAAACTATTAAAAAAATCAGCTCAAAAAATCCTTTGGTTCCAAAAATAAATAAATCTAAGATAGTTGTCAACATAAATTAAGAGAGCCTAACAAGGTTATAAGAGTAAAACCAATGATTTGTACTCCAGAAGACATGATTGAATTTGGAAAACAAATTCAAGAACTTTTGGAATTGAAAGTCATAATGCCAAGTAATTCACCTAACTCTAGTCCAACATTCCTAGTCGAGAAGGAAGCTGAGAAAAGAAGAGAAAAAAAAAGAGAGAATGGTAATAAAATTCAAAGCATTCAATAAAGAAACCATTGATGATGGATACTTTATTTCAAAGAAAGAAGAATTATTATCATTAATAAAAGGAAATAAATACTTCTCAAATTTTGATTGTAAAAGTGAATTTTGGCAAATAAGACTAGATGAAAAATCTCAAAAATTAATGGCATTTAGTTTCCCCCAAGAAAAATTCCAATGGACCGTTGTACCATTTGGATTAAAACAAGCTCTAGGTATTTTTCAAAGATATATAGACAACATTTTTAAGAAATTATAAAATATTTGGTGTGTTTACATAGATTATATTTTAGTTTTCAGTAATGAACTAAATAAGCATGATTTGGATATTATTAATATTCTACAAGAATGTAAAAAAGAAGACATTGTATTCTCTCAAAAGAAAGCAGTACTTGCTTAGCAAAAAAATTAAGTATTTAGGGTTGGAAATTGAAGATGAAAAACATAATCTACAATCTCATATACTAAATAGCATCCAAGGTTTTCTTAGTGAATTAAATGATAAAAACTAATTACAAAGTTTTTTAGGATGTTTGACATATACAGAAGCATATATCAAGAAACTTATAAAAATGAGAAAACCTTTACACACAAAAAATGAAAAAAATACCATATTTAAAAATGGACAAAAGAAGATACCATGTATATGGATAAAGTAAAAGTAAAGGTAAATTTTTTTCAACTTTATACCATCCAGGGTCAGGTGATAAAATGAAAATTAAAACATATGCTTCACAAGAATATTGGGGAGCAGTTCTGAAAGCAAAAGTAGATGACAAAGATGAATATCTTTGTAGGTATATATCAGGATTTTTCCAAGGTCCAAAGTAAAATTACCATTATAATGAAAAAAAAATCTAACTATCAAAAAGAGCTATTAAGAAATTCACAATATATATTATAAGTTCCAGATTCATTGTTAGAATAGATAAGAAGAATTTTTGTTATTTCTTAAGAACTAATATTGCAGGTGATTGCAAACTAGGAAGATTAGTTAAGTGGCAATAATGGTTCAACTATTATAATTTTGATGTTTAACATCTTCTAGGAAATAAGAATAGCTTACAAGATTCTCTTACTAGAGAATTAGCACCTATAACTATTTTTATGCTTTCAGGAATGGAACATCTTAATATCAATATCAAGATAAAAGAAAAAGAGATAAAAATCCTATATGAACAACTCGAGCTGTTATACCTCGAGAAAACTCTTATGGAGATAGGAAATAAACAGGAAGAATTTAATTGTTCAAAACAACTTTTAGAGTCCAAAAACTCAAAAGAGGAATCTTCCTTAAAAATTAAATTTAAAGAAGGTGAAACTTCTAAAGAAAGAATTCAAAATGAAAAGGAAGAACCTAACAATTCAAAAGAGAATAAAATCTCTGAAACAAAAAATCTTAATTGGGCAGATGAAGCAGAAAAAGACTTATGTGGTCTATAATTGCCCAAAACTTGGAATCTATAACAACTAGGAAGAAGCCAGTAAAGTTATTTTAGGAATTAGTAGAGTCTCATAGAGCCTTCACCAATAGAATAGAAGCTGAAGGCAGTTATGCCAATTACAAACACCAAAACTGATAACTCTAGAGGAGATAGTAAGAAATTATTCTACATCATTATAAAAACAACCAACAACACTTAGCATATTGATAAATCTAGGAAAAATAATAAGGCCTCCAGTATTATTTAGAGAAGAATCTCTCCTAGAGACATCAAAGATAGTAAAGCATTTAGTGCTATTCAAGGAGACATCCTCCATAAATTCACCAATCATTAAAGATGAGAAAGATTAATATAGAAACCTTAGCAAACCACAATGATTGAGTCTTTACAACTTGGCCAAAAAATCTACTCAAGAACACGTTGAAGATATGAATTTTTACACTATAGAAAGGAATTTCCTATAGAAAGTAAATTCAATATCTTGGAAAAAGTTGATTCAATATTTGTCTACAAAGAATTCCATGCAAAACTAATATAAAACATATATCTAGGAGTTAATTTAAGTGAATTAAATTATTTCTTAGAAAACATCAAAAAAGCAATCAATAACTTCCGAAAAAAGATCAAAACAGGTGACAAGCCTGTTTATCTTAGATTTTTTAGTTCACTTATGGACTAGAATGAGGAATGATGTATCATTCTTTACCACTTCATCAAGATAGGAATTTTCAATACAAATAGAGAAGTTTCCAAACCTAGGACACTTTCAGAAAAGGAATTCAACATAGAAGAACTTTGTGTATTAAGGGATCAAATGTTAGGCCAAATTTACTATGAACTCGGAAAGATTGACAACTCTATTGAGATTAAAATAAATTATTCAACTAGTAAAATCATCATTATTTCTTATAGTAGCATGACTCTTTTAGAAGAAGATGGTGAAAAATATTACCAAATATAAAGCCAATTTTAACAGTAACAACCTGAAAATTAGTCAAGAAACAAGAAAGTTATTATGCTTCTATGCTAAAAAAGCTACCAAAGATCATAGATGCATTTACTGAATCAAAGATCGAGAAGATGAAAATGCATCATCATCAATGTCATCAAAAGGACTGTCGAAAAAAATCGACAAAGAAGAATAAAGAGAAGAAGAGTCAGTAGAAGATGACAAAATAAATAAAAATGTAGACCCACATCTTAGATGGTAGCATATGCCAAGGAAAAAAGCAGTGGTTATTATGAAAATAAAAAAGGCAAACAAATTATTAAAGTAAGGAGAAAATATTAATCTTATTCTTGTAAACATGGATTTTTTGTGCTATAAAAGGAACCTTTATTTTCATTTCAAGACATAGAAAAAACTAGAGCACTCTACTTTGAAAACACACAAACTCTAGCATAGAAATCCCCTCTATCTAGAAATCCGAAAACTAGTAATGATATACCCAGTAATTATGAGCATCTAAGAATCCCTTCAAGATTCTTAGTTGGACTTAAGTTTGTAATAATTATTATATTATGAACAAAATAAAGTTTAGTTACTCTTTTCCAATAAGTCAAATATTGGACATGATCTATGTACAGATACAGAAGACTCACCATTGTCAGAAAGGAGTTAAGGTTTGATCAAAGTTGTGGCATAAAATGTGTAACAAAAGGAGACGAACAAAAGGAAAGACCATGGTAGAACCATTAAATTCAGGTATAATAATTATAAATTTAAGCTTATTAAGAATCTTAGATGTTTAGATAGTTTCTTACCAATTATAATATTGATAAATAGAAAGATGGAAATAAAAAGAAAAACATGAATAAACAACTAGTTCCAACATTAAAATGAAATATAAAAATCTAATTCTATTAGAAAAATTTGATAAAGGCTATCTCTTAGGCTTAAATGATTATTTCAAATATGAAGATAATGAAACTTGTCTTGAAAATTTTAAAAGGTTAAACTCCTTATTAGATATCTATACAGATTATATTAAAGTTATCATAAGCATCATAGACCATCTTGTTTCAAGAACATTAAAAGGCTATTTTAGTCAAAAATATGTAAGAATAGAAGAAGAGGAATTCAACAACTTAATGTTTGGATACTACTTCTTTAAAGATTACAAATACATTGTATGGACACAACAAAAACCTGTTTGTATATTATCAATAGGAAACACATATGACTTATCAAGGTTCTAGTAACTTAACTAGTACATTAAGGTTAGATTGACATAAATTTCGCCATAGTAGTCTCTGGCAATCGAAAAAACCCAAAAATTGGTATCAGAGACATATAAATAGCAATTGAGGGAAAAGTTAACACCATTAGGTTTTAAGAACACCAACGATATTAATCATAAAATCTATGGGCATTTTAGACATTTTTATAAACTTCAAGAATATAAGTGAAGATATACTTTAATTTTCTTCATTGGTTAAAAAGCCAATGGACCCTTTATTTTTTGAAAAAGAAAAACAAAGGCCACTTATTTTCACTCAATTTAATAGTATATCTCAAAAGAAAAACCTCAATTTATGTTCGAATTTTCATCGATTAAAAGGCCAACAAACCATTTATTTTTTGAAAAAGAAAAAAACAAAAATCACTTGTTTTCACTTGATTTCAAATTTTGAACATTCTTTCACCATTTTTTAATAATTATTTTTACAATTATTTTGTACTTGACATAATTTATTTTTAAGATATATGCTCATACATTAACTATTTTAAATTACGAGAAATGAGACTTAAAACCACATCTATCGAAATATGGGTACCACATTTACATTATAATGGGAAAATATTCTTTCATTATTGGTTAAAAGGTTAATGGACCATTTTTTTTAAAGAGAAAAAAGAAAAAAAAGATAAAGGTCGCTTATTTCTATTCAATTTTAAAAAATTTAATACTTTTTAATTATTATTTTTGTTTCGTAATTAATATAATTCATTTTAAGATATACACAAACTATTTTAAACTATGAAAAAGAGACCTAAATCCATATCCATTGGAACATGAGACACCACTTTTATCATCAGGAAAACATTCTTTCATCATTGGTTAAAAGTCCCATATAACATTTATTTTTTGAAAAAAAAATATATCACTTATTTTCATTCTATTTTAAATTTTCAAAGTTCTCTAGTTTCGAACCAACATTTGTCAAAAAAAAAAAAAAGTAGCCTCAAAATTGACAATAATTTTAAAAAATTTAACATTTATAAAATTTATAATAATAATTTTTTTTAATAATATTAAAATGAAACAAATCATATATGTTTAATATTAGACATATTTAAATGATTGTTATTTAAATTAAATGATATTCAATTAGATGATATTAAAGTTCATAAAATATATGAATTGAATATAATAATAAATATTTTTATAATTATAAATTTTAAAAATATTTTTTATTTTTTTAAAATATATTTATTTTATCCAACTCGTTGTCGTTGTTCAGTGACCTCTCAAAAAGGGTACTATATTAAAACAAAAGGTAGCAAAGATATCACGTGAAATAATAAAATATCACATTTATCTATACATCAATAATAACAATTACAAAATGAATCAGATTGTAAAAATAAATAAATTAAAAAAAACCCAACATATTATGGGTTAAGGTTGTCCTAGTCTTGTAGCTTGTAGCTTGTATTAAATTTTATAATTTTTGAGATAGGTAATTAAAAAAATTAATAGAAAAGGTAAATTTTTTTTTAATTTAGGAAGGCATTTTCAGTATTTTAACTATTAAAAAAAAAATTAAAAACCCCGTTTTACCCCTGCCCCCTCCCCCAAATCTGTGTAAGCCAAATTTTGACTCATGTTCATCAATTACAGAAGAGTAATAACAAACTTTTAGGTGCATGTGTCCTCTGGAGGTCTTCGACTCGAAACACATCAATGATGGCTGCAATTCATCTTTTAGTGGCAACCAAAATACAAGGAATGAATTAGAGTAAACTACCTGTAAATTTTAGTAATTGAATATATCACATTTATGAAAGTTTGTTCATTTGAAGGAAAGAGACTGAAATCAACAGCTCAAACTTCATTCTTGGTATTATATATTATTTTACTTCTAGATAGGCAATATCGTTATTGATTTATTAAGGAAAATGATCTAAACCCTATAGATTGACCGGATAGTTTTATTGATTCTGATTGTATTGCAAAAGGGAAGGAAATACTAGTTATTAAAATATATTAAAGTCAAAGTCACAGCCTTTACCCACATGTTATGATAAAGACAATTTCTTAGAAAATGTGACTTTTTTTCCACCGTAGAATCATTCAAAAATCAAATTCAAAAATCAAAATACATATTCAACATTCAACAATATACAGCTTAAAAAATTACATTAAACATATTATATAATATTTGTATATGTATATATGATCCATGAATAGAAATTTGAAATCACCCATCTCCAAAAATGGAAACCTTTTCAAAATCAGTGCAAGAACTAATCTCTGAAGGGAAAGAAATACCAGAGAGATATGTTCACAGAGATGGTAATTGGCAATTCCAATCTGATTTACCATTGATGGAGACTCTAATTATTGATCTTGGTCTTCTCTTGGATGTGTCATCCTCTACAAACGAACTTGAGAAACTTAAATCTGCTCTCAGCACTTGGGGCTGCGTTCAAGTATGATTAATTATCTAACAACTCCTCTACATATAATATCAATAACCATTATGCTATACTTTTGCTTCATTTTTTGGTTTCATTCTTGTTATGTAAGAACAAGTACTTAAAAGGTTGCATTTGGTACTTATGCAGATAATAAATCATGGAATGGAACTTGAATTTCTTGATAAAGTGCGTCAAATTACAAAACAATTTTTTAAACTTCCCATGGAAGAGAAAAAAAAACACTACAGAGAACCCAATGATATGGAAGGATATGGGAATGAAATGGTTATTTCAAAAAAACAAAAATTTGATTGGACTGACAGGCTTTACCTCACCATATATCCAGAAGAAGAAAGGAAGCTCAAATTCTGGCCTCAAAACCCTCAGGATTTCAGGTAACTTTTTAGTGCTATATTTTTCTACAATTCCTTCAAAACCTAAATACATGAGGTAAGACTTATTCGAAAAAACCAAATGAGTTTTTTAGCTTTGTTCTGATAAGAAGTCAAGCAGTAAATCTATTATCCACTAAAGAGTAAATAGATAATTTTGAGAATGGTTAAGAAATATTATTAACTTTTTTTAATTTTTAATTAAGTAAATGATATATTACACTGTGAGAATCGAATGGGTTCATGATGCTGGGATTGGAGAGTCATATCACCTAAACCATAGATAAATCTCACTGACATACATGTAACTTGTCATTAATTGATCGCCATCGATGGTATTTTTGTAACATTTTGTAAAGTTTATTAGTATGAAAATAACAAAAAAAGTTTAATGTTATTTTTGTAACAATTGTAAAGTTTAACGGTATGAAATTCACAAATCAAAGTTAGATAGTATTTTGATAATTGTTTGAATCGTCCGAATTCTAGAGAGAGAACTTAGAGAAAAATTGAAACAAATGATACAATGTGTAGAATTCTTAAAATACTTATATATTTATAGAACTTTATATGTACATGTGTCATGTATATATATGGTAGATATATGAAAATACATTAGAAAGGACATAAAAGTAAAAAGGTACACTGATGGATAGGGGTCGACTACCTAAGGCTCCATCGGGCGAGCGACCCCATATATACAATAGAGGGTAGGATTGTCCCTTAAGCTCGGGCTATCGTTGTGCTCTCTAGCTCAGGTTGTCATCTAGCTTGGGTTGTCTTCTTGTTTGAGCTGTTGTTGCGAAGGCTTCTATACATCCAAGCAGTAACGATCTTCAAAGTTTAATAGTAAAAATATCCATTTTTGGAAGAAGATTTAAAAGCAGCCTATTAACATTAATGGTAATAAATATTGCAGGGAAGTTATGCATGAATATACCATGAAGTCAAAACGGATATCTGATGTAATCCTTAAAGCCATGGCAATATCATTGAACTTGGAGGAGAACTGCTTCTTGGACCAATACGGAGAAGAAGCAAAGTTGAATGCAAGATTCAGCTTTTATCCGCCATGTCCAAGGCCTGATCTTGTACTTGGTCTCAAACCACATGCTGATGGAACAGCAATCACCATTCTATTGCAAGACGACAGCGTGGAAGGTCTGCATATTTTGAAAGACGACCAGTGGTTCAGAGCTCCAATCGTTCCTGAAGCTCTTCTCATCAATGTTGGTGATCTAGCTGAGGTAACTCTCTGTTATGACAAATAATTAATGCTATATACGAAGCTATCATTATTTGTTTTAACGAAACAATACTTTTGTTTGATTCAAACGTATGGCTCGGAACGAGAAAATGGTGAATCTTAGTGCCGGTTATGTCTTTGATATTGCAGATATCCAGTAATGGAATGTTCAAAAGCCCAGTACACAGGGTAGTGACAAATTCAGAAAGGGAGAGGATTTCTGTGGCTGTGTTTTATAATCCAGAACCATATAAAGAGATAGAACCATTTGAGAAGCTGATCAACGAGTCAAGACCCAGATTATACAGAAATGTGAAAAACTATATGAAAATCTACTTTGAATACTATCAAAATGGAAGGAGACCAATTGAATCATCAAAAATTCAAATCTAGAACCGATGAATAGAGCAGACAAATCTATTATCACATTTTATGAATAATGTGTTGGAATATACAAATCCTATTAGCACAATCTAGTATTTTATCTATTATGTATTTCTATTTAGTATCAAACGAGTCTGTATTGTAATAATAAAATATAGTTAATCTGATCTTGTGTTCTCTCTCCCAATTATAACAATCCTTTAGTTTTAATTAAAGACAAACATTCTTTAATTTTCCTACTAAAATATTTCAATTTATTGTTTTGTTTGTTTTCTATCAATTTAGTAATTTATGTTTTTAATTGTGTATCAATATTTTCATTCAAACTAAAGTTTAGCTGGGAAAAAAATCATATGATTATCACGTGGCAAATTTGTAGGATAATTGTGAGATTTCACTTACTAGCTGCTTTTTTTTTAAAATAAAAAGTAAACGCCTGAAAATCACTAAGAAATAAAAATATAGAGTTTCATCTTTTCAGAAATGTGAACAAAAAGTACTTCAACTAAATGCATCTTTCTGCGATTAGCAAAAAAAAAAAAAAAACAAAAATGGTGTACTTAAATATAAAAATATAAACTAGCAAATAGCATATAAAAATGAATTTGACAGTACAAAAACGGTGTACTTAAATATTTTCAATCAATCTGTACAAATATATGGCCGCTCTGCTCATATTGCATATCGCATGCGGATGAAAGTTTTTTGTACATCATATGTCCCAAAACATCTGTAAAATGAATATTATTTATTTTCAGAATAAATCATATTCTTACAAATATGTACGAAAATTAAAAAAATTAATAACACAAGAACCTTTAAACAATAACACACAACAGCTAACAAAAAAATGAATAAATAATTAGGAATATAAGGAAGCAGATCGAGTAGAAGGCTAAGGAACCAAATATTTCATATTCAACCCCAGCTATTTGGATATTATTTCAAAAACTCAAGTGAAATCGATTAATTAAATACTATTTAATATTATTGGTGTTTATTTTTAAGTTTAATTATATTATTTTACAAATGAATTTTATTTTTAACTCCTCTCCATACAGTACACAATATGTTTTGTACAGAAAAATATATTTCTCGCATGTTAAAAAATACAGTGCATATATGTTTTTTTATAACGTGAAAACATGTTTTTTTAAAGTGGTTGAAAGTAAAATCATGTAAACAAATGAGTCATTTATGTAAAGTCTATTAAGCCTATCCAGAAAAGTTGAAAAAATACCTAAATTTTGAATAGTTATACTTTAAATATATCTTTTATAAATATCACACATAACATTACACTTATGTATTCATTAGCACATATTCACAACACTTCAAATTATTTTTTATGCTAAAGTTTGTGTTAGTTGATCGATCGACTAAGGGTATCAATTGATCAAGTTTTGCTCAACTTTAATTGAGTACCCTTGGGTAAAAATTAAGTACACAAGTTATCATTGATCAATCAATCAAGTTTTAAGTGGATCGATTGAGCTCGAAATTTTCTTTTTAAAACATTTATATAAACTCAAGCCAACTTGTGAAATTATCACTTATCCGTGTCTTTAGTATGCTTCAATGTCTTAAAAATATGTCATAAAAATATTCTAAGATATAGCCTAAAATATAAGTTAAAAGATAGCTTAAAATCTTAATAAACTAGTTTAAAAAGAGCTATTCTTTATACAAGAGTCTAGCTTCTTGATAAATAAGTATTATTAATTCTATTTGGAATATAAATATTATTTAACAATAACCTAGGATTAAGGTTTTAATTTTTTCTATAAATAAAACTCATTGCTCATTGTTTCAAGAGATCACACAACTCAAAAGAATACAAAAACTATATGCTTTTATTTCCCATAAATTACATAGTTTTTATTAATTACTTTCTATGATCATATAACTTCTTATCCTTAGGATTCTCTATTTCTTGCATCAATTATTTATATCTGTGGTCATGCTTTATTGAATTGATCATTTGGATTTAAAAGAGCTATGTTGATTCATTTTGTTCTTTATTCTCTATTCTAGGATTGCAATGGATTTTAGTTAATTGTTTTATTTTTTTGAATCTATTACCTTAGGGTTTATTCTTTATTGAAATCCAACTAGAACATATATGAACACTTGTATTTCAATGCCAACTCTTTTGCATATTATTATGTGGAGGTGTCTAATTAGTGAGAAGCTAATTTGAACATTAGTCTATATATGTTTTACAAATCTATCATTGAACTCCTTATTACTGGTACACCCTCATCTATAAAGGAAACAAGTGAAAAGTGTTCATGCAAAGCAATCCTATTCAAAACTTATAATCAAGATTGTCATTAGCATTTGAATAAACAAAAAATATAGCGAATAATGAAGTATCATACCATCATGTTGTGGTATAAATGCTAGGAACCCTAAAATTTTGATGGTACATTAGTTAATTTGCTCTTTTTATCATTATAAGTTTTAAAGTATTATTTTTTGAAATACTTTATAGAATTTTTTTTGGTGATAAAGTACTTCTTTAGGACACTCTTACCACTCCCATATGGATTCACACTCGATAACTGACCAAGAAAGGATCAGGTAGTTCCTTTAATTGCAAAACTATTATACAAAGGGTAAAGTTTAAGTAGTTATTAATATTATGTGAAACTTGTATTAGCAATCTCTAAAAAAAATTCAAAATCCTCTTTTAATAGTCAATTGAAAACATTATTGTTTATCAATTTATACAAGAGTATGCAATTTAACAAAGTAAGAAAGCATTAAGATCAATGATTTTAATACTACACAGGCTCATATAAGTTTTTTTATCTCTATATTTACTTACGCTTAAATATTTCAGATATATCCTATAATTCCCTCTTTCGATAGTAAATCACAAGATTAAAATCATCTAATTAATGACTAGTTAATTAGAAGCAATAAACTCATAATAAATAAGACACACAAAAAGATAAATAATTCAAATTAACATGAAAAATCAAACATAATTTGGAATTAAATTATATCATTTTCCTAGAATAAAGAAAATTTAGTTCATGCTAAAAATTAAATTTAACATAAACGAATTTACCATGATTTTTTTGAAAAGAATTGAAAGAAAAATGAGTCGTAAAAAAAATCTACTTCATGTTAATCTATTCCAGCATTCTCTTCTTCTATTTTTTCCTCTGATCTGCTTCTGATTTTTTTTCTTTTCGCCTCTGTTTCTTTGTTTTAGACGATATGTTTATAAAATTTTAGATTTTTATTTTTTTAAAATTAGGAATAAAATTTAAATAATAATAATAAATTCTAAAATCAATAATAAATAAATAAAATTAGATTAAAGTTAAAGTTAAGAAGTGATAAATTATGTCAAATTATATAAGTCATTAAGCACCCCTCAAACTTAGAACTTTGTTTATCCTCAAACAAAAATAAAATAAAAGACACCTATAGACAATATCAACTAGAGCCCATAGAGAACTACCATCACTAACCAAGCTATGATCTGAATTTAGATTTTATCACTAATAACTTACTCTTTTGACATCGAAGATAGCAGGAAAATCAATCAAAATTTTAGCAATTTGTCAAACAAGAGTTAAGTGTTTACTTTAACCTAAAGCTAAGTCCTTGGGTATATATGTTAAATAGTCAATTTAACTCTAAACTACCAGCAAATTCTGATAAAAGTAGAACAACAATAATCAAAAGAATTCTCTCAAAACTTAACCTCATAAGTCCAATTTTCAGAAATCTTCTCCGCTAATGTAATCAAACACCAAAATCAGATATCAAAATGTCTTTAATCAAGGTTGTAATGACGGGCTATAGGGTGAGGGCTAAGAAAGAAATGGATATGAAAAATCAAAGCAAATTAGGAAAATCTTGGTAGAAAAAATAAATAAAAAGAATATCTACAGGATTCACACTATAGCTCTTTCTCGACAATATGCTCATATTGATGATAATATTGTTATCATATTCAATAATTGGAGTTCTTTTTTTTTTACCACCTTGATCAATTAGGATTTCAAAGAGGAATAAATGCATAATTCCTCTCCAATTGTTCTCCATAATAATGCTTCAATCTCTGACCGTTAACTCTGGAGATATGCCTTGCCTTGTCCTTCAAGTCTATTGCTCCAAAAGTAGAAACTTTGTCAATTGTATAAGGACTTGTCCATCTTGATCTTAACTTTCCTGGGAAAAGTTTGAAGAGCAAAACATGTTGTATTGGAGAAAAATAATGCCTAAGAATCTATTTTTCATGCCACTTCTTTGTTTGTTCTTTGTAGATTTTTGCAATTTCATAAGCATCATACCAGAACTCATTCATCTCATTCAATTGAAGAATTTTCTTTTCCCCTGCTACCTTCAAGTCAAAATTAAACTTCTTTACAAAGGAATAAGCTTTATGCTCCAACTCAACAGGGAGATGACATGCTTTTTTAAACACTAATTGATAAGGAGACATCTTGATAGGTGTTTTAAAAGCTGTATGGTAAACTCACAAAGCATCATTAAGCTTCTTTTCCCAATCCTTTCTATTGTAGTTGACCATCTTCTCAAGGATATTCTTGATTTCTTGATTTGAAATTTCAACTTAGCCATTAGTTTGAGGATGGTAGGCAAGTGCTATCTTATGCTTCACACTATATTTAGAGAGAAGGTTGTCGAACAACTTACTGCAAAAATGGGTCCTTTCATCACTAATAATAGTTTATGGAACGCCAAATCTTGTAAATATGTTATTATGCATAAATTTGAGCACTACCGTTACATCATTTGTTGTTGCATCAATTGCCTCTACCCACTTTGACACACGATCAACTGCTAACAAGATATAAAAAAGCTAAAAGAATGAGGAAAAGACCCATAAAATCAATTCCCCAAACATCAAATAACTTAACTTCTAAGATATTTTTTTATGGTAGCTCCTGATGTCTTGAAATATTTCTCATACGTTGGTACCGATCACAAATTTTCACTAAAGTATAGCTAACATGAAAAATAGAAGGCCAAAAGAAACCACCTTGAAGTACCTTAGTTGATGTTTTTGTTACCCCAAAATGTCCTTCATATGATGAGGAATGGCAATGATGGAGAATGATTTGCATCTCCTCTTCAGGGACACATCTTTGGATGATTTGATCGGCATCTTTTGAAAAACAAAGGCTCATCCCAAAGATAATATTTCACATCATGCAAAAAATTCTTACATTGGTGGTAAGTAAGATTTGGTGGAAATACCCTACAAGCTAGGTAGTTTACAATATTAGCATACCAAGGAAGCTTGATCTCACATGCAAACAATTTCTCATCAGGGAATGCATCTTGGATTACTAAATTTGGTTTTACTTCCTCTTGCTCCAACCGAGAGAGATGTTTAGCAACTAAATTTTCACTTCCTTTCTTATCTCAAACTTCCAAATCAAATTCTTGAAGAAGAAGGATCCAATGAATTAACTTAGGCTTAGCATCCTTCTTGTCAAACAAATAACGAAGTGTTGCATGATCAGTCACCTTTGTACCAATAAGGTAAGACCAAAATTTGTCACAAGAAAACACCATTGCAAGCATCTCCTTCTCAGTTGTTGTATAATTCAATTGGGTTTCATTCAATGTCCAACTTGCATAGTATATGAACCTAAATAGTTTGTCTCGCTTTTGACCTAACATTGCTCCAATTGCAAAGTCACTTGGATCACACATGACTTCAAAAGGTTGAATCCAATTAGGTACAATCATTAATAATGCTAAAATCAGTTTCTCCTTGATTGCATTAAAGGCTTGCAAACAAACATCATTAAAGTCAAATGCAAAATTTGTTTCAAGAAGATTACATAAAGATTTAGAGATTTTAGAAAAATCCTTTACAAATCTTCTATAAAATCTTGCATATCCCAAAAAGATTCTAATTCCCTTCCCATTCTTTGGAGGTGGTAATTTTTGTATGGTTGTAATTTTAACTCGATCAACCTCAATTCCTTTAGATAACACTCTATAGCCAAACACGATCCCTTCTTCAACCATGAAATTACATTTCTCCCAGTTTAGGACAAGATTTTATCTTCATATCTATGTACAACAAAAGCTAAATTATGCAAATAATGATCAAAAGATGTACCAAAAACCAAAAATTCATACATGAAAATTTCCATTATATCTTCCACCATATTAGAAAAAATAGCTTGCATACAACGTTGAAATTTTGCTAAGGCATTAGACAATCCAAAGGGCATCCTTCTAAAAGCAAATGTTTCATAGGGGCATATGAATATAGTTTTCTCCTGATCTTCGGGGGCTATGGCAATCTAGTTATACCCCGAATAACCATCTAAGAAGTAATAATAGGGATATCCTGCCAATCGATCTAACATTTGATCAATGGATGGAAGTGGAAAGTGATCATTCCTTGTTACTTTGTTTAACCTGCGGTAATCAATACATCGCACCAACCCGTGATTGTTCTTGTAGGAAAAATCTCATTATTGTCATTTTTCACCATCATTATTCCACCCTTTTTTGGTACAACCTGTACTAGACTTACCCATGAATTGTTTCAAATAGCATAAATAATTCCAGCATTGAAGATCTTCAAAATTTTAGCTCTCATAACTTCCTTCATTGTTGGATTTAATCTTTTTTGAGGCTCAATTGGTGGTTTATAAAGTTCCTACATTAGAATCTTATGCATGCAAATGGAAGGACTTATACTTTTTGTGTTAGAGGTAGTCCATCCTAAGGCTATTCTATGGTTCCTTAACACACACAATAACTTTCCCTTTTTAGGTGTAAGTGATGCCACAACAATCACTGAAAAGGTGTAACTATCACCCAAGAATGTATAACGAAGATGCTTAAGCGATTGCTTCAACTCTAGAGTTGTAGTTTATTGCATTTTTTTTCTATAGAGATTACATAATTCATCTTTGCTACAATTAGCTCTAGCCTCTCCACTTCTTTCTAAATGATATAACCTACTATGATGCTTCCAAGGCAAATACATAGTAGAGAAATTCTTCACTAACAAAAGGTAAATCAAATTCAAAAACAGTAGAGTTATTAAAATCATAAGCATGAGATGAAGTGGTGATACATCGTTCTAGGTGTTCGGCCGACATATTCTCTTGAAAGGATTTTACTACACATTGCTCAATGAAATATACTCGAAAGCAAGTGCTTGGATCTTCTGGAAATATCATGGCTTCATAGATGTTGAATGTAACGTATTCCTTATTCACTCTCAATGTTTACTCACCCTTTTGAACATCCAACAAAGCCCTTCCCATATTCAAGAATGTTCGGCCAAGAATTAGTGGGACATATTAGTCTTCATCCATATCTAACACCATAAAATCAACCAAAAAATTAAATTTATCCACCTTTACCAAAACATCTTCTATGATTTCACGTGAATACTTGATGGATCGGTCTACTAGTTGCAAAGAAACGGTTGTTTGTTTCATCTCTCCAAGTCCCAATTTTTTATAAACAAAAAGTGACATAAGATTAATGCTAGCACCAAGATCACATAAAACTTTAATAAAAAAAATGAATTTCCAATAGTTCAAGGAAAAGTGAAACTTCCTAGATCTTTTAATTTTTGAGGTAATTTATTTTGAAGAATGTCACTACATTCTTTAGAAAGTTTCACTGTTTTGAACTCCTCCAACCTTCTCTTCTTGGAAATGATGTTCTTCAGGAATTTGGCATTTGTTCCACTGTATCTATAAAATGAATATTTATGAATTTTATTAAAGATGTCCAAAAACTTAAAAAATTACTTATCTAATTTTTGTTTTTGAAAGCGTTGAGGATAAAGAACTGGAGTAAAAATAATAGGAGGATTGTCAGGAAATGAAATTGATGGAGGCATGTTAGTCTCTCTTAGTGTATCATTAACAATCTCCTCTTCTTCTACTCTATTACTTTTTTGCCATTGTTTGGAGCTGTAGGGGTGGACTCGTTTTTTTTATGGTAACCTCTCAATTTCTCTTCCACTCCTTAGTGTAATGGCCTTGCATTGTTCCTTTGGATTCACTTCTGTATTGCTAGGAAAAGATCCTCTTTGTTGGGCATTGATGGTTGTAACTAGTTTCCAAATTTGTACTTCAAGATTTTTCATAATGGCTCCCATATTGCTACAAGGAGTCTTAATGTTATCCAACCGTGAATCACTCTTTTTAAACCTTGCTTTGGTATCCTCAACAAAGAAAACCATGGCATCCTCAAGTGACATGTTCTTCTTGCTTGGTTGACTATGAAACCTAAGAGGATGTTGTAGCACATTCTTTATGTTTCCATAAGAAATTTTTTCTAGATTTCAAAGCCTTGGATGGTAGTAATTTTGCATAGGATTACCACGATAGTTGTAGTTCTAGTTATTGATGTATTGAACCTATTCTTAACTTGTTTCATTCATTAGAATTGTCATACTTGAATCTGTAACACATTCTTCAGTTTGTGGTATTCTTTGGGTTGTCAAGATAGAAATATGATGAGATAGAGAAGCAACTTGAGCTAAAAGGGTAGCAAAATGTTCCAAATCATGAATCCCAACAAATATTTTAGCTATAGATCTTTTAGTTGGCCATTGATAGTTGTTTGAGGCCATTTCTTCCAGAAGAGAAGTAGCACCATCAGTTGTCTTTGACATCAAAGTCCCACCAGAAGTAGCATCAACTATGGTTCTAGTTTTCTCATTTAATCCATTATAGAACATCTGAACTTGCAACCAATCTAGCAATCCATGTTAAGGGCAACACTGAATCAAATCTTTATACCTTTCCTATGCATCATAGAGTGTCTCAAAATAATTTTGTTTGAATTGACCAATCTCACTTCTGAGTTGGACTATTTTTGCAGGTGGAAAGAATCTAGCAAGAAACTTTTCTGCCATGTCCTACCAACTAGTAATGCTTCCCAATTGTAGAGATTATAGCCAATTTATGGCCTTGTCCTTTAATGAAAAATGAAAAAATCTTAGTCTAGTGGTGTCTTCAGTAATACCATTCATCTTTACTGTGTCAAAAATGTCCAAAAATATCGCTAAATGAATATTGGGATCATCAAGTGGCGATCTGCTAAATTGAGCTTGTTGCACCATGTCGATCAATGTCGGTTTAAGCTCAAAATTATTGGTATTAATGGTCTGGCGTCTTACAACTGAGTAATTGTTATTCATAATTGGCCTTACATAATCCTTCAAGGTGTGTGGTTGTGCAATCTATTTTTCTTCAGTCATGGCTACTACTTTCTTCTTTTTTTGTGATCTAAAGTTTCCATCAATCTCTAGATCAAAAGAAATAATGTTTTGAATTCTAGTATGGTGCATCCAACGTCAAAAACACACCTAGGGTAAAATAATTATAAATATAAATAAAATAAAATAAAATTCTAAATTAAAATCAAGATTACTTTGTATCGATATTGGAAATAAGAATAAATCAATCCCCGACAACAGTGCCAAAAACTTGATCGGTGCAAAACTGTAAGTGCACATTATCATAATTTTAAAATAAAGTGATAAGAAGAGTATCGTATTCAGGAATTGGTAACTTAATTTTGACAAATACCAAAATTAAGTCAATCTCAATTTTATCTAGAGAAGTCACTAAGGTTATTATATTTGGAATTTAAAATAAAATCAAATTAATGAAACTACGAAAACGAAAAGAAAGATGTTGTTCAAAGATCAAATTAATGGGAAGAAAACTTCTAGGAAATAGATTTCACCTAATCGCTCACTATGTTTTACTCATCTAGCTAATTGAATTTAATTCTATCTGTTTGTTAGCAGTCTAAAAAAAATCCAAAAGCCTCTTTCGATAGTTAATTGAAAACATTTTTGTTCATCAATTTATACAAGAGTATGCAATTTAACAAAGCAAGAAAACATTAAGACCAATGATTTTAATACTACAAAGGTTCATACAAATCTTTTGATCTCTATATTTACCTATGCTGAAATATTTTACATATATCATATAATTCTCTTTTTTGATAGTAAATCAAAATATTAAAATCATCTAATTAATGGATAGTTAATTAGAAGCAATAAACTCAGAATAAATTAGACAAACATGAGTACAAATATTTCAAATTAACATGAAAAATCAAGCATAGTTTGAAATTAAATTACATATTTTTCCTAAAATAAAGAAAATTTAGTTCATGCTAAAAATTAACTTTAACATAAACAAATTTACCATAATTTTTTGAGAATAATTAAAAGAAAAATGAACCGCAAAAAGAATATGCTTCTTGTTAATCTGTTCCAACTTTATCCTATTCTGTTTTTTCCTCTTATCTGCTTCTGATTTTTTTCTTTTCTTTTTGTTTCTTTCCAACGCCACTGCTTTGTTTCTTTTTGTTTTTCCTCCTCAGAATAATTTTTTTATAAGTCACAAAATATTAAAATAAATTTTTTGATTGTATAAGTTAACATTCAAGTGAATATTATATTCATTCATTGTTGTAGTTATAATCTGCCATGATTTACAAATACAAATTGTATATAAAATACATTAATTTGGAATGTGTAAGATCATAATTTGCTTAAATTTGATAAGATTAAACTTAAGATTAAGAATTAAAAAATCCCTCATAATCAAATTGCAATAAATACAACTTGTACCTCTAATAAACTATCATGTGTTGTAAAACAACCAAAAAATTATATGGGACTATTATCCAAATACAATATCATCTCATTAAATATAACTTCATTTTTTATTCAAAATTTCTAAATTTCCAACTAAATATGAAAAATAAATAATTACATTAGTATCATTTTATTTGTCTACATAACATTTATAACTAAAAGAAAAAAAATAAAAAATATTAAAATCCAATAGAAAATATTGAAATCATTGTAAAATTATATTAGCAAGTAAAATAAGTCTCTTTTTATAATCTTTTAACCATATTCTATGAATTGCACTAATTTAACATATATTTAAATTTTTTTTAATTTTCTCATTTAATTTCAGAATAATTGATAGTTATTGTAAATTTCGTATCTTTTACTTCTCTTATCAAATTTTTACAAAAAAAATTAAAATTTAATCATATAATCAATAGTAATTACTAGTATCATTAACTCTCTTATATAAAATCAATTATTTTAAAAAACTTGATTTTTTCCTTTTAATTTTCCTATTAAAAAATAATTACTAAATATAATCAATTATTTTTTATACTAAATTGAGTAATGAATTTGTCACAATTATTTTGTTAATCATTATAAGTATATAAAAAGTCAATTTTACCCCTATAAATTAATCATCTTAGTGTTATTATTAGTGAACAAAATTATCATTAATAAAATTATTGTTGTAAAATAACAATTTAAATTGTTTCAATACTGCTACCCACCAATTAATTTGGACATGTCATTTTTGGGGTTAAAATTATCATTTTCATGTCAAAATGTAAAATCGCCCCTTTATAAGATTAAGATTATGCTTGTAAATGGTCTTCAAAAGATCATAAGATGTGGTCATTATCTTACATTAGGAGATGATCATACCTCATGGGCGATACTAAAGTCAACATTTGTCCTATAATAAATGAATACAAAATGGATCTTTCAAAATACAATTATGTTACACATTCGTGTATACTAAACTTATCGACCAATGGTCAAAATTTTGATAACCTACAAATTGGGTGAAAATTGTTACACAAAGACAACTTGTGTTCATCTTACATGAGAGAATACAATGTGAGTACAATTCTTAACCTGAATATTCTTCGTGGAACTGATTTGCCATATCTACATATGAAAAGGCTCATCCTCCAGTTTTCTAAGTTAATCAAAACGATACTAACAGTTGAAATCTAGTGGCTGCCATTGACTATTGACACTACAAGATTTTAAATTCTTGTTAGTAATCACTGTCATGTACATCTATGCATCCTTTTCTTCTTTCTTCATTGTTCTCAAGGATTGTAACTGATGAGCTAACATTTGTGAGTACTCATACTCCACCTTCTTTATTTCACTTTTAAGCTCTTTCACCTATATAAACAAACAATCATAATGGCAATCTCAAAGTATAAGCCATAGATTAGTATATCTTATGATATCACCCTTGCTCCAATCGATGCATATGATAAAACTGTAACCAAAACCTATGTTATAGCTCAATAACTATGTCACATTGATGCTAGTGCTTCACACAGACCATGCATGGATAAATGGGAGTGAAGAGTTCAGATACTTCCGTTACGTGTCCATACTATTCCCACCCTGCTCAAAACATATACCTAAGCTCTCATATTTTTGAATGAGTTTTTTAGTGACATTCCCCTAAGATACTAGAAGTTAAGATCATATTTTTGATAATCAACGAAAATGAATTTTATGAACAGAGCAGAAAGACTAGGATTCTAGGCAGATCTTACCAAAAGTGTAATGTGTTGAATACACCGCAAAATGCTTGAGGATTATATCTAAGCAGAATATAGAATGGTTAATAAGACTGCAAACCAAGATCAGTCCAACAATTATCTTTGCCACAATAAGTACCTTGAGTTCAAGTTGCTCTTCTTCCTTTTCATATTCCAAGCATCTGAAAACGTAGATTAAATATCTAAATGAAAATTTCCACGCGAATGCTCCAGAATTGAAAGACTTACATTCTTCACATAACTGAAAAATGAAGAATAATTATGAACTCAATTTGCACGGAGCTTCTTATTTTCTTGCATCAAATTTATGGTCTCCTGTTCCTTCACTGGATTCATAAAAGTAATTGGAGACTACATTGCAGGAAAGATATTTCTCTTAGTTAGGATTAAAGAAACCCATAAGTATTTACGCATAAGAAGTTACGATAGTACTGGCAAGCAAGGATGTCATAACATCAATAAACAAGTCAATGTGCTAGTCTCCGACAAAAAGTATGTTTTAAACAAGAAAATCTTAAAATGTGCTTGATTTCCATGAGTTCATCATACAGACCTCAACAGCCTGCTGCTGAGGATTATCAGACAAATCGACTCCTTTTAATGCCTGCCTTTTCACACTTTCAACTTCTTTTGAACCAACATGTTCCTTCCTCTTAAGTTGTAACCCTGCACCATAATAACATGGCATCACCAACCGCATGCCCATATTTGGTTGACAATAGATAAAACTGATCTCATTTAAACAATAACCATGTTTGGATCTGCCCTGGAAGGTGGAAGTTGGTAGTCCAGATCTCACAAAGTCCACTTTTGTGCCTGGAACGGCATGGGAACCTTGATTAATTTTGACAGGTTGTTCATTTCTTGAAGATTTTGGGGTCGGAGGAGCAAGATGCTTCTTCCCAGACTGATACCCAATCATTGAAGAAAACATATTCCTGGAAAATTCCAATATATGATAATTAAGAAAGAAAAGAAAAGATTTCAACTTTGCGTGTTTAAGCTTTTACATCAAAAGCATCTGGCAACATAATACTTTGACACATACAGCTGAACAAATAGCTCACCAGTATTCTGAAGTCATTTCCTTCAGACGAGTTGCAAGCTTGTGCAAAAGCGAGGTTCTCTCAAAATCTTGTTTGTTATGCGTTGGCTCAATAAAATTTGCTTCCAGAATACCTACAACAAACAATAGGTACATACATACAGCAACCCCCAAACATTTTACACAGAAACAACCACCGCGAAAATTCAAATAGTGGTGTATAAGCAACGGCTTCTTACCAATAATTCCACGCCCTTTACTGTTTGAGTAACTCAAAACCGGCCAAAATGGCTGGAAAGGTCAAAAAAAGAATGACAAACAGTGATTAATATATGTCACTTCAGAGAATGATAGTAGATTTATATTGTGAGAGCTGAAATATTTTATTTGATCTAAAGTAAACAATAGAAGTGTTAGAAATATTTAATGATTGTATTTTATTATGTTATTAAATGAATATATATGGTGTCTTTATATAGAAATTACAAGTAAAATAAATATGTCTAAAGTAACTAGAAATAGATATGCTTAAAGTAAATAGATATATATTAGCAGATATATATACATTAATATCTTACTAGATATACATTAACAGTCCCCCTCAAACTCAAGGTAGATGTGAGACCAGTTTGACGTTTTCAACCAAATTACAAGTGTGTCCTTTGGGAAGTGCCTTAGTGAAGATATCTGCAAGTTGATCGTTGGAGGAAATGGAGAAAAGCTTGAGAGCCCCATGGACAAAATGAGAGCAAATAAAGTGATAATCAATATCGATGTGTTTAGTCCGTTCATAGAAGACATCGTTGTAAGAAATATGAATGACACTCTGATTATCACAATAAAGGGGAGTAACAGAGGATATGGACACACTTAAATCCTTAAGAATCCATCGTAGCCAAAGGAACTCAGATATGGTATCAACAAGAGCACGATATTCTGCTTCAGTACTGAAGTGGGCCACGAAGGTTTGTTTCTTACTTCGCCAAGAAATCAAAGAAGAACCAAGGAGAAAGCAATAACCTGTAGTGGACCTGCGATCAGTGGGATCTCCTGCCCAATCAGCATCAGAGAATGAACGAAGTATTAGAGGAGACTAAGCTGAGTAGAAAAGGCCATGAAAGATAGTGTCTTTCAAGTATCGTAGAATACGTAGAACAACAGCATAAGATATGTCTGGATGAGTAACTATAAGATAAACCAGGCTACCAACCAATCATCTGTAAAGAGAGGGATTAGACAATGGTTGCCTCTTCAAGGGTGTCAGATGCGCATTAAGTTCAACTAGAGTGTCAACAGTCTTGCTATTAGTGAGTCCAGCTTGAGATAAGAGGTCAGATACATACTTAGCTTGAGTAATATAAAGACCATCTATGGAACGAGTGATCTCAAGACCCAAGAAATAGCTAAGATGTCCAAGGTCTTTCATCTCAAACTGTTGACTAAGAAAATCCTTGAGTTCTTGAATGTCACTAAGGTCATCACCAGTTATGATCATATCATCTACATATAGGAGAAGAAAAATGGTGCCTTTATCATTACGACGAAGAAATAAGGAAGAATCATAAGAACTGTCAGTGTAACCCAAGCAAAAGATGGTGGAGCTGAACTTGGCAAACCATGCTCGTGAAGCTTGTTTAAGGCCATAAAGTGCACATCGAAGGCGACAAACCTTATTTGTTTCAACAGAAAGACCAAAAGGAGGTTGCATATAGACTTTTTCATGCAGATCCCCATTAAGGAATGCATTTTTAACATCCATTTGAAAAAGGTTCCATGTACTAGTAGGGGCAACAGCTAAGAAGGTACAAACAAAGGAAATACAGGCAACTGGAGCAAAAGTCTCTTCATAATCAATCTCATACTCTTGTGTAAAACCTTTTGCTACAAGACAAGCCTTGTAGCACTCGATGGACCCATCAGAGATAGTCTTGATCTTATAGATCCACTTATAACCAACCACAGATTGACCAAAAGGGAGAATAATCAGATCCCAAGTATGGTTTTTGGTTAATGCATCAATTTCTTCTTTCATTGCAATCTACCAAAAAGGGTTAGTAGATTCCTCACGATAGATGTGAGGCTCATGGAGTGTAGGAAGGGCAATGTAACAATGATAGTCAAGTAAATGTGTAGGAATGGATCTTACTCGAGTTGAGTGGCAAGGTGGAATGTCTTGTGGAGGATCTTCAGGCGGAGCAGGAGTAGGGGACCTATGTTCAAGGTAGGCTAGCTCGTTATCAACCTATTCTTCTACAACTTGTCTAGGAGAATCATCAAAAATATCTGAAGATTGAATAGAGAAGTCCAAAGGTGGATTAGGAGTATCTGTAGAAGGAACATGAGACTCATTTGGAAAGATTTATAAAACATTTGAATTAGTTAGGAAAGAACGAAAGTGAGAAAGTTTAACAAATAAGCGGTGTTCCCAAAAGACAACATTGTGGGAAACACGAAGACAATGTGAGATAGGATCATAGTATCAATACCCTTTTTGAGTTTCACCATAACCAAGAAAAAAACAAAGTCTAGATCGAGGCTCAAGTTTGTTGTGTTCATGAGGTTGAAGAAGAATGAAACAGGCATATCCGAATGAGTAGGTAATGATAGTCAGGAGATGACCCAAAAAGGCGCTCATACGGAGTCTGATTATGAATGACAGTGCTTGGAATGCGATTAATGACATGTTCAGCATGAAGAGTAGCTTCACCCCAAAATGGGTAGGAACTTTGGCAGAAAGAAGAATAGCACAAACAGTGTCAAGAATATGATGAAGTTTTCTTTCGGCTCGACCATTTTGTTGAGAGGTTCCTGGACAGGTTAGATGATGTATAGTGACATAGGAGTGTAACAAAGCTTGAAAAGCATTTTGAGTATATTCAAGAGCATTATCAGATCGAAAAGTTTTGATATGTTTGGCGAATTGTGTTTCAACCATTTTTGCAAAGTTACTGTATATTGGTAAGATTTCAGAACGAGATTTCATTGAAAAGATCCAACTATAATGAGAATAATCATCAATAAAAATAACAAAATATCGAGATCTACCAATACTAGTAACAGGAGAATGTCCCCAAACATCAGAATGAATTAGCTCAAAAATACTATTAGAGATAGATTTACTATTATTGAAAGGTAAAGCTCACTGTTTTCCTAACTAGCATGAAGTACAATCAAAATTGTCTTTGGACACAGAACCCAATAGACCTTTAGAAGCTACATGTTGTACCTGAGTGGATAGGGCATGACCAAGACGAGAATGCCAAAGTGCGAGAGAAGGTAAAGAAGAAACTGCAGTAGTTGTAGCAGTAATAGAGGCAGGAGCAACAGGTGGAAGATGAAGATTATTTATGGGAAACATACGCCCGACCCTAGGACCGGTCCCAAGCTCTTGCCCCATCCTCGGATCCTGCACAATACACCCAGAATAGTAAAAAATAAGGTGATATCCTAGTTTAGCTAATTTTCCCACAGAGCATAAATTATAAGATAGGTTAGGTACATGGAAAACCCCAAGAACAGAAAGGATAGAGGTCGAAACAAAACCTAGACTATTCCCATGAATGGTGGAACCATCAAATATATGAATATTAAGAGGATGTGGTGTAGGGTCAAGTTTGGAGAATAAAGATGATTGAGGTGTCATGTGATTACAACATGTAGAGTCAAAAAGCCAAGTTTGAGACTTACCGGGCAGAACTGAGAGAGTAGTAGAAAGAGATGCATTACCAGCCATTTGAACAGCCTGAGTTATGATCTTCTATAGTTCAGTGGAGGAGAGGTTGATAGTGGGTCCAGAAGACTGGGACTTTGCTGAACTAGAAAGCATCAGTGGAGTAGGCTCAGTATTAACAACAGCAACAGTAGATTTGTTACGACGGTAACAAGTCTCAATGGTGTGGCCATGATGCTTGCAATAATTGCAGAACCTTTTATTACTCTGGCTGCGACTATTGTTAAAGCCAGAGGAATCACCTGATTATTGAGGTTGCTCAATGGTAGGAGCAGGAGGAGTAATAGCCAAAACATTGAACTTGTTCTATGCTTGAAGGGTTGCAAGCCGAGCTTCTTCTCTAACCAACTCATTTATAGCAGTATCAAGAGAGGGAGGAGGACTAAGATTAAGAAACCAACCTTGGATAGGCTCAAAGTCCTTGTGGGGTGACATCAAGAACTCATAGAGACGAAATTCATCCCTAACTGCAGCATATTGTTGAGCATCTATTGAGCATGCCCAAATTGGATCACAAAGGTCAATTTGGTCCCAAAAGAAGCGAAGTTGATCAAAGTAGTCATTGATGGATTTCCCTGGTTCCTGTTGAAGTTGATGCAATTCAACTATTAGTTGATATTTCATGGATTTGTGAGTAGTGGAGTACCTTTTGGCTAACATATCCCATGTTGATTTGGCATCATCAAAGTTGCCCAACAGATTGGAGATGGAGGGAATGGAAGTATTCTGAATCCATGTGAGAATCATGTGGTTGTGACTATCCCATTCAATCATGCGAACAAGGAAGGTAGCATCTTCTTCACTTGCTCCTTTAACAGGAATGATAATTGCACCAATATAGTAATGCTAGAGCATACGACCCTTAAGAAAACTATCATAGCTTGAGACCATGATAAGTAATTCTTGGTCCCCTCCAATATAGTATTGATAGGGCAACGAAGAAAAAAAACTTTTTTATCTATTTGGAAACACAATATGCAAAAACGAGGTCTATGCGAAAAACTGGGTAGGGAGGACCCAAACTGTAAGAGTCAACGACCAAAGTCAACCAGTAAAAGTCAATAGTTAGTTGGTCAAAGTCAATGGTCAGCACGGTCATTGTGATGCCATCTGAATGCGATGATGATGTCAGCCCTAGGGATGTGTCGACATCACGGGACTAGAGTGCTGCGTGTGTAATGCGTGAATGTGATGCGGTATTTCTGTTGGTGGTGCGTGCAAGCGCGTACGGTGTTCGATGATTGTGATACGTACACGGTTGTGTAGATATGGTCGAGGCGATCACATTGGTGTTTGTAGAAAGGTCGTCGGGCAAGATTCATAATGGCGTTTGGTTTCAGTGGCAACACGTGAAAAAACGTGTAGATCTTTTGAGTGGCACGTGAAGGAGCGTGCAGAGTCTGATGGTTGCGATACTTCTACGGTTGCGTAGATATGGTCGATCTGATCATAGTGGTATGTGCATAAAGATTATCGGAGCAAGATGCACGACGACTATGGTGATTGCAGTAGTTTATGTGGTACAAGACTTCTTAACAACGATGATTGTAGGCCCAAAATCTAAGGACAACGGTTGAAAGACGTCGGAGGTTCAACGGTGGGTGGTTGCAGTGGCTGTTATGACAGTGGAAGTTATAAGAGTTAAGTAACACCAGAAAAGACAAAGCTGCTAGAAAGATTAGAGCAGTGGCTCTAATACCATATTAGAAATACTTAATGATTTTATTCTATTATGTTATTAAATGAATATACATGGTGCCTTTATATAGGAGTTACAAGTAAACTAGATATAGATATACTTAAAGTAAATAGATATACATTAACAGATATATATACATTAGTAGGAAGCAAATGAAAAAATATACAGAATAGAAGACACCCCTAGTTACAAGAACATTATGAAAAATAATAGGCACATGCTAATTGTTTTCGCAAAATGATAACAACACTGAATAGTTTTCTGATCGTAACCACACTTCGAAATGGTAATAACAAAATAGTTAAAAAAATTTAGAGAAACATACAAGAGAAGGCAACTCCTATCGTGGTTCAAACACACAAAAATAGTTCATCTTGTTTTGCAAATAATAGAATATGTATTTTTCTTTTGAGTGCATTGCTTTTTTCACTTTTTGTATCTTTAAAACTATTTATATCTATAAACATAATAACGATGTTGCTTATAAAAAAAGCCATCATTTTAACTTTTTTTTTACAATGATATCCTACTTTGGCATAATTTACTTTATCAAATTTCAGTCATTGACCAAAAACAAGTGTTCAATGATTGTTTCACACTATACTCCCCAACAAGTATGTTGTCTTATCACTCTAGGCTCAACTACCCAAGCAAGAAGCACCAAAGAACCTTACTGGAGCTTTGCTCCCAATCACATCAACACAAGAAGTTTGATATCAAGCCCATGATGTGCCAATATTTCACTCAAATTTCGAAAACATGTGTAAAAGGGGGAAAGAGTTGAATAAGTACCACAATTATTACAAAACATATATTTTAGTCGTATAATCATTAAGTTAGACCGATTAAGTCCCATAATTTAACAAAAATAGTCAAATTGTTCTAATAAATATAATGTCGTCGAATTAGGCGTTATACATAACAAAAAATACATTTACTAAACACATGTCTAATTAATTAAAGCTAACTTAGTATTTTCGAGTTACAATAATTTAAAAATTAAAAAAAATCATATATGATGAAAAGCTTGAAAACCAATTTCTCTATGTTGAATTTTTTTTAATAAAAATAGCAAAATTTAAAGACATTAAAATTTCTTTTTGCACCAAAATGTGTAAAATCCATCCAATACCCATACCTTTGAAGAATAACGTCATATGTTTCTCACATATCTCTTTCCGTTTAATTTAAATGGAAAACCACAATTTGAATTTGTTTGGTTCTTTCTTAAAAAAATTATGGGAACAATTTGACACAACTCAAAGTGTACAACTTCTAGTCCTATCAAGAGAACTAATTTTTACACTAAAGTGTACAACTTTTATAAATAACGAGACTAGAAGTACCCAACCCGCATTATTACACATAATAATAAAACTAGAAAGACCTTTTTCTTGAGACTGAACTGCTCTTTTTTTTTTTGAATAATTTTACTAATTCAGCCCCGTATGAGTGTAAAAAGATATACAAGTCTTTTTAGTCACATCAACAAGCTTACAACAGCTATTAAGCGTCAACAACGATACGTAGATGTTTGTAAAAAATTAAGTTTTAGAGGCCATGGAACATAATAATAGGATATGTAGATGTTCTTAATAATCTATATCTAGTTCTGGGAGGCCGGTATCAACTCCATGTATGAGTAACACTAGGATTTATTTTGGTTGAGCCAGAAAATGGGAGTTAATTGAATCAAAATTGAAAAATGTAAAGTAATAAGTTGACATGTAAAAAGGAAGTGGTAAATAACAAATATGTATCTACCAAAAGTACATGAAAAAAAAACACCAAATAATGTACAAGGAGAGAAAATAGGCCTCACGTGGGCTATATACTTATATTTAGTTTTTCTATCCTTTCAGTTACACAAAAATTCCCTCTGCACATAACCAGTTACTTCCATCTTTAGCTTTCTTCATTAAAGAAAAAAAATCTTGTTATAGCAATTTAACTAGAGTTTTTACAATTTCACTCCTACTCATTTCGTCATTTCCCCATGCAAAAAATACAAGACTACAATAAATGCAAAGCAACAAGGGATTGTTGACAACCAAGTTTCTATTTATAAGAAGCAAGATGTATCAAGATTCATAAAGATAACATACAAACAAAAAAATGACACTTGCAAGATAATTTAGGCATATTTATAAAAATTATAGAAAAAACTTATTGATGACAGAATTAGTGTTTTATTAGAATTTTAGAATAATTATAATTGTATATTTTAGTGTTATATTTTTATCACAATTGTTATTAGATTATGATAAGATTTTAGTAGAGTGAATTCTTAAAGAATTAAGATAGTCTTTTATTTTATCTATAAATAGACTTATTTATATTAAAATTATAGACTTTTAGTCATTGAATTATAAATATTCATTTTTGAGAACTTTTGTTCTTTAATATCTCATCCATGCTTTATGGCTTGCGTTGATTGATATCAAAGCATCTTGATTTTTTTCTTCAACAAAATTAGATCCTCTTCTCTCAAATATTTTGTTATTGTTTACATAAAAACAATACAAAATTTGTCACAGTTTTGAAAAAACAACTCTTGCTATTTACTTATCTTAAAGATACATTGAGTATAAGTATTTTGATGATTCAAAATTACCTATATTTGATGAAGAACCATAAATTATTGAGGATGATTATTTTTATGATTCAAACCTACCATATTTGATGAAAAGCCATAAATTATAGAAGATGTTTATTTTGAAGTCGCAAAAATACCGATCTATGATGGAAGTTGATGCAACACAAAAAGTTGATTGGGTTGGGCATATTAAATTTATGCTAAGTAGATAAGGATTCATCGTTTTCAAATTTTGTGTATTTTCTTAATTAAATTTTGCCTCAATTTATCCAATTTTTGTTAATGAGTTCAAAGTCATTCAAGAGATCACAAGTACATATTGGTGGATCAACTTGTAATCATAACCAAAGATACAAAAGAAGTGCATACAATTATCGTAAATTCGTCAAGCTTAAGTCAACTCGAGGACAAGTTTTTCTCAGCCAAGGAGTTTGATGCAGGACTAAATTAGTATTTTATTAGAATTTTAAAATAATTAGGATTCTATTTTTTTTGTTTTATCTTTATCACAATTATTACTATAATAGGATTTATTATTAGATTAGTATAAGATTTTAGTAGAGTTTAGGTTTGTATAGAATTATGATAGTTTTTTTTATTTTATCTAGTTTATTTACATTAAAATTGTAAAATTTTATTTATTTAATTATAATATTGATTTTTCAGAACTTTTGTTCTTCAACTATCTACTTCACACCTTCTGGCTTGCCTCAAAAACATTACTTAGAGTATAGATTTTAGGATTTGTGTTTATATCTAATGGTTTAGGATTTAATGTTTTAGCTATTACCTTGTTAATCCCATAACAATTGCAATGACATAGTCACCCAGTAGGAGCTCTATAACCTTCCAGAACAACTCTCTCTATGCATGCACACTAGCACAAACTTAAATTCTATAAGGGAAATATATTGAAGTTTAATAGGAAAAAAGTTACAAAAATTGAAATGTATTTTTCTCCTTTTTACTCTTTATTGTTTTTTTAAAAAATCAACTTGGATTTAGGGCACATTCACATACAGGCTTAGGGAGCTAACCTCCAGCCTAACCCTGAGATTTTCAGTCAAGGTAAAGGGTATATGTTATCGCAAAGATGAAGGCAGACAATAAGGTTCCAAGTGAAATAGACAAAATTCACATGTACCTTTAATTAGCAAAATGGTAGACGTGGAACCATAAACATAAGTAAAAAATTAAGCACAAATTAAATAAATAAATAAACACATACATATATACAAACAAGCCACGAGTCAAGGTTCCAGTGCAGTGTTAAACGATTTAACTTACAAAATAAAACATACTTACTAGTATTAGACGATTTTTGTGATACACATTGAAACCATGAATACCCATATTTAGAGCTTCTTTGAGAAATCCAATAGTAGTCATAACTTTACCCTGCATGATTAAGTTGAGGATAGTAAGAATCTAATGAGCAACAACCACCAAAAAATCACTCTTTAAACTTATTACATTTGAGTAAACCCAGTTAGGAGTATTGTCGTCAAAAATTGAGTATGTTTACATATGTGCATGCATAATGATTAAAAAAGAGCTACTTATTTAATAAGATTGCACACTGAAAGTACAAAAATTAATACAACCAACCTTCGTAGAATGCCCACTTTGAGGAGTATTTAAGATGTATTCTATATGTTTAAGATCATTGGCAATATTATGATGCTTAACAACTTACCCTCGCAATATTATCTTGAATGTATCTGGTATCAACAAGTACAAAGTGGACAATTATGCGTGCAAAGTATAGTAAAATTACCCTCGGAAAAAATATACTCATTAAAAAAAATTTAATCCACTTGAAAGTTATTAGGGGTTTACGTGGATAGATGAAACCGATTACCAATATGCTCTTCATTTTCTTTCCTCCAAGTAGGGATGGTATCAATTTTTCTAGCATATCCCTTACTAACGACATCCTGCAAACAAGCCAAGAAAGTTCATCTGGTTTAAGACCCATGTCATAAATCATAATGCCCTAAAAACTTGTCCAATACAAAATGAAAATTAGATTATTTACCTTATGATCGTCATCAAAGTCTAACTCAAAAGTCCCATTATCGTTTAACCAAAAATTGTAAATAATAACTTTTGTTCCATAAGATCCAATGTCATCAAACTACCATCTCAAAATTAAAAGATATAAAAAAGAAAACATCACAAAGAAAACTTTAAAGAACCAAAAGTGCAAAAAACATCAAAATCTTAGCTTCATATCATGGCTGATATTTGTAGCAAGTGTACTTGGCATCACTTTACAACTAAAAATGCATAGAAAGATGTTTGCTTATAAACCCATGAAAATAGTTACATGCACATCTATGTCAACATGAAGTGACAACTTATAATGGGAAAACAACATTAAATTCACTAAATTGATAATTGTATAAAAGTATTGTTAGTAATTCTTTCACTAACTTAAGCTTTCACAAAAATTAGTTTCCCAACAATTTTTAATATAGCTTTAAAATTGAAGATCTTGTTTCAAACCTCACTAACCCTAATTTTTGAATTTCAAATGTTATGTCTACATAGTACACAGAGTCAACACTTGTAAGGAGCGATAAATGTATAAAATTATTGTTGCTCATTCTCCCTCTTAAGCTTTTGTGAGAATTACTTTCACAATAACTTCTAACATTCAGCTCCGCAAACTTAGCCACCCAAAATAATTTTCTCCCCAAAGTCAAATTCCAAAAACTATCCCCAAATTAAATGATTAGCATAGCATTATGACAATAAAAGAGCTAAACCTTAATTGTATGTTAAAATAGCCACGTCCAACACATGTTGCCAATGTAAGGACCATATAATTGGATTTTAAAGGTAGATTAAGCATCTAATGTAGTCAAGGCAAGGATTTATTCTTTTTCTACTAATACATCAATTCAGCAATCAAAAAGCTAGGTTTCAAATTGTGAGTTTGTGATTAAGAAAGGCACAATGGAAGTATTCCATACAAAAAAATATTTTAGATCACCATTGCTTCAGAATCATCTTCAAAAATTCCTTTCTACTTAGGAGTGTACAAATTTATCCAATTAATCTACAAAATTCATCTACATTAGTAGAGTTGTGGATGGTTTCAAACCGATGGTTGGATTCCATGAAATATTTCACAATCCAAAAGGTGCAAATTCACATTTTTAATATATGTAAGAATATATTAAAGTGTGTAATTCATTTTTAATGATTTTATAATTTTTTAAAGATTCTAAAATACTTTTCATGGCTAAATTAGAACTATTTAGTACCAATATTTTAATGTTCTTAATTTGCACTCACAATGCATAATTATGATTTTGAACACAATAAATATTTATTCTTTTAAAGAATGAAATCAGAAAACATAGTAAAAATGCCCTGACAAGGGATTATGTTGTTCCATTCAAACCAATCCACAATAGAATAAATCATATGCTTTTGTTCATAATCCTCATAGATCAAATGGAATTGTGGATTGAAAGGAACCATGCAATTTCAATCCATCGTACACCCCTATTCATGTTCAACTCGAACTTTTTAAATCCAAAAACTCAGATACCAACTCCATAATTCGAATCCAAGCATGGCAATTCAAAAAAACGAAAGTGTATCAACTCCACCTCATAGGCTCATAGCAGCCTCTGATCACCAACTACCTCTTCTCTAACTTTTCCTTGGCTTTACTCTATTATGAGAAGGGATGGAAGATAAACCCTATTATGGAGAGCAGTGAAATTCGGAGGCAAGAGCAGAATCATAGAGACATGGGGTCTTCTCGGGTAACTAGCAAGGGTGTTCCAGTCAAAACTACTTCTTGGTGTGTGGCATTGTTCAATATTATTGTTAGCTTTCTTCATTTAAATATTCACTTTTCACCAAATTTTGAATTTCTTATATGTAATTTGTTTGTGAGTTTAGTTTTGGAGAAAATGAGAAACTGAAAAGAGATAGTGAGAGTATTAGGTCCAAGTTCAAGCAAAGTGATTATGGAAGTTGGTCACACAAGCATTAGAGCCCAATTTGCATTAAAACACTAAATAAATTATTCATGTTGATAAGTTGGTCACACAAGCATTAGAGCCCAATTTGCATTAAAGTACTAAAGAAATTACTCATGTTGAAGGCATGACATGCCTTTATTGATAGAAAATTTAGTTCTCTTTTTAAATTGAAAAACCAAAACATTCTGCCAATCCAACTTAGATGTTTAATATTATTCTCGCCTTAGATGTGTGCACCAATAGACATTAAATTTAGAATGGGTCACTCTAAAGGTCCACTTAACTGGGACACTTACGTCTACTAGTTATTTTTGGGAGTAATTTAGTCCACTAATTTAAAGAAAGTGACAACACAAGGACAAAGCGATGCACTTAGGTCTAATAATTATTTTTTAAAATTTTTGTTCTATTTTTTATTTTTTCAACTATATTTGACAAAAAAAAATTTAACATAAATAATTACTTAAACATTTTTTTAAATAATATTTTAATACGTAAAAAAATGAAGAAAAACATAAAAATTAATCATTTATCTCTATAATGTGTCACTTTTCAAAACTAATGGACTATACTGCTTTCAAAAAATAATAATTGGACCTAAGTACTCTATTTTTAAGTAGTTGACTCCTCAAATTTAACAATTCCAAAAAGAGGGCCCAAATTTACAAAAACATTATCCAATCACTTACTACTACCTAAAGTTTGAAAATTGCTTAGATTACTCATGAGATATGCAAAAGTTCACAATATAGTTTAATTTGGACTTATTTTGCAATGTAATATGGTTACATAGGTGTGTAATTATTTTTGAACATTTACATTGTGAAATAAGCCTAACCCAAATAGTATTGTGAATTTTAGGATATCTCCTATATTGTACGTTACCCTTTTAACTTTTGTGCTAAATTGAGGATACCAGTCTTTGAACCTATTTTGACACCAAGGTTCCAAAAGGCGAAAAATGGTACAAAGGTAGAAACGGGTACAAAGGTAGTTGTCTCAAATGATGCAAGGCATAAGTTTCATTTAAAATTGAAAAAAATACATAAAATTATTAATAACATATTATGTAGAGTAAAAATACACTAAAAGTTAACACATAATAAAATGTAAGAATAACACATATAATTTATATATAAAGTCATACCATATAAATAAACGTCTAAATCACAGGTTAAGTTTCAAATAAATTCACAAAATAGTTTTAAAATAAACCACAAATAAGTTACAAAACATGTTTTAATATGTTAGTTATTGTTAATTTCGTTCTCTTCATCTCTTGAATCTACTAATTCAAACCCTTACTTATCACTCATTAGCACCCTCATGTTGGTAATTATTAGTTTCATTCTCTCCATCTCTTGTGTATTCAAACTCTCACTCATCACTCATTAGCACCCTCATCTTTATTGATTTTATCATTAATTGGATCATCATCATATCTAACTCTAATATCTTGTTCATATCTATCTTCTAGGGACCTTTTAAATTGAGAAATACAAATCACGGGAATTTCTCTAACGAATTATCTCCTTACGTACAAGTGTCTTGGCGTGATTACTGCTATTCAATTAAATCTATACTCTTCACTAAACTATAAAATTTGTTTCACTTTTAAATGTTTATGACACTTTTTTATAATTTTTAAAATTATACTTGTATTAAGAACTCTATTGTCAATGTAATTATTTCCTGCTAGGAAAGAATAGAATAGAAGGCACGTCACTATTCTTTAAGAATCTCAAGATCACCAAAAACTTGTATGTCATACACTGTCCAATAGCTGATTTTGATTGCTTATCAGAATATTCAAAACTCATGCAACGCCTCATACCCTCAAGGTCCATTCCAGCACCATCATCTAGGTATAGAGTATCAGATTTCAGAAACATATGTTAGATACTTTGATATGGATATCGATATAATGGACAAATTCTATGCACTTTTAGGATAACTTCAAACCACACCGTAAATATATATATCTTTTAGTAATTGAATATATCACATTTATGAAAGTTTGTTCATTTGAAGGAAAGAGACTGAAATCAACAGCTCAAACTTCATTCTTGGTATTATATATATTTTACTTCTACATAGGCAATATCGTTATTGATTTATTAAGGAAAAAGATCTAAACTCTATAGATTGACCGGATAGTTTTATTGATTCTGACTGTAGTGCAAAAGGGAAGGGAATACTGGTTATTAAAATATATTAAAGTAAAAGTCACAGTAGGAAGAGAATCCTTCACCCACGTATTATGATAAAGACAATTGCCAAAAATACTTGAAAATGTTTACTTTTCCGCCAAGCATTCAAAAATCAAAATACATAATCCACGTTCAAAAAAATATGCAACTTAAAAAATTACATACTCCACGTTCAAAAATATGCAACTTAAAAAATTACATTAAACATATTATATAATATTTGTATGTGTATATATGATCCATCTTGAACAAAAATTTGAATTCACCCATCTACAAAAATGGAAACCTTTTCAAAACTTGTGCAAGAGCTAGCTTCTGAAAAGAAAGAAATACCAGAGAGTTATGTTCACAGAGATGGTGATTGGCAATTCCAATCTGATTTACCATTGATGGAGACTCCAGTTATTGATCTTGGTCTCCTCTTGGATGTGTTATCCTCTGTAAACGAACTTGAGAAACTTAAATCAACTTTCGGCACTTGGGGCTGCGTTCAGGTATAATTAATTATCTAACAATTCCTCTACATATAATATCAATAACCATTATGCTATAATTTAGCTTCTTTTTTGGTTTCATTCTTGTTATGTAAAAACAAGTACTTAAAGGGTTGCATTTGGTACTGATCGAGACAATAAATCATGGAATGGAACTTGAATTTCTTGATAAAGTGCTTCAAATTATAAAACAGTTTTTTAAACTTCCCATGGAAGAGAAAAAAAACAGTACCGAGAACCCAAATGATATGGAAGGATATGGGAATGAAATAGTTGTTTCAGGAAAAAAAAAGTTTGATTGGACTGACAAGCTTATCCTTACCATATATCCAAAAGAAGAAAGGAAGCTCAAATTCTGGCCTCAAGACCCTCAAGACTTTAGGTAACTTTTTAGTGCTATCTTTTTCTACAATTCCTTCGGAACCTGAATACATGAGGTAAGACTTATTCGAGAAAACCAAATGAGTTTTTTAGCTTTGTTCTAATAAGAAGTCAAGCAGTAAATCTATTATCCACTCAAGAGCAAATATATAACTTTGAGAGTGATTAAGAAATATTATTAACTTTTTTTTTAATTTTTAATTAAGTAAAGGATATATCACAAGATGAGAATCGAATGGGTTCATGATGGTTGGATTAGAGAGTCATACCACTTAAATCATAAACCAATCTCATCGACATACATGTAACTTTCCATTAACTAATCGACATCGATGATATTTTTGTAACATTTTGTTATATGTAATAGTATGAAAGTAACAAAAAAAAATTTGATGTTATTTTTATAACAATTGTAAAGTTTAACTATAGGAAAATCACAAATCAAAATTAAATAGTATTTTGGTAACTATTGGGATCGTCCGAATTCTAGAGAGAGAAGTTAGAACAAATGATGCAATGTGTAGATTTCTTGAAGTATCTATATATATTTATAGGATTTTACATGTACATGTGTCATATGTATATGGTAGATACAAGAGAATACATTATAAAGGGCATAAAAGTAAAAGTATACTAATGGATAGGGGTCGACCACCTAAGGCTCCGTCAGGCGAGCAACCTCATATATACAATAGAGGATAGGATTGTCCCTTAAGCTCAGGCTGTCGTTGTGCTCTCCAGTTCGGGTTGTCATCTAGCTTGGGTTGTCTTCTTGTCTAAGCTGTTGTTACGGCTCGGGTTGTCACTTGGACAAGGCTCCCATACATCCAAACAGTAACAATCTCTAAAGTTCGATAATAAAAAAATCCTTTTTTAAAAGAAGATTTAAAAGCAACCTATCAACATTAATGGTAATAAAATATTGCACGGAAGTTATGCATGAATATACCATGAAGTCAAAACGGATATCTGATGTAATCCTCAAAGCCATGGCAATATCATTGAACTTGGAGGAGAACTGCTTCTTGGACCAATACGGAGAAGAAGCAAAGTTGAATGCAAGATTTAGCTTTTATCCTCCATATCCAAGGCCTGATCTTGTACTTGGTCTCAAACCACATGCTGATGGAGCATCAATCACCATTCTATTGCAAGATGACAGCATGGAAGGTCTGCGTGTTTTGAAAGACGACCAGTGATTCAGAGCTCCAATCATTCCTGAAGCTCTTCTCATCAATGTTGGTGATCTATCTGAGGTAACTCTCTCTTATGACAAATAATTAATGCTATGTACGAAGCTATCATTATTTTTTTTAACCAAACGATACTTTTGTTTGATTCAAAAGTATAACTCGGAATGAGAAAAGGGTGAATCTTAGCGCCAGTTATGTCTTTGATATTACAGATATCCAGTAATGGAATGTTCAAAAGCCCAGTACACAGGGTAGTGACAAATTCAGAAAGGGAGAGGATTTATGTGGCTGTGTTTTATAATCAAGAACCATATAAAGAGATAGAACCATTTGAGAAGCTGATCAGCGAGTCAAGACCCATATTATAAAATGACTTTAATTTTTAACTCCTCTCCCTGCGGTACAAAATCTTTTTGTTTGTATACGGGAAAAATATATTTCTCACATGTTCAAAAATAAAGTGCATATATATTTTTTTATAATGTGAATTTTTTTTAAAGGAGGTTGAAAGTAAAATCATGTAAACAAATAAGTCATATATGTAAAGTCTATGGTGTTAGTTATTTTCATAGATAAAATATTTGTCCGTAAACATGTTTCTAGGCTCGTTATTAAGCCTATCGAATAAAGTTGAAAAAATGTCCTAATTTTAGATAATTATATTTTAGGTATATTTTTTATAACTATCACACATATCATTACACGTATGTATTCACTAGTATATATTCACAACACTTCAAATTATTTTTTATGCTAAAGTTTGTGTTGGTTGATCGATCGACTAAGGGTATCGATTGATCGAGAGATTAGATTGATCTAGTTTTGCTCGACTTTAATTGAGTACCCTTGGGTAAAAATTAAGTACACTAGTAATCGTTGATCAATCAATCAAGTCTTAAGTGGATTGATTGAGCTCAATTTTCCTTTTAAAACACTTATATAAACTCGAGTCAACTTGTGAAATTATCACTTATCCTTGTCTTTAGTATGCTTCAATGTTTTAAAAATATATCATAAAAATATTGTAAGATATAGTCTAAATTATAAGCTAAAAGATAGTTTAAAATCTTAACAAACTAGTTTAAAAAGAGTTATTCTTTATAGAGGAGTCTAGCTTCTTGATAAATAAGTACTATTAATTCTATTTAGAATATAAATATTATTTAACAATGACTTAGGATTAGAGTTTTAATTTTTCCTATAAATAAAACTCATTGCTCATTGTTTCAAGAGATCACACAACTCAGAAGAATACAAAAACTATATGCTTTTATTTCCCACAAATTACATAGTTTTTATTAATTACTTTTTATGATCATATAGCTTCTTCTCCTTAGGATTCTCTTTTTCTTGCATCAATTATTTACATATGTGGTCATGATTTATTAAATTGATAATTTGGATTTAAAAATGCTATGTTGATTGATTTTGTTCTTTATTCTCTATTCTACGATTGCAATGGATTTTAGTTAATTATTTTATTTTTTGAATCTATTACCTTAGGGTCTTTTCTTTATTGAAATCCAACTAGAACACACATGAGCACTTGTGTTTCTATGTTAACTCTTTTGCATATTGTTATGTGGAGGTGTCTAATTTGTGAGAAGCTAATTTGAACATTAGTTTAGATATGCTCATGCTAATCTTGAAAATTGTAAATATAAAGTAGAGACTCGTAAGTTAAGTGCATTGGAAAATTATCCTAAGAAGGGCAGTATAATACAGTGTATGCACTTAAATTTTCATTATTTACATATGATTTCATGTTTGGCCTTTATGATTACGTATATAATTTTAATTTGATAAAATTAAAAATAACATATTCACCCTATCTAGACCTATTTGTTCCATTAGAGAACTTTCAATATAAAAATCGAAAGACCATTTTTTTTAATAAACTAATAAATGTACAACCAAACTTAAGGAATTTATACAAATCAACCTATCATCAAATTCTTTATAAGTTTTAAAAATCTACCATTGAACTCCTTATCACTGGTACACCTTCATATACAAAGGAAACTAGTTAAAAGTGTTCATACAAAGCAATCATATTCAAAACTTATAATTAAGCTTGTCATTAGCACCTGAATAAACAAAAAATATAGCGAATAATGAAGTATCATACCACCATGTTGTGGTATAAATGCTAGGAACCCTAAAATTTTGATGGTACATTAGTTAATTTACTCTTTTTATTATTATAAGTTTTAAAGTATTATTTTTTGAAGTACTTTATAGCAAAAAAAATTTGTAATAAAGTACTTCTTTAGGGCACTCTTACCACTCCCATATGGAGTCGCACTCGATAACCGATCCAGAAAAGACCAGGTAATTCCTTTGGCTATGAAACTATTATACAAAGGGCAAAGTTTAAGTAGTTATTAATGTTATGTGAAAATTTTAATTTATTATTTTTAGTTATTTTGTTTTAGTTGGCTACTTATGGTATTTAAATATATTTTAATCAACTAATTATGTCAAAAATTGGTTAATTTGATCAAAATATTTAAGTTATCTACGTGGTACATAAAGTTTAAAAGCATGTCATAAACAAGATAATGAAAAAATAATTTCACACATCGTGCATATGATATATTTATTTGATTAAATTAATAAATTTTTTAACTAAAATAATTAATTAAAAGACATTTCAATAATACAAATATTCAATTGAAATAAAAAAATATTAAAAATAATAAATTAAAAATATTCTCGTGATATTAATAACTAGCTAAATGAACATTTGCCTCGATTATTATCAGGGAAACAAATTATATCTTTTAACATATTTGTGTAAGATATATTTAATAAATTTTTTAGGTCCTGTAAATCTATTTATAAGCTGTTTATATTATATTCATCAAGTTGGCATCAAGATCATGCCCAATCAACTAAACAAATCAAGAAAATGTATAATTAATGTCACTATTGTTTAGCATATTTTCAATTATATCTTTATGGTTTGTAAAAAGAGCCTAAATGTCCATAAAGTTTATAGTTACTATCATTAATGCTTTTCTTTTCTATGGTTATGAAAATAAATTATGGTTAGCTATTTTATAACGATAGTTGTTACTTCTTGCAAATATTATTTAAAGACAAACATTATGTTTCTTATCAAAACATTGTTTTGTTTTTATAATTTCTTTATGTTTATGTTCATACAAATATTTAGTTATTCAATGTCCTTAATCTACTTAAAATTATAATTATCATATTTAAATCTAATGGGTCCACTACAATCTTCCCTTCCATTGTTTATCTTTTTTTGCTACACTTGATATGCTTTAACTTGCTCAAATCTTAATACATTCAAGGTAATGATGAAGCCTTTGCATCTGTATATAATATGATATCAAAATTTGACTTACTAGAAAATAAAAAAAGAATCATTGCGTTCTATTTTATTCATAATATTAATAATTATTACAATTCTAAAAACCAAATAATAATATTGAAATGACTTTTAGCTAATCATAGTTTATAGATACATAATTGTTAGATAAATAATTTTTAATGTAGAGAGGTTGTTATTTCAAAAGTTATGTCCAACTAATAAAAATAAGAATTCATTTTATATGACAAAAAATCTCTATTTGCATCATTAAATTTACCCAACTTTAATAATTCACCTAATTTTTTTGTTTTTTGGCTTTTGAATTTAAGCCTTTCCTTTCCTTGGCATATTCTGCCAACTTAAGATATGGGTTCTACATCTGTATTCCCCTTTGTTTTTTTTACCAACAAGCCTTTTGATGAAGTACACGGTGATGCATCTTCATTTTCTTGATCTCTAATGCAGTAAATGTATTTATGATCGTTAATGATTTTCTTGACTTAAAAACAAAATACCTTTCTTATTTTTTGATAAATTTCTAGATTATTACTATTAAAATTTGTTTCAAACTTACTTATTTTCTCACCATCTTCTTCAATGAATGTTCTATGGTCATGGGAAGTTATTATAACCTTACTAGTTGAGTAATTTACTTTTACTTCAAAAAATATTATTAATTTTTATAATGTCATGGTAAATTTGACTAAGCATCTATCCTCAAAAAATACAGAGTTCATCTACATTAAATTTTTTAATGGAAGTGCCCTTGGTTTTGTACGTAACTTCTTTATTAGTGTTAAAAATCCTTAATTTGACAAAATGATAAGGATTAGCATAACCTTTTTCATTCCAGTCCATAAGTAAACTAAAAAATATGAGATAAATAGGCTTGTCATTTAAATTAATTGTTGGTTGTAAGTTCCCAATTAAACATGTATGAAAAGTTTTATAAACAAAAATTGGATAAGCTACTTTAAGAATATTATGTTACTGCTTGTAAAAAATTCTTTTTACATGGTGTAAAATTTCATATCTTCGATATTTTCCAAAATAGATTTTCTAGCTAACTTATATAGACCCAACCATTATAGTTAATTTAAATTCTTATAATGGTCTTTTTCGTCCTCAATGACCAATGTATTCTCTGGGGATGTTTCTTTGAATAGTATTACTAGTCATATTATTTTTACTATTTTTGTAAGAGGTGTTTCTCTGAATAGTATTGGTAGTCATACTATCTATCCAAGGGTCTTTAACTTGCTTGGTGGCAATAGTTGTTATTGTAATGCTTTACAATAATTTTTAACTATATCCTCTAGAGTTATTAGTTTTGGTATTGATCAGTGTAAAACTACAAGTGCACAGTATTATATTTTTACAATAAAGTGATGAGAAGAGTATCGTATTCAATGATTGGTAACTTAATTTTGACAAATACCAAATTTACACAAGAGTATGAAATTTAACAAAGTAAGAAAGCATTAAGACTAATGATTTTAATACTACACCGGTTCACATAAATTTTTTTCTCTATATTTACCTACGCTAAAATATTCTAGATATATCCTATTATTCCCTCTTTTGATAGTAAATCACAAGATTAAAATCATCTCATTAATGGCTAGTTAATTAAAAGCATTAAACTCAGAATAAATCAAACAAAAATGAAAATAAATAATTCAAATTAACATGAAAAATCAAGCATAGTTTAGAATTAAATTATATCATTTTTCTAGAATAAAGAAAATTTAGTTTATGCTAAAAATTAAATTTAATATAAACGAATTCACTATAATTTTTTTGAGTAAAAGAAAAATAAATCATAAAAAGAATCTACTTCATGTTAATCTATTCCAACATTATCCTCTTCTATTTTTTTCCTCTTATTTGCTTTTGATTTTTTTTCTTTTATTTTTATTTCTTTTCGCCTCCGTTTCTTTGTTTGGTTTCCTCTTCATCTTCTGTTTTTGTTCCTATCTTTTATATTGATTACCACACAAATTATGTGTGCAATGAATACGCAAGTATACGTATCACAACAAATAATATAATAATAAGTATAGATCGTTCACACAGAGATTATTTTATTAGAAATTAATTTTTAAAACTAAAAATAATAAAAATCAATTTTTTTATGTTCTTATATTTTAAGAAAGCAAAATTAAAATAACTAAAAGTAAATAGTAATAATTAATTAAATCAGATTTTGTGACTAAAATGATATATGAGAAAATATCCAAGAATACTTAATCCCCCAATTTTCTAAACATGTGAATGGTTAAAACCCCCCCCAGTATAATATCAATTAATTACATTATCAATTGAATCTAACCTAGCATGTATTCCCCTCTCAAGTAAACTACACATCATATAGTAATTAATTTAATTACACTCTCATGCCAATTAAATTGCATACTACTCATTAAGTTTATCAATTATGGATTACATGCATAAGAATCATACATCTCTGCCTAGAAACTATGCATGTTATTTAATCAAGACAAACAATTAAATAATTCTCTCAAATTTATTTAATTACCCCTATAGATAAATTGTTTGCCAAACAACTAATAACATAAAAATTAAATTAAATTAATACTATAATTGGGAAAAATATTATATCATCACATGGTGAAAATTGGGTTCATAAGATCCCTAGATTAATAAATTAATTACACATAATTGTATTCATAAAGCTCATATTTTTTCATAAAGAAAGACATAAAATTGATAAATAAAAGAGTAGAAAAATAAATACAATCAATATCTTGAATTGTAGAATTAATTTCCTCTTGAATCTCCACCAAAATTGTGTCTTCTCTTAAATTTTTCTATATTTTTAACTTTAAAAACTTACCAAAATTATGCTAATAGAGACAAATTAGGGTTTATGGAGTGATTAGGGACTTAAATAAAGCTCAGGTGCGATCAGTACCATCTGATCAACATTAGATCAAGAGCTAGGATCAAAACAAGCAACACTGACATTTTCAGCCAATCACAGCATGACACATGGCATCAAAAAAATCATTGGGCATATCAGGGAGCGACGTGTGGCAAGGGAGACCGATTAGAGTCAACGCTCGCCAAGTTAGCAACGTGATTCGCTCTCCTTGCTTGTGTGGCATCCGCGTGTCTTGCCCAGTTAGCTCCTCTGCTTCGCGTGGCATGCCACGTGCAGCTTTTGATTGGTCCTACGTAAAAAAAAATCCCAAAAAATTCCAAAAATTATATTTTCACCCCTTTTCACTAAAAAGTTTATATTTAAATTTTTTTGGCCGTAAAAATACTATTTATTAAATAAAACAAGTAAATAGTAAGTAAAAAAGTATACTAAATAACTCTATTTTCATAGAATCATCATATATATATCAACCCCTCGTGACTCAACGCCGCTTTTATTTAATCAGCTAGCGCCTTTTCTACTTTTCTATATATATATATATGTTATTTTAAATTTCTCTTTAAATTTATTGAAATTTGATATATATATATAATTTTAAATTTCTTTTTAGATTTATTGAAATTTCATTTAAATTTGATTTCAATAAATCTTCATTTAAATTTGAAATTTTTTAGACGATATCTTTCTAAATAAAATTTAAAAATTTAAATAATATCCACTAGATCCCATCTTTTTAAAATCAGGAATAAAATTTAAATAATAATAATGAGGTCTAAAATCAATAATAAATAAATTAAATTAAATTAAAGTTAAAGTTAAGAAGTGATATATTATGTCAAATTATACAAGTCATCAAGCACCCCAAACTTAGAACTCTGTTTATCCTCAAACAAAAACAAAAAGAAAATAAAAGACATTTATAGATAATATCCACTAGATCCCATAGAGAACTACTATCACTAACCAAGTCATGATCTAAATTTAGATTTCATCACTAATAACTTACTCCAATTTGACAAGCAAGAGTTAAGCATTTATTTTAACCTAAAGCTAAGTCCTTGAGTGTATGTGTGAAATAGTCAATTTAACTCTAAACCACCAACAAATTCTAATAAAAGTAGAACAACAATAATCAGAAGAATTCTCTCAAAACTTAACCCTAAAAGTCCAATTTTTAAAAATCCTTTTCGCTAATGTAATCAAACACCAAAATCAGATATCAAAATGTCTCTAATCAAGGTTGTAATGACATGCCATAAAGTGAGGGCTAAGAAAGAAATGGATATGGAAAATCAAAGCAAACTGGGAAAATCTTGGTAGAAAAAAAAATAAAAAGAATATCCACAGGATTCACACTATAGCTCTTTCTTGACAATATACTCATACTGATGATAATATTGTTACCATACTCAATAAGTGGAGTTCTTTTTTTTGGCCACCTTGATATTCATAAGCTTTTCTGATTTTCAACCACTTTAACCTTTTTTTCGATTCTTGCCTTTCATTTTCTCTTTTTTCACACTTTGATGGAATTGAGCAAACATAATGTAGATTATTTAATTTGAACTAACTTTCTCTTTAAATGCAAATTTTTACCAAAGTATTTTCTCACAATTTTAGGTAAATTTATCACTTTTTAGGCTTAGAATGAGAATGGTTTATGTAGTTAAAAGAATAAATTAAGACTTATGTAAAATAAGGCTCAAAGGGGTTGACTATGGGAATACACCATGCAATGATGTCATGATAATTAGGATAGCTGAGAAAGCTTTTTGGTTGTGAAAAAATTTACCTAGATCCTTTCTCTAATATTTGGTATCAATTAGGATTTCTCCTCAAGGATCCATCAACAGATTCTAGAGCAATGCAAGATTGAACATTCTTGACCTAGTTAATTCAACTCCTTCTCTTCATAGGCAAAATAGAGTAAAAAAGAATTGACTATGTGCTCAATTATTTTCAAGGACAAATATTTAAATCAAAGTACTCACAAAACTTTGACTAACATAAAAGTAGATTTTGGAATTTTTTTTTTAAAACCACCCTCATGCATAAATTTCAGAGTCATAGCAAATCCAATCATACTCAAATACATGTTTGATAAGAGAATCCAACAACTCAAGACTATAGGATTTTACACCCCTAAACTTAAACCAAAAAATGTTCTCATTGTAATTCAAAAATGAGATAGATTGAATAAATGAAATGAATTTCCTTTGTTTTATGGTGGATCCACATTAGTTTATAATTTTTAGCTCTTTATTCCTGCAAAATAAACCATCATCAAATCCAAATTATTCAAATAATAATAAAATAAAATAAAAAAGTTTTATGGGCTGCCTTCTATAAGCACTTGTTTTATAGTCTATACATAATTGTGTTCATAAATCTCATATTTTTTCATAAATAAAGACCTAAAATTAATAAAGAAATGAGTAGAAAAAGAAATACAATCAATATCTTGAATTATAGAATTAATTTCCCCTTGAATCTCCACCAAAATTGTGTCTTCTCTTGAATTTTTCTGTATTTTTTTCTTTTTAGCTCTAAATATTGACCAAAAATATGCTAATGAAGGCTAATTATGGTTTGTAAAGTGATTAGGGGCTTAAATAAAGCTCAGGTGTGATCTGTACCGTTCGATCAACTTCAGATCAAGGGCTACGATTAAAACAAGCAAAATTGACAATTTTAGCCTATCATAGCACAACACGTGGCATCAAAAATTCATTGGGTGAATCAGGGAGCGACACGTGGCAGGGGAGACCGATCAGAGTCAACGCTCGCCGAGTTAATAACATGTGGTGCGATGTGATACACGAGAATAGATGGCATGGTGCATGGGTGGAACGCTCGGAGCAATGGCGTGGTGACACGTGGCATAGCGCGTTGATCGATTTCCAAACTCTAATTGAATTTTGTATTGACACGTGGCGCATGTTTCGTCCTCCTTACACACGGCGCAATGTGATTTGCTCTCCATGCTTACGTGGCATTCACGTGGCTTGCCCAGTCACCTTTTCTACTAGCGTAGCATACCACATGGCAACTTTTGATTGGTCATGCGTAAAAAATTCATAAAAAATCCCAAAAATTTCAAAAAATTTATTTTCACCCCTTTTCACTAAAACGTTTATATTTAAAAAAAATTTGCCATAAAAATACTATTTATTAAATAAAACAAGTAAATATTAAGTAAAAAAGTGTGTCTTTGCTTGTCCTCAAGTAAAGCTAAGTATAACTAAATAAAATAACTTGGGTAGTATGTTCATAAATATATGTCTATTAGTACATGCATAATTCATGAAAACTATCCTCTCAAAAGTCGTACAAGTCTATGATAAAGAGGTTCACATATTCATCAATTAATGTTCCATCAATACAAGGATATGCAAGGTTTTTGAAAAATTGATTCGTGTGTGTGTGTTGCACATGATATCATCCAATGCACTCTTGAAATCAACTTATATGAGCATGCTAATCAATTCAATCTTAGAACAAGTCTCATAAGTCTATTTTTTACATCCCTCTCTACTAATATAAATATGCATTTAGCTCAAGATTAATAAGGACTTTACATGGTTGTAATGTAAGGTTTAGGTGGTGGGTCGATAAATGAAGACATTTTAGGCTTTTTCTACATTTTAGCTTCTTTTTTTTCATCATGCACTTTTTAACTGCAATTGAGTTTTTACTTGATATTTTATTGCACCCTCTTTTGACATTCTTTTCATTTTTTTTTATTCCATATCTCTTTTTTTTCTTTTTTCTTTTTTTGGTAACTTCACAACACCCTCAAACTTATTTTCAATTTTATTTTATTTTTCTTTAAAGGGATAATTATGTTGTGAGTTTTGCTTCCTTTTTTATAGGGTGTATTACATTTCACTTTACTCTAAAGCATAACACATGATTGCATTTTTTTTCTTTTTATACAAGCTAAAGGTGCAAGGGTAAAGGTAATACTTATTAGTTAGACATTAAATGTGGCTTACAGATATGAAAGGTTCTTTGTTAGGCTCAAATGGGTGACTAAAGATATTAACAATGATTAGCTCGAAAGGCTTAATCGATCCAAATAAGGCCTAAATCATTTCTCTTGCTAAATACTATTTAGGATTTCTCCTCAAGGGATGATCAAATAGATTCTAAAACTTGGTAGATCTCATCAACTCGTATAACTCACTACAAATTTTCTCTTAATAAGAACACCAAAATCAATCGTGAACATATGCATAAAAGTTGAATCAATTCAATCAAAATTAGCAAGTATATCACATGATTAATGTAAATATCTTAACAAATATGTTACATTCCTTATCCTAGTCATGACAACCAATTTTTATCATTGAGTTCATATGGTTCATATCAAGCATGCATGCATTTAGTTTCCATATATTTATCAATTTCTATCTAAATCATGATTAAAAACAACCTAAAACTTAAAAACAATTCCCTAAAAATTTAAAATGCATACTAAATACTAATGTAGAGAATGAATTTCCCTCCCCCAAACTTAAATTACACATGTCCCCAATGTGCACATATAAATATGAAAAAGTAAAAAAAAACTCCTTTAATTATAGCACACCACATCTTTCACTTAAATGCTCATTCTTGTTGCGTCATTGCTCTCCACATTTATTCACCTACAAAATAAAAACAATAAAAATATTAAGTAAAATAACATTAGGTTGCTTCTCAACTAGCATCACATTTAACATCCTTGACTAGACATCCCTATGAATTCCTAAGGCACATCCCTTTCTATCCATTTACTTTTGAGTTTGCCTGAAAACAGCTTGAGTCTTAATTTGTTCAATAATACGTTATGTTTTGGCTCGCAAACATGGTGCTCAATTCTCTTCTCATGCCATATTTTTGTTTTTCTTCTGAACTTCTTGGCATTCTTATAAGTACTCCACCGTAACTCATCCAATTTATGTATTTCTAATAGCTTTTTCACCTCTCCATTGGACTCTTTCACTTTCATACTTGATTGAAGATAGGAGGGTAGAAGTGTAGGGTCTAAACTTGGTGGATCTTTAGTTAATGGTTTGAGCTTAGATCTTATCTCAAAATTTTCCATAATTTCCTTTCATACACACACAAGAGGCACGTCCTCCAAAAAGTTCACACAAACCACAATATCAATCTTCGATGCCATACTTTCAAAGTTAAAATAGGTTGAGTTGTTTTTTGACGAGTTTACGTCCTTGTTCATAGCATCATGTGTAACAGTCTTAGGTGTGAGAGACCCAAAAGATTCTTTCAAGCTATTCCCACAATCAGTAACATTTATCCTTAAGCATTCATTAGCATTACCAATATTAGTGAGTTCAAATTCTTTAAAAACCTTTAAATATTACTTGTTCAACTTGCACTCTCATTGTAAGTTCACCTTTTGTACATCAATGAGTGCCCTTCTGGTTGCTAAGAATGGACAACCTAGTATGATAGGAATGTCACGGTCTTCTTCCATGTCTAGCACAATGAAGTCCACCGAAAATATGAATTTTTCTACTTTTACTAACAAATCTTCTACCACACTCTGAGGTTTCTTCATCGATCTATCTGCCATTTGTAATGTTACCAAAGTGGGTTTTGCTTTACCAACCCCCAATCGCTTGAAGACTAATAATGGCATGAGGTTAATGCTAGAACCCAAGTCACATAGTGCCTTGCCAAAACAGATGTTCCCAATAGCACAAAGGATGTCAAAACTACCTGGATCTTTCAGTTTTTGTGGTAGTTTTCTATTAAGGATGGCATTACAACCTTCAGTCAAGGTTATTGCTTCATGATCTCCAAGCCTCCTTTTCTTTGATAGTATATCCTTCATGAATTTGGCATAAGATGGCATTTGTTCAAGTGCCTCTACAAATTGTATGTTTATGTGTAGTTTCTTGAAGACTTCTAGAAATTTTGAAAACTATGTATTTGAATTTTTATTTTGCAGTTTTTGAGGGAAAGGAATAGTGGGTTTGTAGAGGTTGTTATTTTTTGACTGAATTATTTCCTTTCCATTACTCTCTTTATCCATTAATTCCTCATCCTTCTTTTTAGTTTTTGGTTCCTCCTTATCCGTTTTAGTTTTATAATCCTCTTTATCCTTTTTAATTTCTTGTTTCTCCTCATCCTTTTTTGTCTTATGTTCTTGTTCTAAAGTTTTACCTCTCCTCAAGGATATGGCATTGCATTGGTCCTTACCTTCTCTTCTTGGGTTTACAATTGTGTCACTTGGAAGGATACCTTGAGGCCTTTGACTTATAGACTGAGCAAGTTGCCCCATTTAGTTCTCCAAATTTCGAATTGAAGCCTCTTGAGTTGACACTTTTGTATTCACTGGTTGGATGAAGTCTTTCATCATCCCCATTAAAGCACTTGTATTGTCCTCAGTAGGTGGCTTCTTCTATTGGGCTTGTGATTTTTGTGGTTTTTGAAAACCAGGTGGTGCAAATGATTGATGGTTGAATTGATTACCACCTTGAATGTTGTTATTACTCCAAGAGAATTTGGATATTGTCTCCATCCTGGGATATATGTGTTTGAGTATGGATTATTGTTTTGATTCACATTACCCATATAGCAAATGGACTTAGGATTATTTTGACAATTATCAAACAAATGAGCTCCTCCATAAAACACACATGACACTCCTGAATTTTGGACTTGGTTTATACTCGTTGGCGAGTTTTGTACCTTTAAAAGATTAACCAAAGATGAAACTTGAGGTATAAGTGTTTTGATATCATTTACCTCATGCATTCTGGCTACTTTTCTCATGGCTGTCATTCTATCCATTGGCCATTGATAATTATTGCTAGCCATTTTCTCAAGTAAATCATAAGCTTGATTGTAAGATTTGGCTCGCAAAGCACCATTAGCAGATGCATTAACAATAGTTCTTGTGTGAGCATTGAAACCATTATAAAAAGTCTCCATTTGAATCCAAGAAGGAATACCATGATGGGAAAACTTCCTTAGAAATTCCTTAAATCTTTCCCATGCTTCAAATAGAGATTATCCTTCGTGTTGTTGGTAGGAAGTAATGTCATTCCTAAGCTTGGCATTTTTTGTTGGTGAAAAGTATTTCATCAAGAATTTCTTCGCCAAACCATTCCAAGTTGTAATGGAATCAGGTGGCAAAGAGTTTAGCCAAGCTCGAGCACGGTCTCACAAAGAGTAAGGGAATAATCTAAGCTTAAATGTCTCGTATATCACATCATTGACCTTAAATGAATCTACAACTTTAATAAACAATCTTAGATGAAGACGATGATCCTCTGTTGGTAATCCGTTGAATTCTCCAACTGTTTGTAGCATTTGAAACATCACTGGTTTTGGTTCAAACTAATTAACTTGAATATTTGGCCTTATAATACTTGGATTCAACCCTTCCAATGTAGGTATTGCATATTCATTCATTGCTCTATCTCTATCATCTATCAAAAACATTTGATTATTCAAGTTTAGCTCATTATTGTTTATTTCTAATGGATTAGCCATTTCTTCCTCTTGGGTGACTTGTTGTTTTATAATTGATCTCAAAGTACGCTCAATATCAAGATCTAAAGGTAAGATTTTTCCCTCATGAATTCTACTCATGCAATAGACTCAACTATGTTTCTATAATACTAAAGGAGATATCCAAATAAAAACTAAAAAAATTAACAACTAAATAAATATATTAAAGTAAAATAAATAAATAAGTCACTAAAAGAAAATAAATAAATTGAGATTAAAATTAAAGTAAAAAAAAATTAAAAAATATTAACATAAATTGTGTATGCAATGAATACGCAAGTATACGCATCGTAAAAAGTAATATAATGATAAGTAAATAGCGTTCCTACGGAGATTATTTTATTAGAAATTAATTTTTAAAACTAAAATTAATAAAAATCAATTTTTCTTGTGTTTTTATATTTTAAGGAAGCAAAATTAAAATAACTAAAATTAAATAACAATAATTAATTAAATCATATTTTGTAACTAAAAAGATATATGAGAAAATATCTAGGAATACTTAGTTCCTCAATTTTCTAAACATGTAAATCGCTAAAATCCTTCCAATATAATTATCAATTAATTACATGATCAATTGAATCTAATCTAACATGTATTCCTCTCTCAAGTAAACTACACATCATATAGTAATTAATTTAATCACACTCGCATGTCAATTAAATTGCATACTACTCATTAAGTTCATCAATTATGGATCACATAGATAAGAATCATACATCTCTACCTAGAAACTATGCATGTTATTTAATCAAGACAAACAATTAAATAATTCTCTCAAATCTATTTAATTACCTCTATAGATAAATTGTTGGCCAAACAATTAATAGCATTCAAATCAGATTAAATAATATAATTATAATTGAGGTAAAATATTAAATCATCACATGATAAAAATTGGGTTCATAAGAACCCTAGATTAATAAATTAATAACACATAATTATGTTCATAAAGCTCATATCTTTTATAAAGAAACACATAAAATTGATAAAGAAAATAGTAGAATAAGAAAAAAAAATCAATCTCTTGAATTGTAGAATTAATCTCCTCTTGAATCTTCACTAAAATTGTGTTATCTATTGATTTTTTTGTATTTTTCTCTCTTTTAACTCTAAAAACTGACAAAAATTATGCTAATGGAGGCTAATTAGGGTTTATGGAGTGATTAGGGGCTTAAATAACGCTAAAGTGTGATCTGTATCGTCCGATCAACTTTAGATCAAAGGCTACGATCAAAACATGCAAAACTAATAGTTTCAACCAATCACAGCGCGACATGTGGCATCAAAAATTCATTGGAAGAATCCGGGAACGACGTGTGGCAAGGGAGACCGGTCATAATCAACGCTCACCGAGTCAATAACATGTGGCGTAACGTGATACGTGGGAATGGATGACGTGGTGCACGGGTGGAACGCACAGAGCAATGGTGTGGTGACACGTGGCACATGTTTCGTCCTCCTCACACGTAGTGCGGCGTGATTTTCTCTCCGTGCTTACATGGCATCTACGTGGCTTGCCCAGTCAGCTTCTCTACTTACATGACATGCCATATGGCAACTTCTGATTGGTCCTACGTAAAAAATTCATAATAAATTCCAAAAATTATATTTTCACCCCTTTTCACTAAAAAAATTATTTTTTAATTTTTTGGGCCATAAAAATAGTATTTATTAAATAATACAAGTAAATATTAAGTAAAAAAGTGAACTAATAACTCTATTTTCATAGTCATCAATAACTAGTTTCCAAATTTGCATTTCAAGATTTTTCATAATGGCTCCCATATTACTATAAGGAGTCTCAATGTTATGCAACCGTGAATCACTATTTTTAAACCTTGCTTTGGTCTCCTCAAGGTTGTAGCACATTCTTTGTGTTTCCATAAGAAAAATTCTCTTGATTTCGAAGCCTTGGATGGTAGTAATTTTGCATAGGATTACCATGATAGTTGTAGTTCTAGTTGTTAATGTATTGAACATGTTCTTGACTTGCTTCATTCATTAGAACTGTCATACTTGAATCTACAACACATTCTGCACTTTGTGGTATTCTTTGGGTTGTCAAGATAGAAATATGATGAGATGGAGAAGCAACTTGAGCTGAAAGGGTAGCAAACTGCTCCAAATCATGAATCCCAACATCTTTCTTAGCTATAGATCTTTTAGTTGGTCATTGATAGTTGTTTGAGGCCATTTCTTCCAGAAGAGAAGTAGCACTATCAGTTGTCTTTGACATCAAAGTCCCACCAGAAGTAGCATCAACTATGGTTCTAGTTTTCCCATTTAATCCATTATAGAACATATGAACTTGGAACCAATCTAGCAATCCATGTTAAGGGCAACACCGAATCAAATATTTATACCTTTCCTATGCATCATAGAGTGTCTCAAAATAATTTTGTTTGAATTGACCAATCTCACTTCTGAGTTAGGCTATTTTTGTAGGTGGAAAGAATCTAGCAAGAAATTTTTCTACCATGTCCTACCAACTAGTGATGCTTCCCAATTGTAGAGATTATAGCCAATCTATGGCCTTGTCCTTTAATGAAAAATGAAAAAATCTTAGTCTAATGGGGTCTTCAGTAACACCATTCATCTTTACTATGTCACAAACATCCAAAAACATCGCTAAATGAATATTGGGATCATCAAGTGGCGATCTGCTCAATTGAGCTTATCGCACCATGCCGATCAACGCCGGTTTAAGCTCAAAATTATTGGTATTAATGGTCTAACGTCTTACAACTGAGTAATTGTTATTCATAATTGGCCTTACATAATCCTTCAAGGTGTGTGGTTGTGCAATCTATTTTTCTTCAGCCATGGCTACTACTTTCTTCTATTTTCGTGATCTAAAGTTTCCATCAATCTCTAGATCAAAAGGAATAATGTTTTGATCCAATATCAAAAACACACCTAGGGTAAAATAAATATAAATAAAATAAAATAAAATAAAATTTTAAATTAAAATCAAGATTACTTTGTATCGATATTGGGAAAAATAAGAAGAAATCAATCTTTGGAAACGATGCCAAAAACTTGATTGGTGCAAAACTACAAGTGTACAATATCGTAGTTTTATAATAAAGTGATGAGAAGAGTATCATATTCAGGGATTGGTAACTTAATTTTGACAAATACCAAAATTATCTCAATTTTATCTAGAGAAGTCACTAAGGTTGTTGTATTTGGAATTTAAAATAAAATTAAATTAATGAAACTCCGCAAACGAAAAGAAAGATGTTGTTCAAAGATCAAATTAATGGGAAGAAAACTTCTAGGGAATATATTTCACCTAATCTCTCACTATGCTTTACTCATCTAGCTAATTGAATTTAATTCTATCTGTTTGTTAGCAGTCTCCAAAGAAAAATCCAAAAGCCTCGTTCGATAGTCAATTGGAAACATTTTTGTTCATCAATTTACATAAGAGTATGCAATTTAATAAAGCAAGAAAGAATTAAGACTAATGATTTTAATACTACACAGGTTTATACAAGTATTTACTCTATTTACCTATGTTGAAATATTTTAGATATACCCCATAATTCCTTCTTTCAATAGTAAATCAAAAGATTAAAATCATCTAATTAATGGATAGTTAATTAGAAGTAATACACTCAGAATAAATCAGATAAACATGAAGACAAATAATTCAAGTTAACATGAAAAATCAAGTATAGTTTGGAATTAAATTACATATTTTTTCTAGAATAAAGAAAATTTAGTTCATGCTAAAAATTAAATTTAACATAAACGAATTCACAATAATATTTTTGAGAAGAATTGAAAGAAAAATAAATCGCAAAAAGAATCTACTTCTTGTTAATCTGTTCCAGCTTTCTCCTCTTCTGTTTTTTCCTCTTATCTACATCTGATTTCTTTTCTTTTCTTTTTGTTTCTTTTCACCGCCACTGCTTTGTTTGTTTTTCCTCCTTATTTTCTATTTCTCTTCCTATATATATATATATCAACCCTCATGACTCAACGTTGTTTTTTTTAATTAGCTAGCATCTCTTCTACTTTTCTATATATATCTATATATATATATATATAAACTTTCCTTTTAGATTTGTTTAAATTTGAGAGTCCTTAGACGATATGCTTCTAAAATTTTGGATCTTCATTTTCTTCAAATTTACAATAAAATTTAAATAATAATAATGAAGTCTAAAATCAATAAAAAAATAAATAAAACTAGACTAAAGTTAAGAAGTGATAAATTATATCAAATTATGCAAGTCATCAGGTACTCTATAATTTTCATAACTACCTTCGGCTTTTATTCTATTAGTGAAAGCTATATGAGTTATTTCACCAAATTCGATGATAACTTTACTTGCTTTAAGCCAGTTGTTATAAATTCTTGATTTTGGACCATTATAAACCACATAAATCTTTTTCTAGTCTTCTTTTTCCACTTCTTCAACCCAATTGAGCTTATCTTTTTTTCTTTTAAGAGTTGTTACTCTCTTTTGGATTGTTAGGTTCCTCCTTCTAATATTTTTTCTTTCTGTAGAAATATTTTTTAAAAAATTCTTTTTTACATTATATTTTTTTTTCCTAAAATATAGTTTTCTATAAGTTTGTTGTTATACCTTCTATTATATTTTTGAAAGTTCTATTTTCTAAATTTTTATCTTTTAAATATTTTGTATTTTTTATATTTTTTATACTTTTACTTGTATCACAATAGATTTTATCATTTTCTCTTATTTGTTTATATTCCTGTCTTTATTTATATTTAATGATTATCTAATTTTTAAGACTTCTTATTCTTTCTCCTAAGATATCTAGTATAGTTTTTCTATTTTTTTTATTCCATCCATATGTTACCGTTTTATGTAATGTTCCAAGTAATTTCTGAAAAAATATTTATTTATAAGTTTCTTAGATTGAGGGTAGTAACTTATGATAATATATTTCATATTTACAAATAAAGGAATATATATAACATACATAACATATTTTCATATTTCTTAAATGCTATTTGGCTTCCTCAATTTCATTTTCTATGTATTCAATGATATATCTACCTTTGTGTTCTCCAATAAATTTCTTGTATATTTAATTTATTACAATATTAAAATATTACCTGGAGCATTCTCTTGCATTTGTAAATATTGATGTTGTCTTAAACTTGTAAACCAAATTTTATCATTTTCTATCATTTTGTAAGCTATTAAGATTCTACAAGTTGAAGGCTTCGATTGTGTGATGTATGATCACGCGTACCACTAGACCAATCATTTAAGGCTTTTCCTATCTCTTATATTATCTAAATCTAAAAAATCATATCTATAATTTTCATAAAGTTTGAATTTTGGTAGGAAACTACCTTTAGTTCCTCATTGTAATTCTTCTTCGATTTTTGGTTGTTGTTTTCTTCTATAAGGAAAGTCATGTTCTTCTGACCTTTGCTATTTCTTTCTGATAATGAAATTAATTTTATATTTTTTTGGGATCATATTTTCTGGTTTAAAATCAATTTTAATGATTATTATCGTATCATCTTTCTCTTTATTTGTACAAACATTTTCATTTTAATGTCTTACTAGCTCTTCACCTGGTAAAGTTAACAAACAAACTAATTTTTCTATGTCTCTTTTCTCATGGTTCATAAAATGTTCTTCTAATTCTATTTTATATTTCATTAAATTGAGATTATAAATTCTTCTTTATCTTTGGATTTTTTCTCATTCTTTCTTTTCTCATTCTTAAGTATATTAATGCATCTAAATTCCCAAGTAATTCTTCTTTTAATCCTATAAATGGATCAAACTTATAACCTATAGTTTCATTGTTGTGTATGTTATTTACATCCCTTCCTAATTCTATAAATTCTTTATGTATGTCTTGTTGTAATTTCTTATTATAACTATAATTTCTTATTTTTTTAAGAATTTTTTTTTTTTTTTGTATTTCATTTATGTCTTGTAAGGACTTAAGTTTAATTATTGTACTATATTCATTTATTTTGCTAAAATAATTATAGTTTTCATTATTGTTATTTAATTTTTTATTATGTCTATTAGGCTTCTATCAAAATCTAATTCTATATTCTATTGTGTATTTTTGAATATTATTGGAATAACAATGGTATCATTTTCTTTTTAATATTAGGTCATGGATTAATACTCTTATTATTTTAACTTCTTATTATAGATTTGTAAACTCTCTTTCTTTGTTAGAGACTTTTCCTTCAAAATCTATAAATATAAATCTTAATACATTAGTATTTCTTGCTACATTATTTTTTTTTAGTAACAAAGGTTTTTCTTTAACTCTAAGTTTTGTTGTTCTAGTATTTTAAAGTATATTAATATTTCTAGTTTTATTATTTGTCTAATTTCTTGAATTTTTTTTATCTATTTTTATGAATTCATTGTGTTCATATATTAAACTATTATAACTATTGTTAATAAATATCCTACTAACTAATGTACTGAAAATTGATGATTTTATTCTTTTATTAAATCTTATCTTTCAAATTCATAGATTCTTAACGCTTGATTTAATTTTTTTCATTAGTATAGTCGTATATTTTACTTTTTGATATCTTAGGTTTCTATGATTATTTCTTTATTACTTATTTCATAATAAATTATATATTTTCTTAGAAATATTTTCCTTATTTTTGAGAATGGTACATCTTTATATCTATCTCCTTAAGATTTAATCTTATTTTTTGTATTTCATCAAATTTCTTTTTATTAATTATTATTTCTTATGAGAAACATCATAGATTTCTTCTGTTTCTATTTTTATTATGTCTTGATTTCTTATTATTTCTTAATTTTAGGTTATTTTTGACCTTTTTATATCTATTAAATTATTATTAAATTCTGTTAACTTTAACGTCTATTAAACTTAAGGTATTTGTGATATTTTTAAAACCTTAGGAGTATTTGTAATATAATTTCAAAAATTGGAAATATTTTTCATAACTATGTCTATTAAGCTTAAGGTATTTGTGATATTTTTAAAACCTTAGGAGTATTTGTGATATAATTTCAAAAATTGGAAATATTTTTCATAACTATCCAAAAAATCAACTTAATATATTATTTAAGTAAATATTTATATATTAAAATTGTTTGTGTGAATTATCATGTTAAATACTAATGAAATATTAATTAAATTGATTAGTTTGTATTATTATGTCATGTTTTATATATTAATAAAAATTAAATAAGTTTTATATTATATCATATATTTTTATGTTCTATTATCATGCCAGGTCATAAATTACCCCTAATTAATAAAACAATTTCTTGTATAATGTTTAACATAATGGTACACCTTATGTCAAAATTTAAGAGGATAAATTTATTATATTAGTATTATTATTATATTTCCTTCTTTTGTTTTTTATATTTTATAATACTTAATTTTAATCTATTTTATTAAATTAAATAAATAATATATTATATAATAAAAAATAAATAAAGAAATTTCTTCAATTAATTTAAAAAAAAATTAATAATAATAAATTAAGTAATATAAATTTTATAAATTTTATTTATTTCGTTTACACTTTTAAAACCTTTTCATTTTTTATAAAATAAGGTGTCAAGATAACTTTATTTCGCAACGTGTCTGTGTCATTATTGTACCTAAGATTCACTTAAAAAAAAGTTCATATTTTGTAATTTTTATAGTATTTAATTTATATTTTATCTACGTATTTATTGTATATTAATGATATAAGTAATAATAACACCCATAAAATTATACGGAAGAATTGTACTCATACAAAAAAATGAAATGTATGAATATGAGCCCACATCTAAAAGAGGTATTTATAGAAGTAAAACAAACCTCTTGTAGAAGCAGCCTAAGTACAAAAATGGTGTAATTAAATATTTTCATTCGATCTGTGCAAAATATGGCCGCTCTGCTCATATTGTATATCACATGCGGATGGAAGTTTTTTGCACATCATATACATTAATATCCCAAAGCATCAATAAAAATCATATTATTTATTTTCAGAATAAATCATATTCTTACAAATATGTACGAAAATTAAAAAATAAATAAATTAATAACACAAAGAACCTATCTAAACAATAACACAAAGAACATATAATCAAAAATGAAGAAATAATTAGGCATATAAAGAAGCAGAGAAGAAGGCTGAGGAAATGAGGTTTTAGTAGAGATGGGAAGGTGTTTATAAAGAGGATCTCAAATCTTCTAGGGCATAAAAATTTGCATAAGTTTGGTGCTAGACAATTTCGGGCAACGGTCAGGGTTATGTCTAGCTGGGTTTAGCTGCCCCAATATTAGTTTAATATATACAAGTTGCTGCTCATTTTTGTTGGATAATATGCAAGTTGCTTAAGTCTCTGGTAATAATAGGTACATAAGGATGACGTGTATTGCCTAGGAGGTATGTTTTTTGTTTAACATGCACATGAGAAGGATTTACCCACCGACCCAAAACCGGATCCGAAACTGTAGAAAGACAGCAAACGTAGGAGCCTCAGTGGACAAGGCAGGGCGCCAAAAAGCGCTTTATTAATAAGCTTGTTTTATATCATATCAATAAAGACGGAAGGTTGTTATTGATCTTCATTCTAAGTGAACAGGTCGAAAGCAATAGTATAAATATAAAAAATATTATTTTTATAATTAAAAGTTTTAAAATTATTATTTTTATTATTTTAAAAAAATGATTATTCATAATATTCTCGTAGTTAAAATACACATTTCTCAAAAATCTTTTGTTAAAAGAAAAAGAGAAAAAATAAACAAATTTTAATATTAGAATAAAATGATGTAAATATTATCATAACCTAAAGTTCTATCAATAAATTTATTTATTATTAATAATAATTCTATTCAACAATAATATTATCTAGGTGGTGTAAATAGTTATAAGATTAAAAAAGTCTTTTGAAGCAATTCTGTTGTGATCATCATTCTAAAATCATTTTTTTTATTATCAAATTTTAAAACTGTGTAACAAAATGAATTTAAAAGGGGTTACAAGATTGAAATAGATTAAAATTTGAGAGTTAAAAGAAAATATTAATGAAATTATATGAAAAAGTAAAAACTATATTTAAAAGCTATGAAAATTATAATTCAATAGTTTTAAAAGCTATCAAATTCATTGTTAAATTATATGAACAAGTAAAATAAATCTCTTTTTATAATCTTTTAACCATATTCTATGGATGTGATATTTAAAAACTTTTTAATTTTTTTATTTAATTTCATAATAATTGATAATTATCGTAAATTTCTATCTTTTACAACTCTTTTCAAATTTTTACAAAAAAATTTAAAATTTATTCATACAGTAATTATTAATGTCATTCACTCTCTTATATAAAATCAATTATTTTAAAAATATATTTTTTTTCTTTTAATTCTCCTACTAAAATATAATTACTAAATATAATCAATTATTTTTTATATTAAATTGAGTAATAAATTTACCACAATTATTTTTTTAATCATAATAGTATATAAAAAGTAAATTTTACTCCTATAAATTAATCATTTTAGTACTATTATTAGTGAATAAAATTATCATTAACAAATTATTGTTGTAAAATAATAATTTCAAATGTTACAATATCACTACCCACCAATTAATTTTGACATGTCATTTCTAGGGCTAAAATTTCCATTTTCATGTTAAAATGTAAAATCGCCCAAGATTATACTTGTAAATGATCTTCAAAAGATCATAAGATGTGGACACTATCTGACATCAGGAGATGATCATACCTCTTGGACAATACTAAGTCAACATTTGTCCCCTAACAAATGAATACAAAATGGATCTTTCAAAATACAATTATGTTACACTATACAAGCTCATTCGTGTATACTAAACTTGCCCACCAATGGTCAAAATTTTGATAACCTACAAAATGGGTGAAAATTGTAACACATAGCTCGTGTTCATCTTACACGAGAGAGTACAATATGAGTACAATTCTTAACCTGAATATTCTTCATGGAACTGATTTGTCATATTTACATATGAAAAGGTTCATCCTCCAGCTCTGAATTAGGCAAAACGATACTAACAGTTGAAATCCAATGATTGTCTTTGACTATTGACACTACAAGATTTTAAATTCTTGTTAGTAATGACAGTCATGTACATCTATACATCCTTTTCTTCTTTCTTCACTGTTCTCAAGGATTGTAACTGATGAGCTAACATCAGGGAGTACTCATGCTCCACCTTCTTTATTTCACTTTTAAGCTCTTTCACCTATATAAACAAACAATCATAATTGCAATCTCAAAGTATAAGCCATAGATTAGTACAGCTTATGATATCACCCTCGTTCCAATCGATGCATATGATAAAACTGTAACCAAAACCTATGTTACAGCTCAATAACTGTCACATTGATGCTAGTGCTTCACACAGACCATGCATGGATAAATGGGAGTGAAGAGTTCAGATACTTCCCTTACGTGTCCATACTATTCCCACCCTGCTCAAAACATATACCTAAGCTCTCTTATTTTTGAATGAATTTTTTAGTGACATTCCCCTAAGATACTAGAAGTTCAGATCATATTTTTGATAATCAACGAAAATGAATTTTATGAACAGAGCAGAAAGACTAGGATTCTAGGCAGATCTTACCAAAAGTGTAATGTGTTGAATACACCGCAAAATGCTTGAGGATTATATCTAAGCAGAATATAGAATGGTTAATAAGACTGCAGACCAAGATCAGTCCAACAATTATCTTTGCCACAATAAGTACCTTGAGTTCAAGTTGCTCTTCTTCCTTTTCATATTCCAAGCATCTGAAAACGTAGATTAAATATCTAAATGAAAATTTCCACGCGAATGCTCCAGAATTCAAAGACGTACACATAACTGAAAAATGAAGAATAATTATGAACTCACTTTGCACGGAGCTTCTTATTTTCTTGCATCAAATTTATGGTCTCCTCTTCCTTCACTGGATTCATAAAAGTAATTGGAGACTACATTGCAGGAAAGATAGTTCTCTTAGTTAGGATTAAAGAAACCCATAAGTATTTACGCATAAGAAGTTACGATAGTACTGGCGAGCAAGGATGTCATAACATCAATAAACAAGTCAATGTGCTAATCTCCGACAAAAAGTATGTTTTAAACAAGAAAATGTTAAAATGTGCTTGATTTCCATGAGTTCATCATACAGACCTCAACAGCCTGCTGCTGAGGATCAGACAAATCGACTCCTTTTAATGCCTGCCTTTTCACACTTTCAACTTCTTCTGAACCAACATGTTCCTTCCTCTTAAGTTGTAACCCTGCACCATAATAACATGGCATCACCAACCGCATGCCCATATTTGGTTGACAGTAGATAAAACTGATCTCATTAAAACAATAACCTTGTTTGGATCTGCCCTGGAAGGTGGAAGTTGGTAGTCCAGATCTCACAAGGTCCACTTTTGTGCCTGGAACGGCATGGAAACCTTGATTAATTTTGACAGGTTGTTCATATCTTGAAGATTTTGGGGTCGGAGGAGCAAGATGCTTCTTCCCAGACTGATACCCAATCATTGCAGAAAACATATTCCTGGGAAATTCCAATATATGATAATTAAGAAAGAAAAGAAAAGATTTCAACTTTGCCTGTTTAAGCTTTTACATCAAAAGCATCTGGCAACATAATACTTGACCATAAAAGATAAAGACAAGCCTCTAATCAGTTTTTCTTAAGTATAACAAATGGCCCCACATCAATCCAAAGTTATAACAATTGCAACCCACATGCTCAGAGAATCTCCAAGATATAATCAGTATGAAATCAATACTATACAATACAACAGTAATACAAGAAAACAAGCAGCAGGATGTTGATGCCATAGAAACAATAACAGAACCTTTGACACATACAGCTGAACAAATAGCTCACCAGTATTCTGAAGTCATTTCCTTCAGACGAGTTGCAAGCTTCTGGAAAAGCGAGGTTCTCTCAAAATCTTGTTTATTATGCGTTGGTTCAATAAAATTTGCTTCCAGAATACCTACAACAAACAATAGGTACATACATACAGCAACCCCCAAACATTTTACACAGAAACAACCACCGCGAAAATTCAAATAGTGGTGTATAAGCAACGGCTTCTTACCAACAATTCCACGCCCCTTACTGTCTGAGTAACTCAAAACCGGCCAAAATGGCTGGAAAGGTCAAAAAAAGAATGACAAACAGTGATTACTATATGTCACTTCAGAGAATGATAGCAGATTTATATTGTGAGAACTGAAATATTTTATTTGACCTAAAGAAAACAAGGGAAGCAAATAAAAAAATATACTGATTAGAAGACACCCCTAGTTACAAGAACATTATGAAAAATAATAGGCACATGCTAATAGTTTTCCCAAAATTATAACACTGAATAGTTTTCTGATCCTAACCACACCTAGAAATGGTAAGAACAAAATAGTTAAAAAAATTTAGAGAAACATACAAGAGAAGGCAACTCCTAACATGGTTCAAACACACAAGAATAGTTCATCTTGTTTTGCAAATAATAGAATATAAATTTTTCTTTTGAGTGCATTGCTTTTTTCACTTTTTGTATCTTTGTAACTATTTATATCTACTTTGGCACAATTTACTTTATCAAATTTTCAGTCATTGACCAAAAACAAGTGTTCAATGATTGTTTCACACTATACTCCCCCAACAAGTATGCTGTCTTATCACTCTAGGTTCAACTCCCCAAGCAAGAAGCAAAAAAGAACCTTACTGGAGCTTTGCTCCCAATCACACCAACACAAGAAGTTTGATATCAAGCCCATGATGTGTCAATATTCCTCTCAAATTTCGAAAACATGTGTAAATGGGGGAAAGAGTCGGATAAGTCCCGCAATTATTACAAAACATATACTTTAGTCTATAATCATTAAGTTGAGCCGATTAGGTCCCATAATTTAACAAAAATAGTCAAATTGTTCTAATAAACATAATGTCGTCGAATTAGGCATTATACATAACAAAAAATGTATTTACTAAACACATGTCTAATTAATTAAGGCTAACTTAGTATTTTCGAGTTACAATAATTTAAAAATTAAAAAAAATCATATATGATGAAAAGCTTGAAAACCCATTTCTCTCTGTTGAAAAAAAAAATTTAAATAAAAATAGCAGAATTTAAAGACATTAAAATTTCTTTTGGCACCAAAATGTGTAAAATCCATCCACTACCCATACCTTTAAAGAATAACGTCATGTGTTTCTCACATATCTCCTTCCGTCTAATTTAAATGGAAAACCACAATTTGAATTTGTTTGGTTTTCTTAAAAAAATTATGGGAACAATTTGACAACCCAAAAATACTGGGACTATACATGTGAAAAAAATGCACTTTAGTCACGTAGTTTATGGGTTAAACACTACTAGTCCTGTTATTATGAAAAGTAAATACATCTAGTCCCATAATTATTAAAAATGAATACTTCAAGTCTCATAATTATTCAAGAAAATGCACTTCTAGTCCTACCAGGAGAACTAATTTTTACACTAAAGTGTACAACTTTTATAAATAACGACTAGAAGTACCCAACCCATAAATTATGGGACTAAAGTGCATTTTTGCACATAATAATAAAACTACAAAGACCTTTTTCCTGAAACTAAATTGCTCATTTTTTGAATAATGGTATTAATACAGCCCCGTGCGAGTGTAAAAAGATATACAAGTCTTTTCAGTCACATCAACAAGCTTACAGCAGCCATTAAGCATCAGCAACGATATGTAGATGTTTGTCAAAAATTAAGTTTTAGAGGCCATGGAACAGAATAACAGGATATGTAGATGTTCCTAACAATCTATACCCAGTTCTGAGAGGCCTGTATCAACTCCATGTATGAGTAACATTAGGATTTATTTTGGTTAAGCCAGAAAATGGGAGGTAATTGAATCAAAATCAAAAAATGTAAAGTAATAAGTTGACGTGTAAAAAGAAAGTGGTAAATAACAAATATGTATCTACCAAAAGTACATGAAAAAAAACTCCAAATAGTGTACAAGGAGAAGAAAATAGGCCTCACATGGGCAATATACTTATATTTAGTTTTTCTATCCTTTCCTCTGCACATAACCAGTTACTTCCATCTTCAGCTTTCTTCATTAAAGAAAAAAATCTTGTTATAGCAATTTAACTAGGGTTTTTACAATTTCATTCCTACTCATTTCGTCCATCCTAAATAATTTATTTCCCCATGTAATCAATAAAGGATTGCAATAAATGCAAAGCAGCAAGGGATTGTTGACAATCAAGTTTCTATTTATAAGAAGTAGGATGTATCAAGATTCATTAAGATAACATACAAACAAAAAAATGACTCTTGCAAGATAATTTAAGCATATTTATAAAAATTATAGAGAAAAACTGATTGACAACAGAATTGGTGTTTTATTAGAATTTTAGAATAATTATAGTTGTATATTTTAGTGTTATATTTTTATCACAATTGTTATTAGATTATGATATGATTTTAGTAGAATGAATTCTTAAAGAATTAAGATAGTCTTTTACTTTACTTATAAATAGGTTTATTTACATTAAAATTATAGACTTTTAGTCATTAAATTATAAATATTGATTTTTGATAACTTTTGTTCATTAATATCTCATCCATGCTTTCTGGCTTGCGTTGGTTGATATCAAAGCTTCTTGATTTTTTTCTTAAACAAAATTAGATCCTTTTCTCTCAAATATTTTGTTATTGTTTACATAAAAACAGTATAAAATTTGTCATCGTTTTGAAAAAAAAAATCTCTTGCTATTTACTTACCTTAAAGATACATCGAGTATAAGTATTTTGATGATTCAAAATCACCTATATTTGATGAAGAACCATAAATTATTGAGGATGATTATTTTGATGATTCAAACCTACCATATTTGATGAAGAGCCATAAATTATAGATGTTAATTTTGATGTCTCAAAAATACCGATCTATGATGGAAGAATTGAAATATTGCCAATGGTACAAGTTTCTTATAAGTTCTTTAATATTTACAAAAAAAAATATTTTTTGATGAAATCGATGCAACACAAAGAGTAGATTGGGTTGGGCATATTAAATTTGTGCTTAGTAGTTAAAGATTCATCGTTTTCAAATTTTGTGTATTTTCTCAATTAAATTTTGCCTCAATTTACCCAAGTTTTGTTAATGAGTTCAAAGTTATTCAAGAGATCACAAATACATATTGGTGGATCAATTTGTAATCATAACCAAAGATACAAAAGAAGTGCATACAATCATCGTAAATTCATCAAGCTTAAGTCAACTCGAGGACGAGTTTTTCTCAGCCAAGGAGTCTGAAGCAGAACAAAATTAGTATTTTATTAAAATTTTAAAATAATTAGGATTTTATATTTTTTTGTTTTATTTTTATCACAATTATTATTAGAATAGGATTTATTATTAGATTAGTATAAAATTTTAGTAGAGTTTAGGTTTTTATAAAATTATAAGTCTTTTATTTTATCTAGTTTATTTTACATTGAAATTGTAAACTTTTATTTATTTAATTATAATATTGATTTTTGAGAACTTATTTTCTTCAACTATCTACTTCGCGTCTTCTGGCCTGCGTCAAAAACATTACTTTAGAGTATAGATTTTAGGATTTGTGTTTATATCTAATGGTTTAAGATTTAACGTTTTAGCTATTAGCTTGTTAATCCCATAACAATTGCAATGACATAATCACCCAGTTGGAGCTCTATAACCTTCCAGAACAACTCTCTCTATGCATACACACTAGCACAAACTTAAATTCTACAAGAGAAATATACTGAAGTTTAACAGGAAAAAGTTACAAAAATTGAAATATATTTTTCTCCTTTTTACTCTTTATTTTTTTAAAAAAAATCAACTTGGATTTAAGGCACATTCACATACAGGCTTAGGACCTGACCTCCAACCTAACCCCGAGATTTTCAGTCATGGTAGAGGGTATATGTTATCGCAAAGACGAAGGCAGACAGTAAGGCTCCAAGTGAAATGGACAAAATCCGCCAAAAATTAAGTACAAATTAAATAAATAAATAAACACATACATACATACATACATACAAACAAGCCACGAGTCAAGGTTCCTATGCAGTGTTTAACAATTTAACTTACAAAATAAAACATACTTACTAGTATTAACCGATTTTTGTGGTACACATTGAAACCATGAATACCCACATTTGGAGCTTCTTTGAGAAATCCAATAGTAGTCATAACTTGACCCTGCATGATTAAGCTGAGGATAGTAAGAATCTAATGAGCAACAACCACCAAAAAATCACTCTTTGAACTTAATACAATTGAGTAAACCAAGCTAGGAGTATTGTCGTCGAAAATTGAGTATGTTTACATATGTGCATACATAATGATTCAAAAAGAGCTACTTATTTAATAAGACTGTACACTGAAAGTACAAAAATTAATACAACCAACCTCCGTAGAACACCCACTTTGAGGAGTATATAAGATGTATTCTATATGTTTGAGATCATTGGCAATATTATGATGCTTAACAACTTCCCCTCGCAATATTATCTTGAAAGTATCTGGTATCAACAAGTACAAAATGGAAAAATATGCCTGCAAAGTATAGGAAAACTACCCTCAGAAAAAATAATACTGATTAAAAAAATTTAATCCACTTGAAAGTTATTATGGGCTTACGCGGAGAGAATAATGAAACCGATTACCAATATGCTCTTCATTTACTTTCCTCCAAGCAGGGATGGTATCAATTTTTCTAACATCTCCCTTACTAACGACATCCTGCAAACAAGGCAAGAAAGTTCATCTGGTTTAAGACCCATGTCATAAATCATAATGCCTTAAAAACTTGTCCAATACAAAATGAAAATTATATTACCTTGGGATCGGCAGCAAAGTCTAACTCAGAAGTCCCATGATCGTTTAACCATAAATTGTAAATAATAACTTTTGTTCCATGAGATCCAATGTCATCAAACTACCATCTCAAAATTAAAAGATATTAAAAAGCAAACATCACAACAAAAGCAAACTTTAAAGAACCAAAAGTGCAAAAAACATCAAAAGCTTAGCTTCATATCATGGCTGATATTTGTAACAAGTGTACTTGGCATCACTTTTCAACTAAAAATGCATAGAAAGATATTTGCTTATAAACCCATGAAAATAGTTACGTGCACATCTATGTCAACATGAAGTGACAACTTATAATGGGAAAAAAATGTTAAATTTACTAAACTGATAATTGTATAAAAGTATTGTTAGTCATTCTTCCACTAACTTAAGCTTTCAAAAAAATTAGTTTTCCAACAACTTTTAATATGGCTTTAAAATTGAAGATCCTGTTTCAAACCTTACTAACCCTAATTTTTAAATTTCAAATATTATGTCTGCATAGTACATAGAGTCAACACTTGTAAGAAGTGATAAATATATAAAATTATTATTGCTCATTCTCCCCAAAGTCAAATTCCAAAAACTATCCCCAAATTAATTGATTAGCATAGCATTATGACAATAAAAGAGCTACACCTTAATTGTATGTTTAAATAGCCACGTTCCAACACATGATGTCTATGTAAGGACCATATAATTGGATTTTGGAGGTAGATTAAGCATCTAATGTAGTCAAGGCAAGGATTTATTCTTTTTCTACTGATACATCAATTCAGCAATCAAAAAGTTGGGTTTCAAATTGTGAGTTTATGATTAAGAAAGGCACAATGGAAGTATTCCATACAAAAAAATCTTTGAGATCACAATTGCTTCAAAATCATCTTCAAAAATTCCTTCCTACTTAGGGGTGTACAAATTTATCCGATTAATCTACAAAATTCATCTACATCAGTAGAGTTGTGGATGGTTTCAAACCGGTGGTTGGATTCCATGAAATATTTCACAATCCACAAGGTGCAGATTCACATTTTTAAATCAGCATATATCTATTCTGATATGTGTAAGAATATATTAAAGTGTGTACTGCATTTTTAATGATTTTATAATTTTTTAAAGATTCTAAAATACTTTTCTTGGCCAAATTAGAACTATGTAGAATAAATATTTTAATGTTCTTAATTTGCACACTCACAATGCATAATTATGATTTTGAACACAATAAAGATTTATTTTTTTAAAGAATGAAATCAGAAAACATAGTAAAAATGTCCTGATAGGGGATTGTGTTGTTCCATCTAAACCAATCCACGATACAATGAATCATATGCTTATGTTCATAATCCGCATAGATCAAATGGAATTGCGGATTGAAAGGAACCATGCAATTTCAATCCACCGTACACCCCTATTCATGCTCAACTCGAACTTTTCAAATCCAAAAACTTAGATACCAGCTCCATAATTCGAATCCAAGCATGGCAATTCAAAAGGCAGAAGTGTATCAACTCCACCTCATAGGCTCACAGCAGCCTCTGATCACCAACTGCCTCTTCTCCAACTTCTCCTTGGCTTTACTCTATTATGAAAAGGGATGGAAGATAAACCCTATTATGGAGAGCAGTGAAATTCGGAGGCAAGAGCAGAATCATAAAGACATGGGGTCTTCTTGAGCAACTAGCAAGGGTGTTCTAGTCGAAACTGCTTCTTGGTGTGTGGCATTGTTCAATATTATTGCTAGCTTGCTTCATTTAAATATTCACTTTCACCAAATTTTGAATTTCTTATATGTAATTTGTTTGTGAGTTTAGTTTTTGAGAAAATGAGAAAATGAAGAGAGATAGTGATTAGGTCCAAGTTCAAACAAAGTGATTATGAAAGTTGGTCACACAAGCATTAGAGCCCAATTTGCATTAAAGCACTAAAGAAATTATTCATGTTGAAGGCATGACATGCCTTTATTGACAGAAAATTTCGTTCATTTTTTTAAATTGAAAAACCAAAACATTCTGCTCATCCAACTTAGATGTTTAATATTATTGTCGCCTTAGATGTGTGCACCAATAAACATTAAATTTAGGATGGGTCACTGCATAGGTCCACTTAACTGGAGCACTCAGGTCTACTAGTTATTTTTGGGAGTAATTTATCCACTAGTTTAAAGAAAGTGACAACACAAGGACAAACCATGCACTTAGGTCTAATAATTATTTTTTAAAATTTTTGTTCTATTTTTTATATTTTCAACTGCATTTGGCAAAAAAAAAATTTAACATAAATAATTACTTAAGCATTTTTTTAAATAATATTTTAATACGTAAAAAAATGAAGAAAAACATAAAAATTAACAATTTATCTCGGTAATGTGTCACTTTTTAAAACTAATGGACTATACTGCTTTCAAAAAATAATAACTGGACCTAAATACTCTATTTTTACGCTGTTGACTCCTTAGATTTAACAATTTCATAAAGAGGGCTCAAATTTACAAAAAATTATCCAATCACTTACTACTACCTAAGGTTTGAAAATTTCTTAGATTACGTAATATAAGCATGATATATGCAAAAGTTCACAATATAGTTTAAGTTCGACTTATTTTGCAATGTAATATGGTTACATGAGTGTGTAATTATTTTTTAACATTTACATTTTGAAATAAGCCTAACCCAAATAATATTGTGAATTTCAAGATATCTCTTATATTGTACGTTGCCCTTTTAACTTTTGTGCTAAACTGAGAATACCAATCTTTGAACCTATTTTGGCACCAAGGTTCCAAAAGGCAGAAACGGGTACAAAGGCAGTTGTCTCAAATGATGCAAGGCATAAATTTCATTTAAAATTGAAAAAAAAATACATAAAATTATTAATAACATATTATGTAGAGTAAAAATACACTAAAAGTTAACACAATAAAATGTAAGAATAACACATGTAATTTATATATAAAGTCACACCATATAAATACACGTTTGAATCACAAGTTAAGTTTCAAATAAATTCACAAAATAAGCTTTAAAATAAACCACAAATAAGTTACAAAACATGTTTTAATATGTTAGTTATTGTTAATTTCATTCTCTTCATCTCTTGAATCTACTAATTCAAACCCTCATTTATCACTCATTAGCACCCTCATATTAGTAATTGTTAGTTTCTTTCTCTCCATCTCTTGAGTATTCAAACCCTCACTCATCACTCATTAACACCCTCATCTCTATTGATTTTATCATTCATTGGATTATCATCATATCTAACTCCAATATCTTGTTCATATCTATCTTCTAAGGGCTTTTTTTTTATCATTCATTGGATCATCATCATATCTAACTCCAATATTTCAGTTTTTCATTTAATGGGCTATGGGGCTTTTTTATATATATATATAAAAAAACTAGGCCTAACTAAAAAAAAACATATTTTGGCACTTTATAGTTTCATAAAAGAGGCATAAGCATCATGCTGTCGCATAGCCTCAAGGTATATGTTTCACTGTAAAAGGCGTAAACTTCAAATTAAGTAGACGGGACACTAGCCTTAAGGTCCACATCAACCGCCTCACCTTGAGGCCCGCCTCATTGTATTTTTTGGAACCTTGGTTGACACAAGGTTTTTAGTGAGTTTACAAAGCATCAAGCATGCTTGATGGGATAGACAGTCCACTTTAATTGTCCTTAAATTACACTAATCTATTAAATTCGGAGTTAAATTTTCAGGTTTTAAATTCAGGGAGTAAATTGTTTTGGGTGGAAAAGTTTAGGGAGTTTCAATAAAATTACTCCTAAGAGAGGAGGAGGAGGGACAAAGAGAAAGAGAGGGAGATTTCACATGAGCTTACTTGCTTCAATAGATCAGGTTCTGTTGAAAACGGAGACCACTTCAATAGCAAAGAAATATTAGACAAGAAATGCTCCCTACCATGCAATATTTCCAATTTACCAGATGATGTCTCGAACTCATAGTCAACCTATAATTGACATAAATTCTTAATATTCAGCACTATAAATATTAAACTAACAAAAACATAATAGATATTTGAAAAGAAAATTCAATGACTCAATTTCTTCAATCATTGTTCCTCGTTTATTTTTAGCTGGATGCAAACAGACCATGTATCATTGTTCATATTGCCACTTGCAAGTCTCATTAACATAAACTTTAAAATACACAGTAAAATATAAGATCATGGCTGTCTTACACCAAAAGCTAACAAAAATAATAAAGAGCTATGTTACATAGACTCGGCAGGAAGTGTCAGGTGCGACGTGTCTAGGTGTCTGACTCGCTCCTAAATTCAATTTTGAGACACGGGAATACGGCTATAAATTTTCCAATATTTAGACAAGGATACTTGGATATGGCTTACAATTATATAAAATGTATATTTTTATATCTCACCCTTTAAAAAACAAATTTATATTGTTTGTATAAATGTATTTAGTGCATTAATGATTTTTAACTTGTTTTTTTATTTATTGACATTTATTTTCATATATTATTTCATAATAAAAATAAAAAACAAAATCTCAGCAAAAAATAACAATTGCAAAACGAAAAACATAAATTACAATTGTAAGTTTAATTAAGGGAATAGGATCATCTGCTTATTCTTGTTTGTAGTCATCTAAGCTATATATTCTTAATTTAAGGGTAAAATATTAATTTTTTTTATTAACAGTTTCAAATCACCACGTGCATTAAAATGAACATTTAAGATTTAAAAATAAATAGAGAATCATAATCCTTAATTACGAGCCATAGCCTATCTTAAAAGTGTCTTCAACCTCAAAGCCCATCTTAAAGGTGTCTGCAGCCCAAACCCCAATCTTTTTATTTATCTTTATTTTTATTTTCTGACAGTTTCTTCTTACCCATCAGCTTATCTTTTACTTTCTCATTTCCCAACCAGTTTCCTTCTTCCGCTTCTATTATTTTCTGTATTTTCTTTTAAGAGAGAAAATACAAAAACAGAAGAGAATAGAATGGGTCAGATCGTGCGATGGGAGCATAAGGGAAGACAACTAAGTTTTTGTGCCTCATCAAAATACAGTTGCTGTGTCTAGGAGAGTAGCTGCCGCACCTAACACATATCTCACACCCAAGTCAGTGTCATGTCGCGTCAACACAGGTATGGCAACCAAAACTGCTGAGTTGAGGTAACATAGATAAAGAGCAGAGGGACTAAAACAAAAAAAATTAAATCAATAAATGAAGCTCACCATTGGTACAACTATTCTGTCATAGCCTGCTGACATCAAGAATGTATATGACAGAAGACCAATACTCTGAGTCAATATCCTGCTCATGGGATAAAGAAATTATCATTGACAACATTGTTGACCAGTTCACAAAAACAAACACTTAAACCTGTTGGACCAAACTTAAATTAAGATTTCAGGTACCAAGTAGCAATTGAGAAAATTCATGCTATTATATAATGCGACCCTTGATTTATTGAGTGAAAATATTATGTACTTAAATCAATAACCTCCAAAGTTTCAATCAACATGCACGGATGAAGTACAAATCACGGGAATTTCTCTAACGAAGTATCTCCTTACTTACAAGTGTCTTAGCGTGATCACTGCTACTCAATTAAATCTATACCCGCCATTAAGCTATAAAATTTGTTTCACTTATAAATGTTTATGGCACTTTTTTATAATTTTTAAAATTGTACTTGTATTAAGACCTCTATTGTCAATGTAATTATTTCCTTGTTGTGCTAGGAAAGCATAGAATAGAAGGCACGTCACTATTCTTTAAGAATCCCAAGATCACCAAAATAAAAGAACTTTATTCATAACAGAAGCAAACGAAAATTACATTAAGGAAATCAAACGCCGTGTTAAAAATTAGACCTGTCACCCTGGTGGCGGCTGAAAACAATAGCATCCGCACCAAGCCTCATTGTACTGGTCTTGAAACCATTTCCATCTGTAAAGTTATGATTCAAGAGAAGACTATGAAAGGAAAGAATAAAACATGCAACAAAAACTTGTATGTCATACACTGTCCAATAGCTGATTTTGATTGCTTATCAGAATATCCAAAACTCATGCAACGCCTCATACCCTCAAGGTCCATTCCAGCACCATCATCTAGGTATAGAGTATCAGATTTCCGAAACATATGTTAGATACTTTGATATGGATATCGATATAATGGACAAATTGTATGCACTTTTAGGATAACTCCAAACCACACCGTAAATATCACATTTTTTTTGGATCAAGTACAGCATATAAACAATACCTTGAATTAGCAACGCTGGGCTTCCATCCCTTGGATTTGAAATTTTATCTATGCGGACAAACGTCGCTCCATTTTGGATCTATCCAAATTGAAAAATAAAAAAATAAAAAAGTGAACTGCAAACCATTATACAATAGTTTGAAACAAGACATACAGAATAAGATAGGAGTCAACAGGCATTAGACACACAGCTATCCATGAGAATAAAAAAAAAGGAGCTTTTTCAAGGCACACCAGTATCAAACACTTAACAGATCAATTTTTTTTTTCGCAAAACAGCGTTAATGATAATTGGTAGTAAACTTGAATTAACAGCTAACAGACAATTGTTTAATTAAGAAATCTAAAAGCTAATGTGGAATTTTTGTTGTCTAAATTTCCAGGTAACTGGATCTCTATCAGTAGCTAGTGGGGCATTCATCATATATATTTAGAAAATGAGCTCTGAATGTATTGATAACAGTTTGTTAGACCTCTATTAGAAGCAAGCCTTTTTCTTCTTACAAGTTCAATTTTTCCGTAGCCTTAACTCTTTAAGAAGCTTTTTACATAAATCCAGACTCCTGTAAGCTAGTTAGCTTGCATTGAACTAGGAACAAAAAAAGTCCATATATTCCATTAAAAAGAAACTAAATATCAATCTTAATCTTCAATGTATAACATATGTTTTCCTGATGGAAAATGTTCCGTATCAAGCTACTCAAAGGTTCCAACATAAAACAGGTATTGCTAGCACGTTATTGGGCTTGATGGATTCCACTGTCCCAGAAGAAAATCAAAACAGTACAAATGACTATATTACTAATTACCTCATCAACTGCATTGTCAAGCAATTCTGCTATGGCTGGAATGAAAAGAGAGAGAGAGATTAAGGTTGTTTAGCTTCCCCACAGGGAAAAGAAATTGTAGGTATATCTATCATCAAGATATAAAATAAGTTCAAATTCTGATCGTACCACCAAAAACCCACTTATGTGAAGTGGCATTTGAATGAAGGAACATGGGATGAACATGTACATAGTTTTTGCCATCTGTCATATGAAAAAAGAATTGTCAAAAAATGTGAAAGAGAATATTATGATGTTACTCATCCAACCAAAATGAAGTTAAGATAGAGAGAAGTAGACCATGACAGGATTTCATGCATTAAATACCTTCTTGAAGCTGCTTTTATTTTATTGAAAATTACTACTTCTTGTTCTTTATTTCTTAATACTAGATTCTTTTATATATATAATTGTTATGCCTAATATACTGCTAGAAGTCACTAGTATACAGTTGTAAATCACCCTTGAAAATTAGGAAACTAACATCCTGAAATCAAGAGCTGGTTCCACCCTGAAAATCAGAAAACTAACCTCCTGAAATCAAGGGTTGATTTCACCTTGAAAATCAAGAAACTAACCATACTTCTAGGTTGATTTTCAACACTCCCCCTCAAGCTAGGCGATATATGTTTTCTAAACCAAGTGCTACACTTCTGTGAAATTAGATCGAAACAAAGCTTTGGTTAAGATATCCACTACTTGTTGTCTAGATGGAACATAATTGAAGGAGATCATCTTGCCTTCAATTTTCTCACTAATGAAATGTCTATCAATTTTCACATGTTTAGTTCGATCATGGTGGACTGGATTTTTGGCAATTGTAATTGTTGATTGGTTGTCACACATGATTCTAATAGATTCTAAATGTTCAACCTTGAGTTCGTTTAGCAGTCGTTTTAGCCAAATTCCTTCATAGATGCCCAAAGTCAATGCACGAAACTCAGCCTCGACAATGCTACGTGCTACCACTGCTTGCTTTTTGCTACACTATGTCACCAAATTTCCTCAAATAAATGAGCAATATCTAGATGTGAATTTTCGGTCACTAGGAGATCCAGTCCAATAAGCGTCAGTATAAATTTCCAATGTCCTATTAATAGTTTTCTTGAACATGAGCCCCTTTCCAGGATCCTTCTTCAAGTATCTTAAAATACGGTTTATTGCCTCCAAGTGATCTACTGATGGGTTGCCAAGAAACTGACTAACAACACTAACTAAAAAACTTATATCTGGACATGTATGAGTCAAATAAATTAACTTACCTACCAAACGTTGATATTGTCCCTTATCAGTTGCCAATTCATCAGTTCGAGGCATTAGTTTGGTGTTAGGGTCTATGGGTGTTTCAACAGGCTTACAACCACTCATGCCAATCTCACGCAAGAAATCTAGAATATATTTGCGTTGAGAAACTGAGATTCCTTTGGTACTACATGCCACCATCATCCCTAAGAAATATTTCAAATATCCCAAGTCTTTAATCTCGAATTCCTTGGATAATAGCATCGTAAGCCTCTTCATTTCTCCTACATGATTTCCTGTAAGAACTATCATCAACATATACAATCAAAGCTGTGATTCTTTCATCTCTGAAGTGTTTGATAAACAAAGTATGGTCTACATGTGTCTGAGAGTATCCATCCTATTTGAGGACCTTGGGGAATTTGTCGAACCATGCTCTAGGTGACTGTTTAAGTCCATATAGTGCCTTTTTCAACTTGTATACCTTCCCTTGTGTATCTTTAGTCTCAAAGCCAGGAGGCACATCCATGTAAACTTCTTCGATCAAATCTCCATTTAAGAATGCGTTTTTGACATCGAGTTGAAGTAGTGGCCAATCCTCATTAATTGCAATAGACAACAAGACACGAATTGTGTTAAGTTTTGCCACAGGAGCAAAAGTCTCTTGGTAATCAATTCCATATGATTGGGTGAACCCTTTAGCCACCAGTTGAGCTTTATATCTGTCGATATTTCCATCTGCCTTTTGTTTAACTGAGAATATCCATTTACAACCCACTGTCTTCTTTCCATGTGGTAGCTCTGTTAACATCCATGTACCATTCTTTTTAAGTGCAACGTATTCTTCTAAGGTTGCCTTGTGCCATTCAGGAACTTTTAGAGCCTCATTGACAGAGTTAGGAATCTTGATGTTGTCTAGGGATGTCACAAATGCCTGAAATTTTGGGGACAGATTTGCGTAGAAATGTAACTTCGAAGGGGATGTTGAGTGCATGATCAAGCACCTTTTCTCTGCGCAATAGGAAGATCAGACTCAGGATCAGAACCTAGTGTTAGACTAGATTCTACTTCATCTTGTAATCTTTCGGATTCAATCTGATGCGGGAGAGATTTTCGGCTTTGTTGATTTTGTGTGGACAAGTCAAAGTTTCTCTTTCTTCCATAGAATTTTATGGAATCATTAGGAAGGAGAAAATGTCTAGGATAGACAATGGGAGATTGATCAAGTTTGGTGTTTAAAGGAGAATCTAGAATTGGAACTAGGTTGGAAGAGGACAAGGTAGTGGAAGATAACTGAGATGGTAAATTCGGTTCAATAAGTGATGACTAATCCCAATTCTGCAATTCATTAGTGTGATTTTCCCCCTGAATTGTAGAATTAAAATAGAATAGAGTTTCTTCAAAGAAAGTAACATCCATGGAATTGTAAAACTTATGGGTGATGGGAGAAAAACATTTGTAGCCTTTTTGGTTGGCTGAGTAGCCAAGGAAGATGCATTTGAGAGCAAGAGGATCAAGTTTACCACGATATTGTGAATGAATATGGACAAAAACAGTGCAACCAAAAACCTTGAAAGGAATTGGTGACATAAGTTGTGAGGTAAAATATTGACTCTAAAGCACTTGTAAAGTTGAATGAAAGTTGAGAACTCGAGAAGGCATTCGGTTGATCAAGTGTGTTACAGTAAAAATGGCTTCACCCCAAAATTTTTTAGGAACATTGGTTTGAAAAAGTAAAATTCGTGCAACCTCAAGTATATGGTGGTTTTTACGTTCGGCTATACCATTTTGTTGTGGTGTGTCAACGCAGGAGCTTTGTTAGACAATACCATGTAATTTGAGATATCCACTAAGATCGGAATTAAAGAAATCCCTAGCATTATCAATTTTTAGGATTTGAATATTGGCATTGAACTGAGTTTGGATCATGGCATGAAAAAGTGAAAATATGTGCTTGGTTTTAGATTTGTCTTTCATAAGAAATGTCCAACACAATCGAGTATGATCATCAACTAACAGTAAGAACCATCAAGCACCAATAATACTGGGAATGCGACATGATCCCCAAATGTTGCCGTGAATGAGGGAAAAATGGTGACTTAGATTGTGCATGCGTAGTGAAAAAGTATTTCGAGTATGTTTTGTCAACTGAAAAACTTCACAAAGAAATAAATTGGGATTTTTATTGATGAATAAGGATGGAAACAAACGTTTCAAATACAAAAAATTTGGATGACCTAAACGAAAGTACCACATCATGATTTCACTTTCCTTATTAGTATGACTATCAGACTTAAGATTATTACTCAATTGACATTGATGACTAACAGAATGAATTGAAGGAGTGTTGATATCAAGAACATAGAAACCCACACGTAAATCAACACCGTTATTTTCCCCGAGCTCAGATCCTAAAAAACACAAGATTTAGCCAAGAATTTAGTTTCACAATTAAGGTCATGATTTAATCTACTAACTGATATGAGATTGCAGCAAAATTCAGGCACAAATAACACAAATTTGAGGGTGAAGTTGTTTGAGAGGCAAATGGTCCCTGTTCGAACCACTGTGGTGTGAGTACCATTAGTGACATGCACTGTTTGAAGTCTGTTACAAGGTGAGTAGGTTGTGAAAAGTGATTGATCACCCGTCAAGTGATTGGAGGCACCTGAGTCTACTATATAAGATGAGGAGGAAAATTTGCCAACATGCATTGCTGAATTACTAGAGCTATGTGTGGAGTTATTCTTGCTGCTACTAAATATAGTGTTGATGTTTGTCTTTTGTATAAGTTGTTGGAGAAGTTCTAACTGTTCCTTAGTGAATAGGATAGGATTACCAGAAAATGCACTTGAGTTTGTAGGCTGAGTTTGTACTGATGGTTGGAGAGACTGGAACTGAAAAGATACAGGCCGAAATAGCTCTCCTTGAGGACTGGTACTGTTAAAAGGAGAAGCAGAAACATTAATAGTTGCACTGTTAAATGGACCACCAAAAGGATTATGTTTAAGAGCAAGATCAAGAATGGATTCAAACCCAAAGTTGCCTGAATTTCCCATATTGAATTCAGTTCTGTTACTTGTCTCTGGAGCCTCCTCATCCATGTCATCTTCCAATGTACTAAGAACATTTAAACTTTCAGTTTTTTCATAGCTCTCATGCCCAAAAGCTGAAACTTGAGTTGGAAACTGAAAAGGTGCATTCCCTGCCTGAGTATTTGACATCATACTAGGTGAATTTACAGAACTAGTTGAACAGGAGGCTATGAGCAGCAATTTCTGAGCCTAAAGCTCTGATACCATGAAGCTGTTTTTATTTTATAGAAAATTACTACTTCTTGTTCTTTATTTCTTAATACCAGATTCCTTTATATATACAATTGTTATACCTAATATACTGTTGGAAGTCACTAGTATACAGTTGTAAATCACTCCTGAAAATTAGGAAACTAACATCTTGAAATCAGAGGCTGGTTCCACCCTGAAAATCAAGAAACTAACCTCCTGAAATCAGGGACTGGTTTCACCCTAAAAATCATGAAACTAACCATACTCCTAGGTTGATTTTCTACACTTTTTATCTATCCGTGGGACAAGTTGTTTGAGTCAACTAATCAGATACTACATATAAAGTTTTGGTCAATTTTATTCTATCTGTAAAGTTATACCCAAGCTTCATTCTTATCTCGATACTTTTCATAACCACATTTGGTAATCAAATTTCTTTAGCCATAAATCATTTATAACTATATCAAAACTATCATGACAGTAGAAGTTAGATTCTGAGGTAGTAAGAGGGCATCAGTTAATTGAAGAATATAATGTAAGGTGCATTAGAGAAATGGGTGAAACTCATGAGACCTTAGGGAAATCTTTGTTGGTATGTGCAAATAAAGTTCCACATTAACTAAACTTGAGGTGATTCATAAGTTAATAAGAACTTGAGCTACTCCATCTGAAAGGTTAACTTTTTGAATAGAACTCAAGCTCCTTACAAGTGCTATTAGAGTCAACCCAAACCTATTCATATGACAACTATGTGAATCTATCACAAAACCATGGGTTCATCTTTGTGAACCCCAGGTTCGTTGTGTACTCCAATTGTTCTATGTGAATCCCAATACTCAATATGGGCATGAAGATGAGACTTCTTTCTCTAAGGGAGGATTTGACCCACAATGTAAAGTGCAAAAATAATGCAAGCTAAACCATAGAGTAAAGTGCATGCGCATCTTTGATTAAGGGAGATCTAAACCACGTGGTACTTCGTTCGAGGGGAAGATTATGGGTATGTGCGAACAAAGTCCCACATTGACTAGAGTTGGTATGATTTCATGGGTTAATAACAACTTCAACTACTCCACCTAATGGGGTAACCAATGATGAAACCCAAGTTCCTTATGATCTTTATTTACGTTTTTGATGATTGATAGTAATAAAATTAGTTAAAGTTTGAAAGACTTGACAAAACTACTAAGTTGGAGGAAATAACAGTTGCAATTAGATGTACAAAGACTTAACAGTTAATTCAGATCAATTTGACAAGCATTAGTCAAAATAACCAAAAAAACTAAAATGTTTCATCTAAATTTCAAAGTGTCTCAGATGCAAAATGATAGAATATCATCTTTAAAACCAAGACTTCTATCACAGTCAATCACCAACTTTTCAAGTAGTTTTGAAACTTACCATATAACTACATATAAAATTATGTAATTCTCATGAAATATTTCATGAATATCTTGAATTTCACTTAAATCCTACTTCAAAAAAGATAAATAGGCCTTCAATCTTTAGTAATTTTAACAAATGTTTGATGAAGCAAACACACAAAATTTCACCCAATCCCTTTACTTCAATACCCATCAAATAACAATCAAAAAGGGCCATTAAATGTTAACAACTATTATTACATTTTGAATATGGGAGAAGGCAATAGGGGAACAAAAACTATAGCTCAAGATGCATCTGTGGAGGAAAAACAAGAAAAGAAAAGGGTATATTTCAATGGGCTTACTAAATGTTCTCTAACTAATATCTTCAGCAACCAATACGGATAGTAACATATAGTGCAATTGTCTAATCAAAATGAAGAACACATAACCACCACCCAACTACTCACATAATCCGGGGCCAAAGTTAAATTTGAGAGTAATTCTAGGAAAATCAGTGAAAAGGAGAAAGAAATTAAATATTTAAACTAGGCATTCTCACACTATAAAATTATAAGGTCTAACCAAAACACCCTCAAGGTTAAATAAATAGACATCTATTTTCCCTAAAACCCCTTGCCTATGGAATTTCAAAAGGTTCCCTTATTCCTTAAAGGAGGTATTGAGACAAAGGTCTATTTTCAAATCTGAAGAGTGTACTGAACAAAATCCATGGGGCTGATACCATTTTCCTTATTCACCAAAACCAACGAAACATGGTGCAATTCCCAGAAAAACAATATAAAGCAACAGTCAGCTTACTTTGAAGAGCAACTTTTGATCCATGACCACCATCATAGCTCCCTACCTTCCAGAATTGCCGATTAAGTGGTGCTGGACATAACAACGATGTGCAAGAGATGCTCGGATCATTGACGGGAGATTGTCCTTGTTCCAATACGCTAGTGGCTGTGCTACTATGATCACTGCTTAAAACATTTGGGACCCTATTTTCTACTCTTTCTTGGTTTCTACATTTGGACTTTGGCAGTTGATGCTTGGCTAGGTGGACTTGATTGTTATCTTTTAGTTGCATTGTGCACCCAGCCATATCTGGTTCTAACTTAGCAATTTTAACATCTAACACACCAAGTTCATCATCACTGCATAAGTCCACAACTTCTAAAGAAGTCATCTTGAGCACTATAAAGAAAATAAAAATAAACCAATAAGCAAACATGTTAGAAAATAGAGGGAAGAGACACTAAAGAAAATTAATAATTAACATGCCAACAAGTGGTAGACTCATTAAGCTAGAAATATAAGTAAGAAGAATTAGCCTTCCTTATTTCATAGTTTCCCAAACCTTTTTTCAAAAGATACATAAATTTACTAAAAGAGAGGGAAAAAGGACAGAAAATAGATTCAAACAGTGATCCAACTTAAAATATTGACAGTATAAAGATCAAAACAGTCATGCTTGTTTGCTTGGAAAAAAATTCTAAAACTGAATACAAAATAATGTCCTAATTTTAAGAGATGATCTTTGTTTAAGATACATATAACATTTTATTAGGAAAAATATAAAAAATAAAAAGTTAATCATATACGGCATTTTGTGTATATTATTCAAGATTTTATAGAAATGTCACGGCAATATATATAGTATCCGTCAATATTTCACATAAAAATTGGTATTTTATGGACATTTACTCAACATCTACGTTTTACCCACATTGTGGCAGACATTGTGTATCAATGTAGAAACCTCTAAAACCTCTACATTTTGTCAACATTGTCCACAGTGTCGACTGAGCAAACAGGATTAAGGTGTTAGAGGCCCCTAGGTTAAATAATTTTTTTTAAGTAAAATTAAATTATTGTCTAAGCATAAAGAATAAAAATAAGAATAAAAATGAATTCGTTAAATCAAAACAATCATAGTAGAAAGAGCCCAGCTACATAAATTACCTATTACTAAACGCCAACAATGCAGAATATCGAAAAGAAAATTCCCAAATGTAACCTTGATCTTAATGAAACTGAGAAAGTTGTGCTTTGATTTGCAAAAAAAGAAACCTAAAGAAGAAATCACTTCAAATGACCAGCTAACAATCTAAATTCGAGAATCACAAACTAAAAGAGGTATCTTACATATTGCGAAAGAGAGATGGAGAGATGGAATGATGGAGAACACCGAACAGCAAGAGAGTGGACTGTGGAGACTTTAGGCTTGGTAAATGGCGGCAATGTAGCTTACCAAACTGCAATAGAGCAGGACTATTGACCGCCGGCAAGCCGGCGTTGGTGGAGGAGAGGGAGACAGTGAAATTAGGGTAAACGAAGCCAAATCAATTGGGGATTCAGTCTGGGTTTTTGTTCTGGGCCTCCTCTAATTTTGTAGTTCGTTTATTTTCATATATCTCTCCCTTCACCAAGAAAAATTTACAAATATATCCTTTTTATGATTTTTGTCAAAGAATAAATAAATTTTTCTACCATCGAATTTTGAAAGTTGTTATAAAAATATCATTATTTTATTGTTACTTCTATAACATTAAACTTTACGATTGTTACAAAAATACCATCAAATTTTTTTATTACTTTCATATTATTAAACTTTATAAAATGTTACAAAAACACTATCGACGTCAATTGATTAATAGGAGTTAATGGCAAGTTACACTTACGTTGGTAATATTTTTGTTATATTTGTAAAGTTTATAATATAAAAGTAACAAAAAAGTTCGATTCTATTTTCAAAATATTTGTGAAGTTTAATAGTATGAAAGTAATAAATCAAAATTCGACGATATTTTTGTAACAATTTCAAAATTTAGTAGTAAAAAAACCTATTTACTCAAGAAAATTAGAAACTATAAATGTGTGACATGTGTCCAAAGTTAAAATATGTTATATATACCACTAAAATTTTAATAAGTGTTACAAATCTACTACTATCGTTATATATTTGAGTGATAAATTTGTACTATTAATAAATTATTCAGTTATAGATTTATCACAAAAGTGGTAGTTTTGTAACACTTAAAGAGTTTGATGGTAGATTTATCAACACCCAAAGTTAAATGGTAGGTTTGTATAAGTATCATGAGTTCGGTGATGCATTTGTTAATTTACTCTAGTAAAAATAATTCATTTGGATCCTTATGATATTAATAATATAATTAATTGTAAAAAAAATTAAAACCTCTTATGACATGAACTTTAATTGGCACCTTTGATCTTCTAAAGATTGATTGCCAATGATACTCAAAATGAATATATAGACATCCTTTCAAGTCCAAGTATATCAAAAAGTATCAAAAAACTTAAACTTTTACCCCTAAAGGTCTCTTAAATGCCAACATTGAGTCTTTTCCTAAGAATAAGTTAAGGAATCCTCTAAAACTTATCAAAAATGTAAGTCCTATTGTTTTAGTATTGGTATTTTCGTATGCAAACAATATATTGTATTTTATTTAATGTTTTTTTGTCTTTGTAAAGTTAATTACTAATGGTTCAGTATCATTTAGGAAATAGTTTTGTGTTTTTTTATTACACACATTCACTTTCTTAGATTGTATATAATTTGAATTTTTGGGTGTTTATTATTGTTTTGTCCAGTTGGTGACTTTGATTATTATTGTGTTGTTTCATTGGAGACTATGTTTTTCAATGTCTAAATTTTTTTTGTCAACTAACTCACCTACATTCTTGCCGAACCCTCGCCAACTTGACTAGGAAGTGTTGTAATAGTTGTTACCCTTTTTAGTGGTGGTTGTTACCCTTTCCAACATGTTTGACAAGGCTTCAAAAGTGTAATTTTTTTTATAAATTCTCCTCCTCCACTCTTGCATTCTTGAAAAGAATATGTGGGAAGGCTTTACCCATTTGGCACAAGACTCTCTATGTCTGTTCTTAATATGTTTTCCTTTTGAATGTTAGGTTTGAGAAATAATGTGTTCTTCTGTAGGACATAGTACATCAGAGATAAGTCTCTCTCATATTTTTCAAACATGTGGTTGAGTGAAAAAATGTGAGATTGATTTAGGGTTTTTTGAGAGTTAAAATGCTTGCTGGCTAGTGAAGAGTCATATCATTTTGAAAATTATCTCTCATTGTCAAGTTGTTATGGCTCGACCAGTAATTGCAAGGATGTAAATGTTTCCATAGGTGAGAAGCATATGTTCTTGTATGTTATGTGTTGGTTAGTAGTTACAAGAGTGCAACAGTTCCCATAAGTGAGAAGCGTATATGGTTACGTGCAGTGTGATGGTTGGCATTTGTAAGGATGCAATAATTCCCATAAGTGAAAAGCATATGCAGTGGTGTGTTGTGTGTGGATTGGGTGTTACGAGGTCGCAACATGGTATATAGGTGATGAGCCTATGTGCTTGTGTGATACATCATGTGGTGATAGAGCTTCGAAGATAAGTTTGGATCTACTTGGATCAAGTAATATGTTGACAACGAGTGATGGCAATCTAGGTGCAATTAAAGTAGGTATCTCGACTAATATAGGTATTTATGTTTAAACTTTATCAAGTCGTACATTGTTGATTTATTTGTTAGTGAATTGCTTGCTTCCAAAGGATTACCTTAAGTAACTCAAGGATGTTACCACATAAGAGTTGGATCCTATATGAGTTTACCTCGTTACATGTTGTGTTATGTATAATTATATTTTGTGAGAGTGCAATCATCATATACCGAATATTTTCTCACATGCGAGGTCTTGAAGTAATTGAAAATCATTTATAGTTTTTCTTGTATGTTTTCCTGATTTACATGTTGTGTGTTATTTTTCATGTTAATAGATGTTGTTAGCCTAAACATATGCTTGTGAGACATACCATCACAAGTATATTTATCGTAGATTTTTCTTTCTTATCTACTGGTTGTTCTGTGGTATGTTTATTTAAGCATGTTGTTGTTATGGTATTTAGGTTATTTTATCTACTTAAGTCACGTTATAAGGCTTGTTTGGCCATTTTTGAATAGAGCTTACAAAAATATCCTATGGGTTGACGTATCCCCCCTCTGTAGTTCTTAGATGCCTATTTGGGTTAGAAGTACAATTTGCATTTATGCAAATGTTTTGACATATGGAGCTCTCATTTGGTATCAAAATAAGTCATCCTTATTTAGGCTTAACCGCCTAGGTGTGAGATTCTAGAGCTTTATCTACACATACACACACCTTTTTATGTTTGTGTTTTTTATCTCCAATGGAATGTGTTACTATTGTTCTGTGACATTGTATATCTCCGTAAACTTGTATTGGTTGCATCATCCATGTTTTTCTTGTTCATATATGTATGTTTTGTGCATATCTCACTTAAAGTATGTATTTTATTTGCATATCATCATTCTAGGATTAAATGTAAATTGTATGTATGATTATTTGATGATGTTTTCTAAATATTTGTTTTGTGAAGCATGTGATGTAAATTTATAACATATCTTTTATTCACTACTTCTTATCATGCATAGTGTGTTAAGTGTCTTATATGTTGTTATGTCTAGCTATTTAATCATTTATTAGTATTTCGCATTTTTTCCTCTAACATGCTTTGGTTGTGTGTTTGTCTTGTTTCTTCTTCTTTAGCTTTTTATATGAACATCAAATCACATAATTTCATCATGTAGTGTCATAGTATTAAGATTTTTCTTCTTGCAGTCATGTCATTCTTATGTAGTATCATATATTGCACCTCTTCTATTTTACTAAGTTGCTCTCTTTTTTACATGGTATGTGAAATTCCTAAAAAGTACTCTTATCATGTGATTTATCGGAATTAAAAAAGTGAATTAGGTTTTAATATCACATTTTAACCTAAGTATTTTATAAATTGTATTTTCAAAATCACGATATATGTTTTGATGCATTTCAAATATTTTGTACTTAAAAAAAATCAAATAACAAAAGATCGATCAAATTTCATAATTAAGGACACAATTATCATACAATGAAGGACCTAAATACAAACATTTATACGAGATACATCAAGAAAGGAACAAAACATTAAATTGATAAAATTAAAGGCGCGTCTTGGCATGATTAGATGTGCGTCGCGACACAATATCATCGAGATGAATTTCAACAGAATTGGAAACAAGGTCGCACTGCGACATGAGTTTATATGCGATGTGGCCCATAAAGATGGATTTGTACTAAAATGCCTCATTTTAAGCACAACTCTATCCAAACTATTCCAAATTTGTTATATTATCATTTTAATTATTTTAAACCTCTAAAACCCTAATTTAAACTATATTGTAAACATATGTAACTCTTTTGCTATAAATATGTAGCTATATTATTTAACAACAAAATCAACCATATATTGTAGATACAATTTTAGAGAAAATACACTTAAGTCTACAATGAGTGCATGAAAAGTACTAATATTTTATAATTTTATATTATTTAAATATAAATAAATAGATTTCATTATGTATATTTATATAATTAATTATCCAAATCTATATGTTTGAAATCACGGGTATTTTTTATTATATTTCAAGTGATTTTAGCTTCAAATGTATACATTTATCAACACATGAAGAACAACACTTGAAGCACTCCATTTGCACCCTATTAGCTTAAAAGAATAAGGCACGTAAGCCTTACATAAATAACCGATCAGTTTGTAAGGTGTACAAGGCGCACATTATTCAATAGGAATTCACTCGACACGTAGAGTATCATGTATGGTAATGGTATAAATTTGTGCCATGGCACACCTTCATTTATTTTGTTTGAAGCCTTCTACTCTTACCTTTCCCTATAAATAGCTCATTATAGTCTCTAAGTTAGGTACATATAGAAAATATTAGTTTTAGTTTTATTTCTCAATCGTCTATTTCTTTCATTCTTAGTTTTAGGTTTAATTTATACATAATTTAGATTATGAAAGAATAAGTAAGAGGCTTTAATATGAAGAATTTTCATATCAAGAAATAATAAAATATTGTTGAAAATTAGAAAACTTTGAACATCAAGATCACAACTTTAGAGCATGATACATCATCTATCTACTAATGGTATTGAGATCTGTTCTATATTCTTTTTTATTTCTTGAATTTGATGATTTTAATATATTGATTATTTATTATTTTTAAGCATATCCAATTGATTATTATAATAAAAATTTAGTTTTGTTACCATGTTTAAGTAGATTATTAAGGTGAACATTTTTAACATTTAATAAAAACAAATTATTTCTTATTTCAAGACTTGTTACAAATTTTATTATTGATTAATGTATTAACAATATATTTTTCATGATAGATTTAAAAAATGAGAACTAGGTTTCAAACACATCATCTAGATCTAATTTGGATAGCTTGATTAGGAGTTAAAATTGGTGACATCCAACCGAAGGCATCGAATTAAATGGTTTATTAATTCCTTAAACATTATGCATAATTTAATCAAATTAACTAATGACCCGATCAAAGATAGTAAGTGGTTTGATTAATAAAGAATAATGATTTGAACGAAGGCATTATTTATACTAAAAAAAGAAAATTAATAATCTAGATTTATACTTAATTAACATAAATGATTGTAACAAGTATGGTTAACTAACTAAATATTTCCATTAATTTTTTATTGATTTTAAAATATTTTTTTATCTTGAAATTATTTTAGTTAAATCTATATTTAGTTTATTTTAATTATTTTGTCATAAGTTAATATTTTCAAAAATCCAAATATTGTGATAGAATATTTAGGTTTTGTGTTTTAAGAAATTTGATAAATTATTTAAAACTATGTAGTTTTTCTGTAGACCAACTTTGAGAGTATATTTATCATTTATTATAAGTAATTCATGCACTTGCAAGCTTTTTATAAATTTAAAAAATTTGAGTATCAAGTTCTTGTGCATCAGTTTAAAAAGGAAGACAAGGCTAGAGGCAATTAATGAGTATTTCTTATTCTTTTTCTTAGTCTTCAATATATTTTAATTATGACTCTACTTAGCTAATTTATTTATGTGATTTTGGAAAATTTTCAAATCAAAGATTATGATTTTAATTAATTAAATGTTACGATGATTTTTAGATTCAATCATTGATTTTTGATGTGTTTGAATTTATATTTTAATGTCATGACTATACATGTATGAACTAGAGTAATCAACTTGTTTATTGCATGTATTTGTTTAATGTTAGTTTAAGATGTTACTAAATTATATTATGAATAAATAAATTTCTATTTATTTTTATCAACTATAAAATCGTTAATATTTTTATTTAAAGTGATAATTTGTTATATTATGATAGTGTGATAAGTAGAATTGATGCATTCGTTAAAAGTTAATAAGAATTATAATTTTGCGAAGTTTAATCATCTCATTTTTAAAATGTTATGCAATGAATGAATTATTTTAGGTTGTTATGATTTAGAATTGATTTACGATGATATGTTACTTCAATTAGAAAGTAAAAAAATATGCATTTGAAATCTTGACTTAATTGCATGGATTTTTTAAGTTAGAGTTAAAAATTCAAACATAATTCTAATATTAATTCATGATATAATTGGTTAAATTATAGACTAGTAGTGAGTATAGTTCTACGATCACATACTTCTTTCAATCTATGTGCTCAAGTACAAATATTTTAATTAATATTTTATGTTTTAATTTTAATTAAAAATAAATTTTAAAATATGCTTTATTAATTTACTAATAAGTTAATAATTAGTGATATTTATTGTAGCAATCGTCGTGGATTCGATAACCTTTATTTTTAAATTACTTATTAATTGTATAATTTAATCACGTATATTTACGTTTTTCAAAGCTTATTAAGTTTTGGCCTCATTGTTGAGGTTGTTTTACAATTTCGTCGATAATTATTAGGTTATTTTTATAAAAAAGTCAAATTATTTTTTAATTCATTTATTTTATTTTATTTATTATTATTTGTATTAATTATTAGTTTAATTTTTATCCTTTTTATTTTAGTTTAGTTTTTTTAGATTTTTTACTAACTTCTTTTTTGGTAAATATTAGATTAACTTTTATTTTATTTTCTCATTTTAACTTATTTTTGGATTTTATTTTTAAATTATTTTATATTTTGTTTTACATTTTAGTTTACTAATTTTTTCTTTTATTTATTTATTTATTATTTTAACTTCTTTATAGATATTTTTAGTTTACTAATTTTTATTTTTCTTTTATAGTATTTGAATGCAACAAGGGACATTCCTATCGTCTAAATTCAAAAAGGGTCACTATAAAAAGATATAACAAAATCCACTTCTTCAAATGAATATGAACACAAAGAAATGGTAGTAGTAAACCCAACACTTAAGGAATAAGCTACATCTAACTTGGAGTAGCAATCTTGTATTGTGTATCCCAATTTTAAGATAGGATTTGAATTCAAATTTAAAATATTTCATCTTTTACTTACTTTTAGGGATTTATTTGGAGAAAATCCAAACAAACACTTAAAAGAGTTTCATGTACTCTACTATACCATGAAATCAATTAGGGTCATTGAAGAGCAAATTAAACTTAGAGAATTCCCTTTCTCACTTGTTGACAGTGAAAAGGAATGCCTTGATACTATTTCCATATGGTTTAACATAACCAAATCATTTTTGGAGAAGTACTTTTCATCTTCTAAGGCCACATAAGACAATTCAATGAGAAAACCCTACATGAATACTGAGAGAGATTCAAGAAATTATGTGTAAGCTGTTCTCACCACCAAGTTAGTGAGCAATTGCTTATTTAGTATTTCTATGAAAGATTAATGCTCATGGAAAGAAGCATGGTAGATGCTATTGGTGAAGGAGCCTTAGTAAACAAAACTTCACATAAGGTAAGAAATTTAATTACAACCATGGTAGCCAACTCTCAATAATTTGACATTTGTAGTAACCCACAAACAAAGATAAATGAGTTAAGCATTAACCTTACTTTTGAGGTTGAAGTTAATAATTTAACTATTTTGGTGCAATAATTAACTAGTGAATAGGTTAAGGCTTGTCGCATATATATTTAAGTATGACATCTTATTGACACATGTCCTATTATTCAAAACAATAATTTTGAATAGGTCAATATTGTTGGAAGAGCTTAATGAAAAGAATTTCACATGAGGTAAGAAATTTAATTACAACCATGGCAGCCAACTCTCAATAATTTGGAATCCGTAGTAACCTATAAACAAAGGCAAATGAATTAAGCACTAACCCTACTCTCAATGTTCAAGTTAATGATTTAACTGCTTTGATGTAATAGTTAACTAGTGGATAGGTTAAAGCATGTGACATATGTTTTTAAGTGTGACATCTCACTGACACATGCCCTACTCTTCAAGATAATAATTTTAAACAAGCCAATATTATTGGAGGCTTTCTACCACAAAGGCTAAGGTATGATCCTTTCTCTAACAACTATAATACAAGATGAAGGGATCATCCAAATTTTAGCTATACAAACAACATGCCTACAATATTTCTAAATAACCAATAATATCCACCTAGCTTCCCGAATCCTAAACCACCTCAACAACCACATCAATATAAGTCTCAAGAGGATATCGTTCTTGCTTTAGCTAATCATAACACTAAATTTCAGTAGAATACCAAGGTTTCAATTTATACCCTAGAGACTCAAATAAGCTAATTAGTCACAACTGTGAGAAAGATTAAGACGTAAGTATTTGAAAAGCTCCCCTCCAAACTGTGACAAATCCTAAGGAGATTGTTAATATTGTTATTGTAAAAATTGAAAAACTACTAGAAGGTCCTAACTAAGACCTTTCAAGTGGTTTCAACTTCAACAGGATACCAAGACTTCAATTCCTAGAGATTCTGATGAGATAATTAGCCACAACTATGGGAAAGATTGAAGCATAAGTTCTAGCAAGCTCCTTTCACAAATTGTAATAAATCCTTGGGAAATTATCAATGATGTTATTGTAAAAATGTCAATGATGTAGTTGTAAAAATTGATAAACAACCAGAAGGTCCCAACCAAGACCTTTCAAGTGGTTTCAACCTTTGCAAAAAGTAACATTCATCAGTTTGATAATGTTAAACCAAACACTATATGTGAGGCAATCCATTGATTTTTTTTCAGTTGAATATTAGTTTTTATTTCATATTATATTTATTGTTATATTTTGTTGTTTGTTATTTTGTCTGTCATTTGAATTTGATTGTAATACACACATTACTTGACTTAGGTTGGGTAGATGATGCATTATCATCAATTTCTATTTTTATTTTAGTAGTTTTTTCGTTATTTATTAGAATTTTTTTCTTATTTTTTTTGCTTTTGTTTATATTTTTTTAGCAAAACTGGAAATCTTGGGAAAAATTGATAATTTTCAATGGCACGAGTATGTGTCCATTGCGGCATAACGCCTTTTGATCAACGTGTGTTTTGAAAAACAATCAATTTAAATTTTGTTTTAAATTGTTTAATATATCTTAAATTAATATATAGTAAGTAATGGTCTTTCTCGTAGAGGATTTTTAAAATAACTACTATTTATTAAAAAGGAGGTTTGGTTTTGTAAACTAAAAATTAAATCTAAAAGCTAAGGATTAATAAAAATAGAAATAAAATATAAAGATTATGATAAAGAATTGAATAAAATAAAAAACGATTGCATGATCATTCTCCCTCACTAAATTTATTGTAAATCAATAAAAATATATCATAATTTTTTATTCTTTAATTATTCAAACTTAGAGAAATTCACAAACGCAAAAACCTCTGCCTCTTCTTACCTATTCATTAAATTAAATAAGCTCTTAAGCAAAATTCTTTTTAATAGACAACGTATAAGAAGTTCTCTAAATTTAATTTATCAAAAGCATTCAATTTTAAGAAGCAAATTGGATAAAGGTTAAATGCACATGCTCGATTTAATTATCTTGATAATTAATTCTCATTGCAAACAATACATAATTACTTAAATTAATCAAGCAATTATGTACACAATCAACTAAATTGATTAACGATAAATTAATTTGATTATTTAATTGTATATTTAAATAATGAAATAATTTATACAAAAATTAAAATTGAGAATTAATAGATAATCAAGAAGAATAGTTGAATAGAATATTACAGATCTTATTAAATATTGAAATTCATGTTTAGGGTTTTGAAATCACCTACAATCAATTATAAAATTAGTTACTCATAGAAAACAATAAATTAAGAATATTATTCATGAAAATAATAAAAGAAAGGGAAAAAAATCTTAAATTTTTTTTAATCTTTAATTCTTTTATTCAATTCCTTTGATAGTGTCTTGAATCTTTTTCTCAATTATTTCCTCTAACTTAATTCTATAATTTTTGTATTTTTCTCTTAATTTTTGTACTATTTTCATACTCTTTTTATGTTATAGCGTATTGTTTTATGTTTATATTGAGAAAAATTGATATGTTTTAAAGTTAGAATGAAAGTGGTATGCTGAAAATCATGGACATAGATCACCTAGGATCGCAAAATTCATGCGTAAAAGCCGTGAAGCATGTAGAAAGGTGAGATAGTTGGTAATATATTTAATTGATACATGGCTATATTTGAGATAGAATGATATATATATTTGATAGACATGTGCGTAAGATACGTAAGGAAAGTGTGAAATTTGGATTTTCTTGTTAAGTAAATCTACCTATTTTTCTAAATACATCTACATATGGAACAAAAATCTTAAAAAATACATATGCAAAATCCTAAAAGATATAAAAGAATAATATTTTTTCATAAATAATTTTAGTATATTATAATTATAATATATATATATGTATAAATTGATATTTAAAAATATGTATTAAATAATACTTATTAAACTCCACACACTTACTCTTTGTCGGTTTTCTAATAAAGTCAATACACATAATTAATAAAATAAGTTTTTTGATATTTTATCTTAGGAGCTTAACGATATTATAGTTTCAAAATCTAATAAATATTATATATTACATTTAGTCATTCTTTTACTACAACTACTATATAATAATCATACTTAAAGTATGTGTGATGTAGTATTAATTAATAATAGTCAAATAATCTAACATAAATAAGTTAAACGTTGTTTTCTCTATAAAATATCACTATTCTTTTTAGAGTTGAATTTGTTACTATAGGTTTTTTTTAAATTGTATCTTCACTTACCAAAAGTATTCCTTAAAATCAAAATGTTTTTCATTTGGTTATAATATGACTAGTTTGTTTGTTCAATTAAACGAAAGGAAAAAAAAGAGAAAAAAAGTTCATGAGTTTATGGAGTAAGAGAAAAAGAACTACAAATAATATTATTATAAGACCAATTATGTTAGTAAAATATGGTCAAATTTTATTTTTTTGGACCCAAACATCATTATTGGCTTCTTTTCTTCTATTTTTGTCATTTTTTTAATAACACAACCTTTTTATAGTTCTTTTTTCAACTTATCCCCTTATCATTATATATATATATATATATATATATATATATATATATATATATATATTAGCAGGAGTTGTTTTTTATATGTTGATCATTTAATCAATTATAACACAATTAACACTCTCAAATCTTATTTTAACATATATATATATTATAGCAGGGGTTATTTTTTGCATGTCGGGTCTTTAATCAATTATAGCACAATAAACACTCTTAAATCTTATTTTAGCATTTATAAAATCTATCCTCTTTTTGTGCAACTCCACTTTTCTTGAACTATAGGATAAAACCAATATATTTGGTTCAAAGGGTAAGGAGTGGATACAAACAACTAGTCCATGTAGGCTCAAATTGATTCTCTAAAAAGGTTGTTCTTAAAAGAAGAACAACATTATGGTTAGGATAATTTAGCTAAAGAATTTAATCCTATTGTCTTAATTATTTTTCAAGAAATACATTTAGAATTCACTTTAATAAACTTCAAGAAATGTTCTAGCAACCTATTCTTATTTGCTAAAAGTATAGTAAAGTTTTAAGAAATTCATAATATTTTTCACAAGTTTATGCATATAAATTCCTCCATCACTAATTTAACTATTATGCATGCAAATTTTGAACAAAATTATTATAAAATTACCTTCACTTAGAAATAAAGTCAAGATTCTATCAATATTTATTATCATTTTTGGCCTGACATTGATTAACTAATCTCATCATTAATGCCAAAAAACAAAGAGAGACATGTGATTGATTATAAGTCCATCTATCAATCCTAACTATCCTAACAAATGTAACAAATAAATACTAAAAAGGAAAAAAATTTATGCTACCTAGAGCATACTGATCCTAAAACATGCATCTTAAAATATGCTAAATTGATAAAGTATAAAAAAATAGTGATGTGTTAAGACTCTCTCACACCTAATTCTTACATTGTTCTCAATGTAATCACATGCATATATGTGACCAAAATTATGCTAATGACGGTCCCTTTGGGTTTATAGGGTGATTTAATATTGCTTAGGTGCGATTTGGGCCATTAGATCAACTTCAGATCAAGGGCTGAGATCAAAACAAGCAAAATTGACAACACCATCCAATCACAGTATGACACATGGTAGGGGAAATTTATTGGGCGAATCAGAGTGCGATGCGTGGTAAATGAGACTGGTCAGAGTCAACGCTCGCTTAATTAATGCCACACGACGTGACGTGATTCACGAAAAAATATGGCATGGTGCACGGGTGGAATGTGACGAGCAATCGGGTGGCAACATGTGGCAGCAAAGTTTGACCGTTTTCCAAACTTGGATTGAACGCCTTGTTGACACGTGGTACACATTTCGTCCTCCTCACATGTGGCATAACATGATTCGCTCTCCGTACTTGCATGGTGTCTATATGGCTTGCCTAATCAGTTCTCTTGCTTGCGTGGCAAGCCACGTGGCAACTCCTAATTGGTCTTACGTTAAAAATCCATAAAAATTCTAAAAAAAATCCAAAAAATTATATTTTCACCTCTTTTCACTAAAAAGTTTATATTTTAATATTTTTGACCCCAAAAATACTATTTATTGAATAAAACATATAAATATTAAGTAAAAAAATGTACTAATTACTCTACTTTCATAGAGTCATCACACCTCGAACTTAGCTCTTTGCTTATTCTCAAATAAAGTCAAGTATAACTAAATAAAATAACATAGGTAGTATATTCATAAATATACTTTTATTAGTACATGTATATTTCACGAAAACTATCCCTATCAAAAATTATATTTTCACCCATTTTCACTAAAAAATTATATTTTAATATTTTTAACCCTAAAAATACTATTTATTGAATAAAATAAGTAAATATTAAGTAAAAAAGTGCATTAATGACTCTACTTTCATAGAGTCACCAATATATAATATAAAAATAAGTAAAAAGAGAGTATAAAACAAATTTGGTAGGTTACCTCCCACAAAGCACTTTGTTTAACACCTTTAGCCTGACTTTTCCTCATTTGTTTCTTTAATCCTCAAAATATGTTGGTTCGTGTAGAGTCATCTCCTTTATATTGATTGGTACAAAATGTTCATAATATGGCTTCAATATATATCCAATAACTTTGAATTCTTTATTGATACTTGGGTTTCGCATTTCAACTGCTTCATGAGAGAAAACATTAGTAATAATAAATGGAATGACCTAATAAGAACATAACTTTTTTTTAAAAAAATTCAAGGCATGAATGGAATAAGAGGACTTTATCGCCAATGGTGAATTCTTTCCACAATATCATATTGTCATGAAAGACCTTTGTTTTATCTTTATAAGCTTTTGATCTTTCATAAGCATCATTTCTAATTTCCTTTAGTTCATTCATTTGTAACTTTTGATGTTTTCTAGTTTCGTCTAAGTTCATGTTACATTGTTTCAATACCCAAAATGCTTGGTGGTCTAACTCAATTGGTAGATGACAAGGTTTACCATATAGTAAATGAAATAACGACATCCCAATTGGCATTTTATGTGCAATTTTATATGCCCAGAATCCATCATCCAGTTTGAAGTTCTAATTATTTCTATTGGGTTTGATTGTCTTTTCAAGAATATACTTTATCTCTCTATTGAATACTTCAGCTTATCCACTTGTCTGTGGGTGATAAGGGTAACGAGTCCTTGGTTGACATTATACCTTTTTAGTAAAGCCTTAAAAGTTCTATTGCAAAAATATAGTTCACCACCACTGATGATAGCTCTTGGTTTTCCAAACCTTGTAAAGATGTTAGACTTCACAAAATCCACAACAAATTTAGAGTCGTTAGTTCTGGTGGCTTTAGTTTATACCCATTTAGATAAGTAATCCACAGTAAGTAAAATATACATATAACCATAAGAAGATGGAAAATGTTCCATGAAATCAATACCTCAAACATCAAAGATTTTAATAATAAGAATTGGAGTTTGTGACATTTGATTCTTAAGGCATAAGTTACCTGTTTGTTAACAACAATCACATGTTTTGCAAAAGTTGAATGCATCCTTGAAAAATCTGAGCCAATAAAATCCATTCTTTAAGACTTTGATAGCAGTTCATTTTACTCCAAAATGTCCCTTACATGCATAAGAATGATAAAAAATTAGAATAGAAGTAAACTTACGATCAATTACGCACATTCTTATCAATTAGCCTGGGCAATGGTTCCCAAGGTAGGGATCATCTTACATATATTGTTTAGGAATCTTCTTGAATTTTAATTTACTAGCTTATGATAAGTCTTATGGGAAATTTTTAGTGACCAAGGAATTCACTATATCCGCATACCAAGGAGTAAATAATGTGGTCTCAAGTAGTTGCTTATTTGGAAACTCCTCTCTTATAGGTAGTGATTCCTCTTATTGAATTAATCTACTAAGGTAATCTGCTACTAGATTGTCACTTGCTATTTTGTCTTTAATTTCAAGGTAAGATTTTTTTAGAAGAAGAATCCACCTTATTAGCCTTAATTTGGAATCTTTCTTCATGAATAAGTACCTAAAAGTTGCATGATTAGAGAAAAGAGTTACTTTAGTTCTAATTATATATGATCAAATTTTTATAAAGCAAAAATCATAGCTAAAAGCTCTTTCTATGTTGTGGAGTAATTGATTTGAGCATTTTTTAGAGTCTATAATGCATAATATATGGCATTTGATAGGTTGTCAAACCTTTGTCCCAAAATAGCTCCAACTACATAGTCACTTACATCACACATTAGCTCAAATAGTAGACTTTAGTCAAGTGGCTTAATGATAGGTGTTGATCTATTAAATGCTTTGAAGCATTCTTCATTGAAAACAAATACCATATCTTTTTGGAGCAATTGTCATAGAGGCCTTATTATTTTTGACAAATCCTGTATAAATATTTAATAGAATCATGCATGACCTAGAGAAAAATGAACCTTTATCACACAAGTGGGAGGTGGTAAGGAACATATAGGATCCATATTAGATTTATCAACCTAATTTCCCTTAGATGATATTACCCTAAAACTATACCCTGATTTACCATAAAATGACTTTTTTTTCAATTAAGTAAAAAGTTAGTTTCTATGCATCTTTTTAAAATTAATGTAAGGTTACTGAGATAGTTATCAAATTAATCTATATATACAATAAAATCATCCATAAACACTTCTATAATTCTCTCTACAAAATTAAAAATATACTTATCATGCACATCTGAAAGGTGGTGGGGGTATTATAAAGACAAAATGACATGTGTCTATAAGTGAAGTTTCTAAAGGAGCAAGTGAATGTTGTCTTCTCTTAGTCTTCCAACACAATGAAAATTTGATTATAACCTGAAAAACCATCAAGAGAATAATAGTGATTATGACTTGCTAAATGCTCAAGTATTTTATCAGTAAAAGGTAAAGAAAAATGATCTTTACGAGTCATAAAGTTGAGCTTTCGAAAATCAATAAAATTTTCCACTCGGTTTGAATTTGGGTAGGAATCAAATCATTATTTTCATTCCTAGCAATTTTTACTCCAAACTTCTTAGGAACCACTTGGACTGGGCTAGCCTACTTGTTATCTAAAATTGGGAAAATTAAACCACTTTTAATAGCTTGATAACTTCTTTCATAACCACTTACATCATTGGTGAATTCAATCATCTTTATGGTTTCCTCATTGGTTTGGCCTCACCCTCAAGTAATTTTTGGTGCATGCACATAGAGGCACTGATTCTTTTAATGTTGATAATTTTCCACTCAAACGCTAATTTGTATTCTCTCATAACATGAATTAAGCTATCCATTAGTATAGTTGAAAGCATAGATGCTATAATCATGAGAAATGTATCTTTGTCTCCTAAATATACATATTTGAGATGTTCTGAAAGAGGTTTGAGCTCTTAGATGGGTGCTTCCATAATGGAAGGAAAAAAATTTCATTAGACACGGGAAGAGAAATATAAGAAAGATTGTACCTTGGGTTTATCTCTATAGAATAGTCAAGAGAGGTGACAATCTCTTTCGATTCCTCTACTTTGTCAATATAACCTTCTTCATCGCTTAAATATTTGATCATCATATTGTCTCTTATGGAAACCTTCAATAGGTTTGTACTTTCGACATCAATCATTTTCTATGCTAAATAGTCAAGTACATTAATAGAAAAACAAGAATTATAATCACTAGGGTACCTCATCGTTTCAAAGATATTAAAGCTAATAATATCTTTATTAAACTCCATAGTTAATCTTATTGTATGCATATCTATCTTTGTCCAAGTAGTTCTCATGCAAGGTCTACCTAAAAATAAGGGTATGGACTTAATAGTGGAGTCATCTCTAATGTCAAGCATAAAAAAAAAATCAACCAAAAAGATAAGATTATTAACCTGTAGTAAAACATCTTCTAAAACTCCCCTTGGGTCAACATTAGATCGATTGGTGAGTCAAATAACTACACTAGTTTCGTTAAGGGGACCAAGATTTAAAGTAACATAAATTGAAGCTCCTAAATCTAGCATAGCCCTTTCAAATTGAGTGTTACTTAAAATGCATGGTATGGTGAAACTACTTGGATCATTGCATTTTTATGGAAGTTTCCTTTGTAAGACTGCCTACACATTTTCTCCTATGTTCGCCACTACATTGCATTTGAGCTTAATTTCTCTTGCCAGTGCACAATTCCTTAAGAAATTTAGTATAGCATGACACTTGCTTGATGACATCTAATAGTGGAATATTAACATGTACTTTTAAAAAAGTTTCCAAGACTTCTTGCTCCTATACCTCCTTATTGGATTTTGAAAACCTATTAGGAAAAGGAATAGATTATACATTAATGACTTTTTTGCTTCATTGTTATTGGTTGTCTTGTTTTCTGCATTATTAGAATTGCTTGTTTGTTCTTGAATTGCTCATCCTTAGTCTTATTTTCTTTGGTTTGTTCCTTGTGAACTTCTTCAAGATGTTTATTGCTTCTCAATGATATAGCATTGACATTTTATGGAGGATTGACGATTGGATGAGAGGAAAGTTTATTAGATCTTTATGCTTTTAATTTTCCAATGGTAGTAGCTAATTGATTGAGTCCATTTTCAAGTTTCTTAGTAGCAAATTTTGTGCCTTGTTGAAATGTGATTGATTCTTCTTGGAACTTGATAGTATCTTGTTGGAATAGTGTAGTGTTTGATGCTATCATATTTATCAAATCCACTAAAGATTTGCCTTGAGGTTGAGGAGGATTTTGTGATCTCACTTGATAAGGTTGTCGACCTCTTGAAAAAGAAAAATCTAGTGGATTACTAGATGTAGCTTGATTGCCTCTAAAATAGCTAAAATTAGGATGATCCCTCCAACCTAGATCGTAAGTGTTAGAATAAGGATCATATTTTTGCCTTTTTTATCCTTGGTATTCTCCCATAGCATTTTCTTGTTCAACATTAGGATCTTGAATAGTGGGACATATGTCTATTGGGTGTCTAATGTTAGTGCCAATTCCACAAGTTTGAACTTCTTTGATCGCTAATTGTTGCACAATGGAAGTGAGGATGCTCAGTTTTTATTCTATATTACTAGGAATTCCCACTTTATTGACCTTTTGTAGTGTGTTGGAAAGGGTTCCAAACTATTGAGCATTAGTAGCCATAATGGCAATCAAATTCCTTGTAGTTTTAGGAGTCTTTTTAGTTAAAGCTCCACCACTTGTTGCATCTATCATGCTCACTTATTTGATGATGAGGGAAACTTACACATAATTTCTTAAACCGCTCCCAATACTCATATTAATTCTCCCCGTTGTAATGCTGAACACCACAAATTTCTTTTCTAATTAGAATGACCCTAGAAGTTGGAAAGTATTTCTCCAAGAAGAGTTATTTCATCTCATTACAACTATTTAATATTCCCAAAAGGTAAATAGGATAACCATTCTTTAGTGCTGCTTGTTAAAGAGAATGTGCATGTTCCAAGTTTTACTTATTCTTTAGTAATATCATTAGGTTTCATACTACAAAAGACCTCATGAAATTCCTTTAGATGCTTGTTCAGATCCTTACCAACTAGACCATAACATGTAGGCAAGATATTAATCATGCCAGACTTCAATTTAGGAGCATTGACATTGTCATTGTACTGAATGCATAATGGTTGTTGATCCAAAGTAAGTGCTACCATCTCCTTAAGAGTTTGATTAGGATTATTCACAACCATTTCTATATGGATGCAATGATCTAAAAGTCAGATAAGTCGATTGAACTTAGAAAATTAGTCTAAATTGCTTGCTCAAGAAATTGTACAATATGTGAATTTGATATCTAATTGTAGCATGAATCCATTAATTGTGACTCTGAAAAGCAAACTAAGATTAGAAACAAATTAAGCAAAAAATAAAACAACAAAGATATAAATAAACTAAAATAAAAATAAAAATGAAGAAATTTTTTTATTTTCAATAAAAAATTTTAATTTGTTAATTTGTTAATTTTAAATTATTTTATATATAAAATACTTAAAAATAAATAAAAGTAAATAAGAGGTAATTCAACAAAAATCCCTGGTGATACTACATTAAAAATTGGTGCGTTAAGATGAATAATCAATTTAAACCTTATTTTAAATTGTTTAAGATATCATAAATTAGCATATAGAAAGTAAGGGTATTTTCCGAAGAGGATTTTAGAAACTAACTCCTACTTATTAAAAATGGGATTTGGTTTTGTAAATTGAAAATTAAATCCAACAACTAAAGATTAATAAAGAGAAAAAATATAAAGATTATGATAAAACATATCATAATCTCCTATTATTTGATTATAACAACTTATAGAAATTCACAAAAGCAAAAACCTCAATTTCTTCTTACCTATTTGTTGAATTAAACAAGATCTCAATTCAAACTCTTTTTAATAAACAACCAATAAGAAGTTCTCTAAATTTAATCTATCAAAATTATTCAATTTTAAGAAGCAATTTGGATAAAGGTTAAATACACAAGCTTAGTTTAATTATCTTGAATATTAATTTTCATTACAAACAATTTATCTTTAATTATTTAAATTGATTAAACCATTACGTATCCAATCAACTTAATTGATTGACGATAAATTAATTTGATTATTTAATTGTATATTTAAATAATCAAATAAATTCAAACAAAAATTAAAACTGAGAATTAATACATAATCAATAAAAATAATTGAATAGAATATTACAATCTATGTCTAGGGCTTTAAAATAACTCACAATCGATTATAAAATTAGCAACTTATATAAAATGATAAATTAATAATATTATTCATAAAAACAATAAAAGAAAAGGGAAAAAATCTAAAGATTTTTATCTTTAATTATGTTCTTCAATTTCTTTGATTTTCTCTTGAATCTTCTTCTTCATTGTTGCCTCCAATTTAATTCTATAATTTCTATATATTTTTTATTTTTCTCTTAATTTTTGTATAATTTTGATACTTCTTTTTGTTTTATAAGGTATTATTTTGCATTTATAATGAGAAAAATTGATATGTCTTAGTGTTAGGATATGATTGGTAAGCCAAAAATCATGGGCATAAGTAAACTAGGATCGCAAAATTCACGTGTAAGAGTCGTGAAGCATGTAAAAAGGTGAGATAGTTGGTAATGCATCTAATTAACACATGGATGTATATATATTTGATAACGTATGGTAGTGAAAGACATGTGTAAGGAATGTGTGGAATTTTTATTTTCTTGCTTGGTATATTTACCTATTTTTTGAATACATCCACCTGTTGATCGACATACGAATTGTGTACAATGAATAAGCAAATACACATATCACAAAAAGTAATATAATAATAATAAAATATCATTTTTACGGAGATTATATTATTAGAAACTAATTTTTAAAACAAAAAAAAATCAAATTATTTTGTGTTTTTATATTTTAAGAAATTAAAATTAAAAGAACTAAAAATAAATAACAATAATTAATTAAATTAGATTTGACAAGTAAGAAGATATATGAGAAAATATTTAAGAATATTTAATCTCTCAATTTTCTAAACATGTAAATTAACAAAGAATCCTAATATAATTATCAATCAATTGAATCCAATATAGCATGTATTCCTATTTGAAGTAAATTACATTAGAATCATACATCTCTACCTAGAAACAATGCATGCTATTTAATCAAGATAAACAATTAAATAATTCTCTCAAATATATTTAATTGCCTCTATAGATCAATTGTTGTCCAAATAATTAATAGTATATAAATCAGATTAAATAATATAATTAAATTAAAATCATAATTGGGGCGAAATATTATATCATCACATGTTGAAAATTGGGTTCATAAGATCCCTATATTAATAAATTAACTAGACATAATTTTATTCATAAAGCTTATACTTTTCATGAAGAAATTAAAATTGATAAAGAAAAAAGTAGTAAAAGAAATACATTAATCTCTTGAATTGTAATATCAATCTTCTCTTGAATATCCAATAAAAATTGTGTCTCTTTTTGAACTTTTCTATATTTTTCCCATTTTTAGCTCTAAAAACTAATCAAAACTATGTTAATTACGGCTCTATAAGATTTATGGGGTGATTAGGGGGTTAAATATAGCACAGGTGAAATCTGGACTATCATATCAACTTTAGAACAAGGGTCGAGATCAAAGAAAGCAAAATTAATGGCTCTAGCTAATGGAAGAGCGACATGTGGTACATGGAATTCATTAGGCGGAATTAAAGTACGATGTGTGTCAAGGGAAGACTGGTTGGTCAATGCATACTGAGTCATCTACACATGGTGTGACGTGATTTGTGACTACAGATGGCGTGGCACACGGGTAGAATGGCTAGACGGATCAGGTGAAGATGCATGGCAACCTCGTTAACTAAGCGAGACGTAGTCGAGATCAACACCGTGATGACACGTCGTGAAACACTATGTCACTCTATACATGCTGCTTTGCGTGATTCAACTACTTTGATTGCATGTTGTCCACATGGCTTAATCCTTTAGCGCCTCTGCTTGCGTGGAATACACGTGGCAATTTCTGATTGGTCTTACGTTAAAAATTCATAAAAAATTATAAAAATTATATTTTCATCCCTTTTCTCTATGAAGTTTATATTTTAATATTTTTAACCCTAAAAATAATACTTATTGAATAAAACGAGCAAATATTAAGTAAAAAAAATGCTTTCATAACTCTACTTTCATAGAGTCATCACACCCCCAAACTTAACTCTTTGCTTGTCCTAAAGTAAAGGCAAGTATAATTAAATAAAATAATATAGGTAGTATATTCATAAATATACTTCAATAATACATGTATATTTCATGAAAACTATCCCTCTCAATAGTATTAGAATCCTATGATAAGAAAGTTCACATATTCATCAATCAATGTTTCATCAATACTAGGATATGTAAGGTTTTTGACAAATTAATTTTTGTGTGTGTGCTGCACATGATATCATCCAATGCACATATGAAATCAACCTATATAAGCATACTAATCAATTTAATCTTAGAACAAGTCTTATAAGTCTATTTTTCACATCCTTTTCCACTAATATAAATATACACTTAGCTAAAGATCAATAAGGACTTTACGTGCTTGTAATTTAAGGCTTATGTAGGGGGTCGATAAATGAAGACATTTACTCTTTCTACAACCATCATGCACTTTTTAATTACAATTGAGTTTTAACTTGATATTTTAGTGCACCTTTTCTTATCATTCTTTTCATATTCTTTTATTTCACATGTTTTTTTTCTTTTACTTTTTTGTAATTTTACAACATCCCCAAACTTATTTTCAATTTTATTTTCTTTTTCTTTAGAGGGATAATTGAGTTGTGAGATTTTTTTCTCTCTCTCTTATTTGTATAGGGTGCATTACATTTCACCTCACTCTATAGCATAAAATATGATTGCATGTTTTTCATACAAGCTAAAGGTGCAAGGGTTAAGATAATGCTTATTGGTTAGACATGAAATATGACTTAAAGATATGAAATGTTCTTTGTTAGGCTCAAATGGGTGACTACAGATATTAACAATGGTTAGCTTTAAAGTCTCAATCGATCCAAATAATGCCTAAATTATTTCTCTTGCTAAATACTAATTAGAATTTTGATAAAATAGATTCTAAAATATGGTAGATCTAATCAACTTGCATAACTCATTACAAATTTTCTCTCAATAAGAACAGAAACTCAATCATGAATATGTGAATTAAAATTCGAACCAATCCAATCAAAAATAACAAGCATATCATATGATTAATGTAAGTATCTTAACAAACATGTTACATTTATTATCCTAGTCATGACAACCAATTTTTATCATTAAGTTCATATGTTTCAAATCAAGTATGCTTGCATTTATTTTTCATATATTTATCAATTTCTACCCACATCGTGATTAAAAACATCCTAAAAAAATTATTATAATTTAAAATACATACTAAATACTAAAGTAGAGAATGAAGTTTTCTCCCCCAAACTTAAAATTTCATATTTTTTCCAATGTGAACATATAAATATGAAAAAATAAAAGGAAAGAAATTTCCCTTAGTCTTGGCACACCACATCTGTTGTTGAAACTATTCAATCTTGTTGCGTCATTGCTCTACATATTTATTCACCTATAAAATAAAAATAATAAAAATATAAGTAAAATAATATTATGTTACCTCCCAACTAGCATATCATTTAAGATCCTTGACTAGAAGGTCATATCGAGTCCTAAGGTACATCTCTTTGTGTCCATTTACTTCTGAGTTTGCTCAAAAAGAGTTTGAGTCTTGATTTGTTCAATAATAATTTATGTTATAGTTTAAAAACATGATGCTCAATTCTTTTCTGATGCCATATTTTTGTTATGTTTTTGTACTTTTTGGAATTCTTATAAGCACTCCACCGTAACTCATCCAATTTATGTATTTCCAACATCTTTTTCACCTCTCTATTGAACTATTCTGCTTGCCCACTTGATTGGGGATGATAGGGTAAAGTTGTGAGGTCTAACCTTGGTAGCCCTTCAATAAATGGTTTGAGCTTAAATCATATCTCAAAACTGTCCATAAACACCTTTGATACACACATGAGAGGCGTGTCATCCAAAAAGTTCACACAGTTCACAATATCAACATTTGATTCCATACTTTCAAAGTTAAAATAGGTTGAGTTTTTTTCTGGTGAGTTTGTGTCCTTGTTCATAGCATCATGTGTAACAGTCTTAAATATGGGAAACTCAATATATATTTTTAAGTTATCCTCACAATTAGTAACATTTATATTAAAGTATTCATTAACATTATCAATATGAGGGGGCTCGGTTACTAGCACAACTTCTACCATACCCATGGTCTTTTAATTAACCTACTATCATTTGTAATGTTATTGAAGTGAGTTTGGCTTTACCAATCCCCAATCTCCGGAAGACTGATAATGTCATAAGGTTAATGCTTGAACCTAAGTCATATAATGCTTTCTCAAAGTGGATGTTCCCAATTGTTCAAGGAATGTCAAAGCTACCCAAATCTTTCAGTTTTTGGGGTAGTTTTCTAGAAAGGATGGCACTACAACCTTTAATTAAGGTTATTATTTCATTATCTCCAACCCTCATTTTCTTAAGTAGGAAGTCATATAGAAATTTGGCATAAGAAGGCATTTGTTCAAGTGCATCTACAAACGATATGTTTATGTATAGTTTCTTAAAGACTTCTAGGAATTTTGAAAATTGCGTATTTGACTTTGTGTTTGTAGTCTTTGAGGGAAAAAATGATGGGTTTGTAGTGGTTGCTCTTTTTTGGCCGAATTATTTCCTTTCTATTACTCTATTTTCCCACTAATTCCTCCTTATTCCTCCTCATCTTTTTGACTCCTATGTTCCTCCTCATCCTTTTGAGTCTTAATTTCCTCTTCATCCGTTTGAGTCACATGTTCCTCCTCTAAAGTTTTACCATTCCTAAGGCTATGGCATTGTAACGCTCCTTACCTTCTCTTCTTGGGTTTATAATTGTGTTGCTTTAAAGGTTACCTTAAGGCATTTGGATTATAGCCTGGGAAATTTGCCTCATTTAAGTCTCTAAATTTTGAATTGAAGCCTTTTGAATGGACACTTTGTATTTACTGATTGTATGAAGTCTTTCACCATCCTCATTAAAGCATTTGTATTATCTTCAATAGGTGGCTTCTTTTCTTGGGCTTGTGATTGTTGTGGTTGTTGGAAACCAGGTGGTGTAAATGATTTATGGTTGAATTGATTACCGCCTTAATTGTTGTTATTCCAAGAGAAACTTAGATTTTGTCTCCATCTTGGGTTATTGTTTCGGTTCACATTACCCATATAGAATGCTGATTCAGGATTATATGGACAATTATCAAACAAATGGGATCTACCACAAAACACATAAGACACTTTTGAATCTTAGACCTTGTTTATACTCGTTAGCGAGTTTTTAGCTTTCAATAGATTCACAAAAGATGTCACTTGAGTTGTAAGTGTCGTGACATTATTCACCTCATGCATTCCAGCTACTCTTTTGGTGACTAGCATTCTATCCATTGGCCATTGATAGTTATTGCCATCCATTTTCTCAAGTAAATCATAAGCTTGATTGTAATATTTGGCTAGCAAATCTCCATTAACGGATACATCAACAATGGTTCTTGTTTGAGCATTGTGACCATTGTATAAAGTCTCCATTAACGTATAAATATTTTCCTTCATATTATTGATAGAAGGTAATGTAATTTCTAAGCTTCACATACTTTGTTGGTGGGAAATATTTCATCAAGAATTTTTCGACCAAATCATTCCAATTACTAATGGAATCAGGTGGCAAAGAGTTTAGCCAAGCTCAAGCATGGTCTTGTAAAGAGTAAGGGAACAATCTAAGCCAAAATGTCTCTTCATTTCATTGTTGGTAATTCGTTAAATTGTCCAACTATTTATAGTATTTGAAGCATTACTCTTTTAGTTCAAGCTGATTAGCTTGAATGTTTGGCCTTGTAATACTTGGATTCAACCCTTCCAACATAGGTCTTGCATATTCATTTATAGCTCTATTACTATCATCCAACAAATGTATTTGGTTGTTTAAATTTAGCTCATTATTGTTTATTTCTAATGGATTAGCCATTTTTTCTACTTGGGTGACAACTTCTAATTTTCTTATTGATCTCAAAGTATGCACGATTTTGGGATCTAAAAGTAAAATTTCTTCATTACAGACTCTACTCTTGCAATAGACTCAATTATGCTTCTTATAGCATTAAAAGATATGTCTAAATTAAAAATAAATAAGTAAATAAAAATAAATAACTAAAGAAATTTAAATAAAGAAAAATTAATTAAGAAAATAACTAAAATAAAATAAAAAATTAATTTCTAATATTTATAATACCCGACAATGGTGCCAAAAACTCGATCGATACACGAATTGTGCGCAATGGATAAGCAAATATATGTATCGCAACAAGTAATATAAAAATAAGAAAATACTATTTTCACGGAGATTATATTATTATAAAATAATTATTAAAAAAAATAAAAATATTTTTTTTTGTGTTTTTATATTTTAAGAAAACAAAATTAAAAGAAATAAAAATAAATAGTAATAATTATTTAAATCAGATTTGATAACTAAGAAGATATATAAGAAATTATTTAGAAATACTTAATCCCTCAATTTTCTAAACATGTAATTCACTAAAACTCTTCTAATATAATTATTTATCAATTACATGGTCAATTGAATGTAATATAACATGTATTTCTATCTCAAGTAAACTACACACCATATAGTAATTCACTTAATCACACTCTCATGTCAATTAAATTGCATACTACTGATTAAGTTTATCAATTATGGATCACATACATAAGAGTAATACATATCTACCTAGAAATAATGCATGTTATTTATTCAAGACAAACAATTAAATAATTCTCTTAAATCTATTTAATTGCCTCTATAAATTAATTGTTGGCCAAACAATTAATAATATATAAATCAGATTAAATAATATAATTAAATTAAAATCATTGGGAAAAAATATTAGATCATCACATGTTGAAAATTGGGTTCATAAGATCTCTAGATTAATAAACTAAATAGACACAATTTTTTTCTTCATAAAACTCATATTTTTCATAAAGAAATACATAAAAATTGACAAATAAAAGAGTAAAAGAAGAAATACAATCAATCTCTTGAATTTTAGTACCAATCTCCTCTTAAATATGCACCAAAATTGTTTCTCCTTTTGAATTTTCTATATATATTTTTCTTTTTAGCTCTAAAACTAATGCAAACAATGTTTACTATGGCTCCTTAGGATTTGTGGGGTGATTAGGGGGTTAAATATAGCTCAAGTAGAATTTAGATTACCAGATCAACTTCAGATAAAAGGGTTGAGATCCAAAACAACCAAAATTAATAGCTCCATCTAATAGGAGAGCTACAAGTGGTACACGAAATTCACTAGGCTAATTATAGCACGACATGTGGGATGGAAATATTGGTTTACTCAACGCATACTGAGTTAGCTACATGGGTACAACATGATTTGTGGTTACGAATGGCATGGTGCATGGGTGAAATGGCTAAAGGAATCAGGTGAAGATGCATAGCGACCTCGTTGACCAAGCGAGATGTAGTTTTGATTAACACCGTGTTGACACGTGGTGAGGTACTGCGTCTCTCTATACATGCAGCTTTACACGATTCACATGTTTTGATTTCATGTCATCCATGTGACTTGATTCGTCATTGTCTTTGCTTGTGTGGCATCCATATGGCAGATTCTGATTGGTCATGTGTAAAAAATCCAGAAAAAATAAAAAAAAATCCCAAAAAAATTTCACTATAAAGTTAATACATTAATATTTTAACCCCAAAAATACTACTTATTAAATAAAATATGTAAATATTAAGCAAAAAAGTGCATTGATTACTCTACTTCTATAGAGTCATCACTTGTCAAATAAAAATCATAAAAAATCCATAAAAATCTTTGAAATTTTTCAAAAAATCTAAAAGATCCAGATTTTTCAATAAATACAAAGTAAACTTGTTATAATATATATATATATATATAAAAGAATTTATATATAAAAATTGGTATAAAATAATACTTATCACTCGACTAATAGAGGTATTTGTGGTTTTATCTCTATCAGAGTTGTATATATTTTATTACTTGGTGGATTTGTTTGCTATAGAGTGATTTTCATAAGAAATTGGAGGATGTTACCACGTAAATAGGGGATATATGTGGGTCTACCTTGTTAAATGATTATATTTGAATGATAAACTTTGTTATGAGTCTTAATATTGTATGTTACCATATAAGGATTAGGATTCTTATTGGAAAACTACTTATTTCTTTTTAGTATACTTTACTTTCTATTTGTCTAGGTTGTGAATATATTTTCTATATGCATAAATAAATAGGATGTCTAAGATAATTACCACTATTGTTATTTTCTATTTATTTGCTACTTGTTGGACGAATCCTTTAAGAGTGAGTATCTTCTTACTCTGGTTGTGTATTGGGTCTCAGGCTCTTTCAATTAGTATCAGAGCATGTATACCCTTTTTGAGCTTAACTACATTGGTGTTGATCCTTTCCCCTTTCTTTATGTTTAATTCTATTAATCTCTTATGAAGAATGATGTGGAAGGCTTGGTTAGTGAGCCTCCTCAATTCAATGGCTTGTGTTTTTTTACTAGAGATCTCAAATGTGTTCCTACTTGAAATCTTCAAACAATAATGTTTGGTCTTTAATTAAGAATGGTTCGACATTCCTTGCGCACATTACAAAGGTTGGTGTTGTTGAACCCAAACCCATTGCTACATAGAACAAATAGAAGCTTCGTCTTAGCAATCTAAATTGTTAAGGATTACATCTTCTCATTAATTCTAATCTCAAAGTCACTAATTCTAAGAGCCTTCTTGGAAAATAAATATGATGTGGTTCTTTTTTCAGATGGATGTGTTTACTCTATAAAAGATAGTGTTTGCTACTTCTGATTACTTTGCTCTAATGGATTCCCACTAAGAAACTATCTCTTCTAACTCTTCATATTGGAAAAATGCAAGTGATAGTGATAAGTTTTCTCTTCAAGAATCTTATGACCAACTTGTGTATGAAAAAAGTTAAAGAAAGTTATGCCCAAGATTCACAATAATATAACTCAAAAGGATAAGGAGCATTTGGGCCTTTATGGTGAATTGCTTAATCTTTCCATAGATAGTGAAAAAGGAAGTGAACAACTTGACGATGAAGTTTGATAACCACATTAAATCACTTCAAATTCTCCTTCGTGATAATAAGAAGTGTCTCACTCAAGTAAGTGAGCTTGAAAAGACAATCTAGGATAGAGAATTTGAAGCCTTTAAAGGTCAATATACTATAGAGTCCTTGTCTTATAATTATGATGTTATCTCTAAATTTAAGAAAAATGTATGCATCTTAAAAGATGAAAAGGCTTTTCTTGAGTTTTTATTGGATGATTGCGATACTGAATTGAATAAGCTTCAAGCATATGCTGATGTTGATACTACAAAAGTCAAATTTCTTGAATCAAACTTACTAGAAAAACATGAAATGGCTAAGACTCTTTACTTTAAGTAGTGGACTCTAAGAAAAAAATTAAAAAAAATTATGAAGTTTTTCAAAAGTGGTCTATTGGGAATACTTGTTTCGACAAGTTGTTAAAACTTAAGGATACTCCCTATACTACAACTGTTATTTAGGAACCTTTTCCTATTGTTGAGATTTTCGAATATGAGAGCACTATTGATCCTTTGAGTGTGTAGAGCTTATCTCTCTCCTATATTTGACAACTATGGCTTCTTCTCTCCCTCTAAATTTCATAAATATTCTCCAGTCTATGATAGGAATATGTTGAGTCATATAAAAGAATTGTTGAATCTTTTTGCCACTTTGATTAATGAAGTTGTGTTTTTGCAAAATAAAGCAACTGTTCTTTTCAAAGAGTTTAAGTCCTCCCTTTGTAATACTCTTGATTATCAGAATCTCAATTGTAATGTGGTCCATACTTCCATAAAGGCTCAAGCATCCAATTATAGTGGATGCTTCTGACACATAACTAAAGACAAATCCTTCTTCACCAAACTAATTCTCACTAATGATGGATTAGTTTCTTTTGGTGATGGAAATAAGGAATTAATTTATGGTAGTGGATCTATTAATGCTCTTTGAATTCTTGAACTCAAGGATGCTCTTTACATGGTAGGACTCAAGGCTAATCTCATCAACATTAGCCAAATAAGTGATAACAAGTACACGATCAAGTTCACTCAAAAGGATTGCATTGTTTGTGATGTTTCAAGAAATAATCTGGTCAAAGACACAAGATCAAAAGACAACTATTATTGCATAGGTAGTCCTCCTAAGAAGGTGTGTAACAAGTTGAGTCTGAATGTTGAAGAAATTTGGCATTAATGGTTAGGTCACATTGACTAAAAATTGTTGAAAAAAATTCCAAGCCTTAAAATTGTTAGAGATCATTCAACTAATTCTAATCTTCCTAAACATATGTGTGATCATTGTCAATTGGGAAGAAAAATAAGAGCCAGCATAAGAAGAATCAACATCTGTCTACCATAAGACCTCTTCAACTTTTTCATATGGATCTAACAAGTTCTTTACAACCTGCTAGCATTGTTGGGAGAAATTATATCTTGGTAATTTTTGATGATTTCTCTAGATATACATGGGTTTTGTTTCTAAGAGAAATAATCAAAGCTTTTGATAAGTTTAGAACTCTCTACATCAAACTACAAAGTGAGAAATTTAAGTCCATTAGTACCATCATCAAAATAAGGAGTGACCATGGAAAAGAATTTGTTTTAGTTCCTTTTGTGATGAAATAGGTGTTAAACATGACTTTTCAGCTTCTAAGATCCCTCAATAGAATGGTATAGTTGAAAGGAATACTAAAGTTATCCAAGAGATGGCTAGGGTCATATTGACCAATAAAAACTTGGAGAAGCATTTTTGGGCTAAAACTATTAATGCCGCTTGTTATATGCTGAATCATTGCTTCTTAAGGCCTAGGACTTGTCAATCTTTGTATGAACTTATGCATGGAAATAAATCTAATGTTAAGCACCTTTATGTGTTTGGAAGTAAGGTACACTATGATTGAAAGAATATTTTACACACACTACGAGGTTTGTTTCTTAGTATACATGCAAGGTTATGAGTGATGATTTTTTGGTTCGATTCTGGTATGGGTATTTATGAACAATTACTTGGTAATTTTCGGATAAAAAAATGGGATTTTTGTACACCTTAATAGGGCCCTTGTTGTATTCCCTTATTGATGGGGCCATGATTAAGTTGATTGGCCATTGGTGATTTTTTATAAATACTCCATCTTAATTGTGGCATTAATTAGAAAATCCTACTAAAATTCTATCAATTCAAATTTCATCTTCACTAATTATCTTGAATGTGTTTCGATAATTATAATACATTTTATGTGAGTCTAAAATAGCGTGGTTTGCTATTTCATGAAGTTTGTGAGAATAACACTTTAAGAATGGTTTGGGCTATATTAGTGGTTGAATGTAATTCCCAATTTGGTTGTGCACAATGTGTGGTTGAATGTGTTTCTTATATTGGTAGTTGATAGTTCATGGTTGAAGGTGGTCTTCGCATTTGATTGTTCACATAATGCACTTTATTGATATTCTGTTACTAATCACACTATATTGAGTAGTGTTGGTTTTAGAGAAAAGTTAGGTTTTTGTGTCGGACTAAGCCGTTACAGAGGCAAGAAGCGATGGTAGCAATAGGTAGTTTGGATGAAGGTCTCAATTGATAGAGGTATTGGTGGTTTTATTTCTATCAATGTTATATCTCTTTTATTATTTAGTGAATTGTTTGCTACCAAATAGTTGTTATAAGTAACTCAAGGATGTTATCACATAGATAGGAGTTCTATCTTGGTTTACCTTGTTAGATGATTGTGTTTGAGTGATATGCTTTGTTATGATTACAATAAGAGTCAATATTCTATGTTACCACATATAGGATTTGGACTCTCATTAGAAAATTGCTTATTTTGTTTAGTATGTTTTACTTCTTATTTGTGTAGTTTGTGAATTGATAACTCTATAAAAGAAGAGTCATTAGCATATTTTTCTATTTAATATTTACTTATTTTATTTAATAAAAAGTATTTTTATGGCCAAAAATATAAAAATATAAACTTTTTAGGGAAAAGGGGTGAAAATATAATTTTGGAAATATTTTGTGATTTTTTTGGGATTTTATGAATTTTTAACGTAGAGAAGTTGACTCGGCAAGCCATACAAGTAGGAGCAGCAAATTATGTTATGCCATGTGTGAGAAGGATGAACCGCTCATCACATGTCAGCACGACGTTCAATCCGAGTTCCAAGATTGGTTAACCCAATCTACCACGTGTCAACATTAGATTGCATGATGTGTTACACCCGTGCGCCACACCAATCATTTATGCGAATCACGTTGTGCCACGTGGTGCTGACTCAACGAGCATTGACTATGACTGATTTCTCCTACCACGCATCATACTCTGATTCACTCAGTGAATTCTTGATGCCACATGTCACGCTGTGATTGACTAATGTTGTCATTGTTGCTTGTTTTGATCGTAACCCTTGATGTGAATCTTCTCTAACAGTTCAGATTGCACCTAAGCAATATTTAAGCCCCTAATCACTCCATAAACCCTAAGTGGCCTTAATTAGCATAATTTTGGTCAATTTTTGGAGCTAAAAAGAGAAAATATGAGCTTTATGAGATACAATTTTTATTTCTTCTTCTACTCTTTTCTTTATCAATTTTTATGTCTTTCTTTATGAGATACAATTTTGGTGCAGATTCAAGAGCATATTAGCACTACAATTCAAGAGATTGATTGTATTTCTTCTTATACTCTTTTCTTTATCAATTTTTATGTCTTTCTTTATGAAAAATATGAGCTTTATGAACAATTATATGTAGTTAATTTATTAATCTAGGGATCTTATAAACCTAATTTTCACCATGTGATGATCTAATATTTTACCCCAATTATAATTATAATTTAATTATATTATTTAATCTGATTTGTATGTTATTAATTGTTTGGCTAACAATTTATCTATAGAGGCAATTAAATAGATTTGATAGAATTATTTAATTGTTTGTCTTGATTAAATAACATGCATAGTTTCTAGGCATAGATGTATAATTCTTATGTATGTGATCCATAATTGATGAACTTAATGAGTAGTATGCAATTTAATTGACATGAGAGTGTGATTAAATTAATTATTATATGGTGTGTAGTTTACTTGAGAAAGGAATACATGCAAGGATAGATTCAATTGATCATGTAATTAATTGATAATTAATTTGAGGGATTTTAGCGATTCACATGTTTAGAAAATTGGGGGATTAAGTATTCCTTGTTATTTTCTCATATATATTTTTTGTTACCAAATTTGATTTAATTAATTATTGTTATTTACTTTTAGTTATTTTAAATTTGCTTCCTTAAAATATAAAAACACAAAAAAATTGATTTTTATTTTTTAGCTTTAAAAATTAGTTTATAATGAAATAATCTCTGTAGGAACGATATTTTCTTATCATTATATTACTTATTGCGATACGTATACTTGCATATTTATTGTGCATACTTCGTGTGCGGCGATCAATTTTTTGGTGTCGTTGTCGGGAATTATAAATATTATAAATTAATAATTTTTATTATTATTTTTATTATTTTTCTTAATTTATTTTTCTCTACTCTAATTTTAATTTACTTATTTTCTTTTACTAACTTATTTATTAATTTTAGTTAATTTATTTATTTGTTTTAACTTTAATTTATTTATTTAGTTGTTTATTTTTTTAATTTAAATTTATTATTTATTTTCAATTTAGACACATCTTTTAGTGTTATTAGAAGCATAGAGTAGAAAATGGCTAACAATAATTATTAATGGTTAATGAACGAAATTATAGCCACAGGAAGAGTAGGTGGAATGCATGAGGTAAATGATATCATGGCACTTACAACTGAAGTGTCATATTTGGTAAATCTTTTAAAGGTTCAAAACTCACTATCGAGTATAAACGAGGTCTAAGATTCAAGAGTGTCGTGTGTGTTTTGTGATGAAGCCCATTTGTTTGATAATTATACATATAATCTTGAATCGGTATTTTATGTAAGTAATGTGAAGCAAAACAATGATCCATACTCAAACGCATATAACCCAGGATGGAGACAACATCCAAATTTCTCTTGGAATAACAACAATGAGGGTGGTAATCAATTCAACTATCAATTATTTCCACCACCTAGTTTCCAACAACCATAACAATTACAAGCCCAAGAAAAGAAGCCACCTACTAAGGACAATATAAATTCCTTAATGGGGATGATGAAATACTTCATCCAATCATTTAATACAAAAGTGTTAACTTAAGAAGCTTCAATTCAAAATTTGGAGAACCAAATGAGGCAACTTACTTAGGCTATAAGTCAATGGCCTCAAGATAACCTTCAAAGTGACACAATTGTAAACCCAACAAGAAAATGTAAGGACTATTACAACACCATATACTTGAGGACTAGTAAAAATTTAGAGGAGAAACATGGTACCCAAAACAATAATGAGGAACTAGAAACTGAAAAGGATGAAGAGGAAATATAGGATAAAGAGAGTACTGAAAAAGAGAATCCTCTACAAACCCACTATTCCTTTCCCTCAAACACTATAAAAGCAAAAGTCAGATACGTAGTTTTCAAATTTTTTAGAAGTCTTCAAAAAGTTTCCCATAAACATACCATTTGTAGAGGCACTTGAACAAATGTCGTCTTATGCCAAATTCATGAAGGATATACTATAAAAAAATGAGGCTTGGAGATCATGAAACAATAACCTTGACTAAAGGTTGTAGTGCCATCCTTATAGAAAAATATTACAAACGGAAAGATCCAGGTAGTTTTGACATCCTTTGCACTATTGGGAACATCCGTTTTGGCAAGACACTATGTGACTTGGGTTCTAGCATTAACCTTATGCCATTATCGGTCTTCAAGAGATTAGGAGTTGGTAAATAAAAACCCACTTCGGTAACATTACAAATGATAGATAGATCGATTAAGAGACCTCGGGGTGTGGTAGAAGATTTGCTAGTAAAAGTAGACATTCATTTTTCCAGCTAACTTCATTGTGCTATATATGGAAGAGGACTGTGAAATTCCTACCATACTTGGTTGTCCATTCTTAGCAACCGAAAGGTCACTCATCGATGTACAAAAAGGTGAGCTTACAATGAGAGTGCAAGATGAACAAGTAATATTTAATATTTTTAAAGAATCTGAACCCCCAGATATTGATAATGCTAATGAATGTTTAAAGATAAATGTTATTGATTATGGGAATAACTTGAAAGAATCTGTTGAGTCTTCCACACCTAAGAATGTTACACATGATGCTATGAACAAGGACATAAACTCACCAAAAAGAAACTCAACTTATTTTAACTTTGAAAGTATGGCATCGAAGGTTAATATTGTGGACTCTGTGAACTTTTTGGAGTATGTGCCTCTCGTGTGTGTATGAAAGGAAATTATGGAAAATTTTGAGATAGGATCTAAGCTCAAACCATTAACTAAAGAGCCACCAAGTTTAGACCCTATATTTTTACCCTCCTTTCCCCAATCAAGTATGAAAGTGAAAGAGTCCAATGTAGAGGTGAAAAAGCTATTAGAAATACATAAATTGGATGAGTTATGATGAAGTGCTTATAAGAATGCCAAAAATTTCAAAAAGAAAACAAAAATATGGCATAAGAAGAGAATTGAGCACCATATTTATAAACCAAAACATAAGGTATTATTGAACAAATCAAGACTCAAACTGTTTCCAGGAAAACTCAAAAGTAAATAGACACAAAGGAATGTGCCTTAGAACTTGATATGACCGTCTACTCAAGGATGTTAAATGTGACGTTGGTTGGGAGGCAACCCAATGTTATTTTACTTATTTTTTCATTGTTTTTGTTTTGTAGGTGAATAAATGTGGATAACAATGACACAACAAGAATGAGCATTTTAGTGAAAGATGTGGTGTGCCATGATTAAGGGAGTTTTCTTTTCTTTTCATATTTATATATGCATATTGGGGACAATGTGTAATTTAAGTTTGGGGGAGGAACCTTTATTCTCTATATATTTTTTTTACCATGCATTTTAAATTTTTAGGGAATTTTTTATTTTATTTTTAGGATGTTTTTAATCATGATTTGGGTAGAAATTGATAAATATATGGAAAATAAATGCATGCATGATTAATATGAAACATATAAACTCAATGATATAAATTGGTTTTCATGATTAGGATAACAAATGTAACATATTTGTTAAGATATTTACATTAATCATGTGATATGCTTACTAGTTTTGATTGGATTGATTCAAATTTTTATGCATGTGTTCATGATTGATTTTTGTATTTTTATTGAGAGAAAATCTGTAATAATTTGTGTGACTCAATGAGATCTACTAAGTTTTAGAATCTATTTGATCATCCCTTGAGGTGAAATCCTAAATAGTATTTAGCAAGAGAAATGATTTAGGCCTTATTTGGATCAATTGAGTCTTTCAAGCTAACCATTTCTAATATCTTTAGTCACCCATTTGAGCCTAACAAAGAACCTTTTATATCTTTAAGCCACATTTAATGCCTAACTAGTAAGTATTACCTTTATTCTTGCACCTTTATCTTGTATGAAAAAGAAAAAAAATGCAATCATGTATTGTGTTTTAGAGTAAGGTGAAATGTAATGCACTTTATAAAAAAGAAAAAAAATAAAAGAAAAAACTCACAACATAATTATCCCTATAAAGAAAATAAAATAGAATTTAAAATATATTTGGGGGTGTTGTGAAGCTATAAAAAATGTGGAAAAAAAGAATATGAAAAGAATGTCAAAAGAGGGTGCATTGAAATACTGAGTTAAAGCTCAATTGCAATTAAAAAGTACATGATGAATAAAAAGAAAGCTAAGGTGTGGAAAGAGCCTAAGTGTCTTCATTTATCGACCCTCCACCTAAGCCTTACATTACAACCATGTAAAGTCCTTATTGATCTTTAGCTAAGTGCATATTTATATTAGTGGAGAGAGATGTGAAAAATAGACATATAAGACTTGCTCTAAGATTGAATTAATTAGCATACTCATATAGGTTGATTTCATGAGTGCATTGGATGATATTATGTGCAGCACACACATACACACGAATCAATTTGTCAAAAACCATGCATATCCTTATATTGATGGAATGTTGATTGATGAATATGTGAACCTTCTTATCATAAGATTGTACGAATTTTGAGAGAGATAGTTTTCGTGAAATATGCATGTACTAATAGAAGTATATTTATGAATATAATACCCAAGTTATTTTATTTAGTTATACTTGGCTTTACTTGAGAACAAGCAAAGATTTAAGTTTAGGGGTGTGACGACTCTATGAAAGTAGAGTTATTCTCGCACTTTTTTACTTAATATTTACTTGTTTTATTTAATAAATAGTATTTTTAAGGACAAAAATATTAAAATATAAACTTTTTAGTTAAAAGGTGTGAAAATATAAATTTGGGAATTTTTCTGAATTTTTAACACAAGGCCAATCAAGAGTTGCCACGTGGCATGCCGTGCAAGTAGAGGAGTTGACTGGGAAAGCCACACATATTCCACGCAAGTAGGAAAAACAAATCATGTTATGCCATGTGTAAGGAGGATGAATCGCTCGCCACCTATCTGCATGGCGTTCAATCCGAGTTCAGAGATTGGTTAACCCGATCTACCACGTGTCGACACCTAGTTGCTTGACATGTTCCACTCGTGCGTTGTGTGGTGCTGACTCAGCGAGGATTGACTCTAATCAATCTCCCCTACCACACATCATGCTCTGATTTTCCTAGTGAATTCTTGATGCCACTTGTCGTAGTGATTGGCTGGTGCTATCATTTTTGCTTGTTTTGATTGTAACCCTTGATCTGAATTTGATTTGACGGTTTAGATCGCAGTTGAGCAATATTTAAGCCCCTAATCATTCTATAAACCCTAAGTGGTCTCAATTAGCTTAATTTTGGACAATTTTTGGAGCTAAAAAGAGAGAAAAATATGAGCTTTATGAACACAATTATGTATAGTTAATTTATTAATCTAGGGATCGTATGAACCCAATCTTCACCATGTAATGATCTAATATTTTACCCCAATTATAATTTTAATTTAATTATATTATTTAATCTGATTTATATACTATTAATTGTTTGGCCAACAATTTATCTATAGAGACAATTAAATAGATTTGAGAGAATTATTTAATTGTTTGTCTTGATTAAATAACATGCATAGTTTCTAGGTAGAGATGTATAATTATTATGTATATGATCCATAATTGATGAACTTAATGAGTAGTATGCAATTTAATTGGCATGAGAGTGTGATTAAATTAATTATTATATGGTGTGTAGTTTACTTGATAGAGGAATACATGCTAGGATAGATTCAATTGATCATGTAATTAATTCATAATTATATTGGGGGATTTTAGCGATTCACATGTTTAGAAAATTGGGAGATTAAGTATTTCTAGTTATTTTCTCATATATCTTTTTTGTTACCAAATTTGTTTTAATTAATTATTGATATTTACTTTTAGTTTGAGATTATTACTACTATTGTTATTTTCTATTTTTTGCTTCTTATAGGGACGAGTGTATTAGAAATCAGTATCTCATTACTCTGGTTACATACCAAGTCTCAGACTCTTTCAAATGTAATATAAAACTTAGGATGGAGAAGATTTGTAAAGAGTCCTAAAGTTATTGTTGTGTCTATTATGAGAGAATTTTATGCTAATATGCCATAATTTGTTAATGATAGGATTATGGTAAGGGGGATTTTTGTACGTTTTAGTGCATTCATCATTAATTTTTACTATGATATGAAGGATATAACTTAAGGGGGTATAAGGCTTATTTAGAGCATATAGATTATGAAGAAGTATTAGAGAGCTTAACATTAAGTGGAGCAAAGTGGGATATTACAAACGGAAAGCATAAATAATTTGATGCTAAAGAATTAATAAACATATCTAGTGTTCAACAATATTTATTCTACACTAAATTGATGCCAACTAAGCATTATAGTACAACTAATAAAGAAAGGGCTCTATTACTCTTTGCAATCCAAAATTCTAAAAGCATTAAGGTCGGGGTAAGTATTAATCAAATAATAAGGTTGACAATGAATAATCATCGAATTAATTGTTTCTTTTCATAACTTATTACAACACTTTGTGCTAGAGTTGGGGTGAGAATTCCTACTGATGATATTCTATTTCAACTCGATGACCTATTAACCTTGGCATATATGGCAAGCCTCACAAGTGGAACTATAGCTTTCCAAGCCAACAAAAAAGCCTCTTATTCAAGGACACCTTTAAAGGATAGGTTTGATAAGTTACAAGAAAATGTTGATAAAGTGGAGGCTTATCAAACACAACAATAAGAGTGGCTCAATAGACATATGTGTTTTCAATTTAATTATATGAATACTATCTATGACATGCAATAGTTGCAATTTGCTCAATCTAGTTACTACTGTAGTAGTTAGGGGGAGCATCAGAGTATCTAGGTGACAACTTTATCTTTAGGCCACCAAAAGTAATTGAAGAAGACACACCAGAGGACATAAAGGACTAGAGCTCCACAATCTTAGTTATTTATTTGATTTTCCAGTTTGCAATTTAGTTTTTTTTTCTTTCATTTTATTTTCATTTTTTTATTTTCATTATTTTTTAATTATTAGTATTTGATATAATTTTTCTTTTATTTTAGAATTCTGTTATGTATTTTGTTGGGCATCTTAACTCTAGTTTGATGATGTAATATTTTTGAGTTATATTTTAATTCTTAATGCTTATTAGCACTAATACATATAATGAGCTGAGAATATGAACCCAATGTTGAAAATTCCACATTTCACCATTACTAGCAAGGTAACTTTTCTTTCTCTCTCTTCTATTAAGATACATCAGGGAAAACTAAGATTTTAGATTAGGGGTGAGAAATTTTGTAAGTTTTTATGTGAGTGTTAGCGATACTTGTGAATAAAACATATAATTTTCATTTTCATATACAGGTGTGTCTTAGAAGATTTTTTTTAAGCCGAAGAAACTATTAAGCCTCAACGGTCACATATCTAGTATATTTATATTTCCATGCACGTTAGGTTGCATATTAGACATAATAGAGACAAAGTGAAAATAAGCCACTCAATCGATCGAGTAATCACTATATTGATTAAGTAATATAAATTGAGTAAATTAATTTTAACACATGATTAGATCAATCAAGAGATTTACTCGATGGATCAAGGACTAGATCTATCAAATTAAATCATTAGATCAATTTACTTCTTGAATAATTAATTAAATATTGATTTGATCAATCGAGACTACATTTGATTGATCGACCAATGTACTCAATCGATTAAACATTTGGTTAGATTAATTAAGCAGCCAGCTATCTTATTTTAAAACGTATTTCTATTATAATTTGGATTAAATTTTTATTGTATTATCCTTATTTCTTAAATGTGTTTTAACTGATTTTATAGACAATATGATAATTTTACTTTAACCTAATGTGCTTCAAAATATTCTATAAATACAAAGCTAAGCATACATTTGAAACTAACCACACAAGAGATATTGTGCTTATTTTCTTCATATTTTATTCTCTTTCTTGTTTTGCAAACATAAGATCATAATTCATTAGCCTTCTTTATTTATTTAATCTATCAAGCATTGGTAGTTGTATTTGATTGATTAATAATCCTATTTGATTTATGATATTTTAATCAAATGTTCTTATAATTTCTTTTTTATTTTTGTTCTTGAATTATTGGATCACATAATTTTATGTATCATATCATAATTATTTGGTTTGATTATTTATCTTTAAAGAAGTTATCTTTATTGAACTTATGATTCAACTGATTGTTCTAGAGTTACTTGTTATTTTCGATCTATTTGATATATTGTTTAAATCAACTAGTTAGGACTGATCATTATTGAATATACTCTAAGACATATATTTGTATTTGTGTTTATGTACTAATTTTTCAGGTGATAGTAGAGCGAGTTCGATTAACTTGTTCAACTTGAGTTTGTTGGAACACTTGTCCAAATTTGAACGCTTATCTTGTAGAGACTATGATGTAAGTAGCTGCTTGTAAGTAGCTTGCTTGGGGACATTACTTGGGTGGTTAGTTTGAGTCCTAGACTTGTAATTAGATAGTTATTTTTCATAGTGGATAGCTAGGTGGTCCGATAAAACGGTAATTTTTCTCTTAGGTCATCGGTGTGGCTTAGTTGTTTTCGCCTAAAAATCTCATGTGTTGATATTTTTTTTTTGTATTACTTTACGTACATGTGATTGGTTATTTGGCCACTTACAAAATTTTAATTTACCATACTTCTACTGACTAGATAATTAGATCCATAACTAAATGAACTTTTGATTGATATCAGAGCTAATCACTAGATACACGTAGTGTGCCTAACACCTTATTATGAGTTATTTTATTGAGGGTGATATTTTAGATAATGAGGAAAGTGATGCTGAATTTCTATTCAATAAATTTAATGCAAATAGTCTTGATGAATTACTTTTTGATTTAGTTGGAAGTAAGAGATAAAAGGATAAGTTACTTGTAGAAATAACTAAATTAAATGATGAACTTAAATCCCTTGAAATAAACTCCTCAATTATAGAAAAAGAAAAAAAATTGAAATGTTTGAACGTATGTTTTGAATTCAAGTCTTGCAGATCTTAAACAGGAAAATAAGAATATGATGTAGGAACTTAAACAGTCATAAGAAGCTGTGAAGAGGTAAACCATTAGAGTTAAAAGGATAAACAAAATTCTAGATTATGGAATACTTATGACTTTATGAAAGTAGAGTCATTAGCACACTTTTTTACTTAATATTTACTTGTTTTATTCAATAAATAGTATTTTTAGGGTAAAAAATATTAAAATATAAACTTTTTAATGAAAAGGGGTGAAAATATAATTTTTGGAGTTTTTTGGAATTTTTATAGATTTTTTTATGAATTTTTAACGTAGAGATAATCAGGAGCTACCATGCAAGCACAGGAGCTGACTAGGCAAGCCACGAGGATGCCACGCAAGTAGAGACAATGAATCATAGATTTCCTCATGTGAGGAGGACGAACTACATGCCATATGTTAACACGATGTTCAATTCGAGTTTGGAGATCGGTCAAACAGCACTGCCACGTGTTGTCACCCGATTTCTCCCCATGTTCCATCCGTGCCCCACGCCATCCATTACTACGAATCATGCTATGTTGTTTGTCGCTGACTCAGCAAGCGTTGACTCAGACCGGTCTCTCTACTATGCGTCGTGCTTTGATTCGCCCAGTGTATTCCATGTGCCACGTATTGTGCTATGATTGGCTAGCATTGCTAATTTTGCTTGTTTTGATCTCAACCCTTGATCTAAAGCTAATTTGATGGTCTAGATTGCACCTAAGCAATATTTAAGCCCCCAATCACCCCATAAACCCTAAGGGAGCATCATTAGCATAATTTTGGTCAATTTTTGGAGCTAAAAAGAGAAAAAAAAAATACAAAAAAATTCAAAATGAGATACAATTTTGGTGCAGATTCAAGAGCATATTAGCACTACAATTCAAGAGATTGATTGTATTTCTTCTTCTACTCTTTTCTTTATCAATTTTTATGTCTTTCTTTATGAAAAATATGAGTTTTATGAACACAATTATGTATAGTTAATTATTAATCTAGAGATCTTATAAACCCAATTTTCACCATGTGATGATCTAATATTTTACCCCAATTATAAGTTTAATTTAATTATATTATTTAATATTATTTTTATGCTATTAATTGTTTGGCCAATAATATATTTATAGAGGCAATTAAATATATTTGAGAGTATTATTTAATTGTTTGTCTTGATTAAATAACATGCATAGTTTCTAGGTTGAGATGTATAATTCTTATGTATGTGATGCATAATTGATGAACTTAATGAGTAGTATGCAATTTAATTGGCATGAGAGTGAGATTAAATTAATTACTCTATGGTGTGTAGTTTACTTGAGAGAAGAATACATGCTAGGTTAGATTCAATTAATTGATAATTATATTGAAGGGATTTTAGTGATTCGTATGTTTAGAAAATTGGGAGATTAAGTATTCCTAGATATTTTTGCATATATCTTCTTAGTTACCAAATTTGATTTAATTAATTATTTCTATTTACTTTTAGTTATTTTAATTTTGCTTCTTTAAAATATAAAAAAAAATTATTTTTTTAGTTGTAAAAATTAGTTTCTAATAAAATAATATCTATAGGAACAATTTTTTCTTATCATTATATTACTTGTTGTGACATATATTTGCATATTCATTGCACACAATTTGTATGGCGATCAAATACCAGTTGGAGATAAGATAAGATTAGGATATGTATATGAGGATTCTACGTCATCATCTTCAAAAACGATTGAGTTTGTAAAACCATTGAACCCTTTTTTTTCACAGGCTACACATATAGCTTTAACATTAAAAACTACATTTGTAAGGTCTTTTAACCATACTCTTATTGTTACTCATTATACATAGAGAACAATTGCACCTATGATTGAAAAATCTATTAAGTTTGTGCTCCATCTGTCATCATTGTGGTTGGAAAGGTCATATTAAGTCCAAGTGTAGATTTTTGATGAATATTTCCAAATTTAATAATAATTTTCATGCTTCAAATATAGGACTTATAACCATAATCCATCTATGCATGCTACATCATTTTCAAGGATGCATGGAAATTATGGTAACATGTTCAAAAATCCTACTAGGAAACATGAAGTTGTTAGATCAAAGAGGCAAGTGAAATTCAATGCATTTAATTTTAGGACTAATTACCAAAATCTTATCATGCATGCTGCATTTTAATTTAGGATGAATGAGAAATCTAAATGTAAGTCCAAGAACATTCCTATAACAACTAAGGCAATTGATTTCCAACCCAAAGATATAAAGAAACCAAAATTTAACAAAGTTTAGGTAAAAAAAGATTATCTATTTTTGGTCACTTGACCATCATTTATTGTTCACCCAATTTCTTTTGTTTGAATGCTTAATTAACCTTAGATGAGCATCTTAATTTTGTTGATTTGTTTTTGTTTTTATTGATGTTTCTTTAGTTTTAAAAAAATAAAAAATAAAAAAGGAAGGAAGTAGACATGCTTTAATATGGACATAATGATTACATACTCCATTCATATTTATTTTGATTGATTATACATTATACAAATAGATATTTTGACTTGTATATTTACATAATTTTCACATCTAGTAATCGATGTTAACATGAACCTACTCACATAGTCACTGGACTCATAATTATATCATGTTAGAAATTTATAATTAATTATGTGAGATTTTAGGACATGAGATAACCTTGAATATGAAAATTATGGTTTAACTCTCTCTTTCATTGTATAAAATGCTATTATAGAGGGATACCTAGTTTTGAGGTCACCTACTATGATATGTAAAAGCTATCGCAGTGGGCGAAGAAGACTACCTCATAACTAGTGTGAAATTCATTATACTAGGTATACTGACTTGAGCATATTTCCTTAAAAAATAATAATATTAAAGGAAAAGGAAAAATATAAAAGTTTTTGCATGCATAAAAAGAAAGAGCCATAAAAGGTTTTACAAAAAAAATAAAATAATAACCAATCCCTCACACAAAAAAATAATACAAGAGGGGAATACAAAAAAAATTAATTAATTTCTCTCTTGTTATGTAAAATTTTATTACGTGCAAGTACAAAACTATAATTTTTCATGATAGGGGATACTCTTTTCTTTGAATCTTTCATAAATGACCATAAATGAATAATTTGACATCTTATTGCAATTCCAACACATATTTTATTTTTAGTGAATACCAGTATGTCAATATATGTGTTAATATATTTGTATGTCTTGTCTACTTATATTTATGTTGTCAATGGATAGTCAAACTTTAAACAAAATTAATTTTATTTTTTTGTGTGTACTATTATAGTCATGGTTAGCTAAATTTACTACCCTCAATTCAAAAAAATTATATATATATATATATATATAAGTTTTTATAATTTTTTAGATTAATTTATTTAAAAGAGTCATAGAACTTAAGAGAAGTTTATTAATTTTTTGAGAAACTTATTATTTTTAGCTCTATGTTTTGTTTGTTTTGAACTTTTCAGATTATGTACTCCTCTTTTTAGTAATTAAATACACTACTTGCTTGCTCAATTTGTTGTCCTTATTTCATGATTATATTGTTTGTTTGTATGACAAAAGGGGAGAAACATTGGAACTTTAATTGAAAAATCTACAAAAAAAATGGGAGATTTCTAATTTAGGGGAGCATTTTTGAGATATAACATATAAGGGGAACATACTTAAATTCTTCTATCAATTGATTATTTACTCTTATGAATATTCTTCATTTTTCTATTGTTATATACACTAAATTAATGAAGAATGAGTCTTTTAGAACAATTTGTTTGGGTGTTTATGTTTTTGACTTTTAGTGTAAACATGAGCTTTTAAGATATAAACGAAGATGGTTTCGCCAGATCATAAGATAATACCACTATGTAAAAAATTAATTTTCTTATGAGCATTATGCAGTGAGAGAGAAATTTTGTCACACGAATATGCCAAAAGGAGAGATTGTAAGGTTTATATGGGTGTTGGTGATATTGGTGAACAAAACATATAATTGTAATTTTAGTTTCTAAGCATGTATTAGATAAATTATTTCAAGCTGAAGAAATTATCAAGCCTCAACAATCACATATCAGTATATTTCTATTCACATGCATATTAAATTGCATATTAGACATAATATGGATAATGTGAAATTAGGTCATTCGATCGAGTAATAACTGGATCAATCGAGAAATATAACCTAATTAAATTAATTTTAACACATGATTAGAGTGATCGAGGGATATACTCGATCAATCGAGGATTATATCAATCGAGTTAAATTAGTAGATTGATCCACTTCTTGAATAATTAATTAAATGTTGAATGGATCGGATGAGACTACATTCGATTGAACGAGTAATGTATATGATCGATCGAGCAACCATTTATTTGATTTTAAAATGTATTTTTATTACGATTTGGATTGACTTTTTACCATATTGTCCTTATTTCTTAAATGTGTTTTATCTGCTTTTATGGACAACATGGTAATTCTACATCAAGCTAATGTGCAAGGTCATCCATATGGCCCAAGTTGTTTCCACAAAAAAAAATTGCGTGTATTGATCTTTGTATTTCTATACTACTTTATGTACGCGTGATTGGTTTCTTGGTCACTAACAAAATTTTGATTTATTATACTTTCGCTAACTAGATAACTAGATAACTAGATCTGTAACTAAATGAACTTTCAAATTTTTTTTATATTTCTATCAAGAGTTCATACAAAATTCAGACACAAATTTTCAAAATTTTTATTTTTATTTATTTTGTAATTTTTAGTTTTGATTTGTTTTATTTGAGTGTTTCAAGTCAATTTATATGTCAATGATATGAATATGATTGTGATAACTTTAAAAAATAAAGGACCATTATTTTACTTCAATTAAGGAGTGATTTGAATGCAAATTGAACTTAGTGTGAAACTCTTATAGTTGGTGGTAAGAATGATTGCGTAATCTAAATACTAAAGACTGTTTTGTGTGTGAATGTTTCATATACATCTTTGAGGTCTCAAAAAACCGTAGAACTTACTTTTAAAAAATACTTAAGGCAAAATCATAGAATACATAAAGTTTAGGAAATGATTTAGGTCATTTTTGGACCGTTTGTATCTTTTAAAGCCTACCACTTTATCTTTATCACTAGTATCTATTTTGAGCTTATATGAATTATAATTTTTTTTCTTTAATATACTATAACCTACCTTTTTATTAGCAAAAAAATAGATTATCATACACTTATACTTTCTAAGAAGACTTAAAATAAATACATATTTGGTATTAACTCTCTATAAAAAAATAGTGAAAATTTCAATAAAAATTGACTACAACCCAGAAGAATATTGAAAATAATGGGTTAGTGTTGTAGAAAATCAATTTTGATTGAAAAAAGGATGAAAGGTTGGTAATGAATTTTTGTATCTCTTCTGTTATAAAAAGAAGAAAAATTGAGAAGAAGAGAGGAAAAAATGAAAAGAAAGAAAGAAAAAAGAGTATAATAATATTTCTTACAATTTGAAATTCTTTGCATGGTATACTTAATTATGGATGCAAAGATAAATATTGGCTAAATAAGTTAGATAACGTATGAGTTATTTTAAAACTTAAAATGATGGTGCTTGAATTTAATTAATTTCTTTTATTTTTATGACTCATCTTTTAATTCTTTATAATCCCACTTCTTAACCTAATGTTATAACCTTGATAAAGACTTATTGATCTTAAATATTATGACCATTCTATTTTAATGGAGGGTGAATTAAAAGGTAAGGCTATAGAGTTTGTTATTACAATACTTACACATATCATATTTGAATAATCTAGAAGCTAAGAATGTTCTTCTATGAATGCATAAGATTATCTAGCATGAAGATTATATATTTGTGTTTAGATGGATGTCTAAGAGTTGATCATGAAAATGAATTGAATATTTGAATTAATCTTTACTGAAGAGTGAAATTTAAATAATCTATATGTTGAATGGTATAGGTAATCTTTGAGACAAATGTATAATTGGTTCAATAATTATTGTCTTTATTTTTCTATTTTTCTATTTTGTTTATTATTTTATTTTTGTTTCTTTAAATCATTTTAAATTAGTTTAATTTTATGAATATCATTACTAAAAATCCTCACGAGACTATAACTCGTCCATTAGGGCATCCTATGGGTTTAAAGACTTGTTACATATACTAAATACAATCGTGTCAATATACAAAAATGATTTAATTTAGGTTATTTTAGTAGCTAATTATTTATTTTCTTTTTAAGAACCTTTTTTAGCGCTTATCTTGCTATGGACTAGCCATAAGCTAGTTGGGTTTTGTGATACGTATCTAAAAAGTACGCTTATCTTGTAATTTATCGAAATTAAAAAAGTGAATTAGGTTTGAATATCACATTTTAATTTAAGTATTTTATAAATTGTGTTTTCGTAATCACGAGACATGTTTGATGTATTTAAGATATTTTGGACTTAAAAGATTCAAATAATAAAGAACCAATCAAATCACATAATTAATGGCACAATTGCCATATAATGAAAGACCTAAGTGCAAATATTTGTACAAGACTAATGAGTGCTTAAATATAATTAATAAAAACGATAATTATTAATGTTATTTAAAATAAATAACCGTGTAAAAAAGCATTAATAATTGTAATCTTAATAATTGTTAATATTTTAACTATTAATAATTTATTATTTAACTGATAAAAAATAAGAATCTTAAATAAATCATATAATAATTAAAGATAATAATACTCATTATTTTAAAATATGTGGATAATTTTATTCAAAAATTTATAAGACATGATTTAGATTTATATATATAGTATAAATTAATCGAAAAAATTATTTATGTTATTTGTAAATTTGTATAAAAATAGAAAATAACTATAATATAAATAATTATTGATATTTTAGTTACTAATAATTTATTACTTAATTGATATATAAAAATAATATTTAATTTAATTAATTAAAAAGCGATAGTTGTTAATATACTTATCGTAAATTAAAAGATAATTGAATATAATATTCATAATGTAATTTTAATTATGAATATTTTATTTCTTAATTGATAAAAAAATAAAAATCTTAAATAAATTATACAATAATTAAGGATAATATTAGTTATCATTCTAAAATATATAGACAATTTTATCCAAAAATTTACAGGCATGATTTAAAATTTTATATATAGTATAGATATAGATAACTTGCGACATTTGTTACTTTACTTTTATAAATTGGATACATTAATAATTTTTTTAAAATTTACTTTCATCGTTTTTTTATTAATTTTGATTTTTTTAATAATTATTTTGATATAAAAACTTAAGTTTGATTAAATTAAAACTTATTAATATAAAATGAATAAATGTTTCAAAAAAGTAAAAAAAAAAAGTGATTAAAATTATTTAAATTTATGTAAAATGAATAAAATATTTATAAATATAAAAATAAGGTGAGTAAAATATATTACCTTAAAGTAAAGTTAAAGATGCATTTAATTTAATTTATGAAAATAAATTTATCCAATCGCATTTTTTACATATTTTTGTTGACTGTTTCATCAGTTAATTTCTCAAAACTTCTGATGATATTTATCTTAGAAGGTTCATTATGCCTTGGTATTTTGTTGTCGATGTCTTTTTGATGTCATAGTGAGGCAAATGTTTTAAAAGCTCACCTTCGTATGTATTTTAAACTTCATCACTAGTTTCCTACTTTTATGTTTCATTTGTTTTTTATTCACCACTCGTTTTTAATTTTTTTAATTCGCTTCTCTTTGTGAAGTATTAGAAAATTTGATTGTAAGATGTGTTATGAAAGAAAATATTCAGACATTATCGTGTTAGGTTTAACCCTAAATTTTTTTAAAAAGAAGATAGTTATTATTTTTAAAGGAAACACGGTAGTTCATTGATCAGGACAAGTATAACAAAATTATCCTTTAACAACACAAACAAGCCATGGGCAACTTCAATAGCACTGCCCAATGGTTCCCACCAAAAAAAAAACACCATGAGAAGAAAGAACAATTTACTGTAGAACAAGTATTCCTTTTAACAATACAAGGAATGTTGTAGCATCCGTCTCATCAGAATGCTTCCCAATCAAAATGCTGATGAAAGTTTTCGAATGGTCTCCATTGAGAAATGAACACGCCTACTAAAACTTGTACATGCCAGAGGGTTCATCATTTTGAACAATCCATGGGTGTTCAAGAACCTTGTGAAGGGGGCAGACTTTGTGATGAATCCTTGACAAGCATCTATTATACAAAATAGAAAAAGAGTAAATGAGGAGTAATTTTTGATAATGAGAACTCTGAAAGTCCATTTCTTTAAAGGTTGAAAAAAAAAATGCAAACCTGACTAATCAAGTCTTTTTCCATTGAAGAAACAGTTGGTTTAGGAGGGAACTTCAAATCCACTTGCATGATCCTAAAACAGGAGAGGAGTGATATCAGTCACTGTGTGACATCAGTTCTTAATGATATATATCCAGTCTGAACCCATATGTTTGATTTCTAATGCAATGTATGGGCCCTTGAAAGGATGTCAAAGGGTTTTCATGCACACATTTATTCTATTTGCTCAACAGGTATAAAAAACTATTCATAAATCTATGAAAAAAATTGGAGGAAAAATGCTGATGAAAGCAAAAGAATGTCCACCTTCTTGTCGTTTTGGTGGAATCTTTACAGTAAAGTGCCCTCCCGGAATTACAACATAATATAGTAATAACTAAAGCAACGATACCATTGGAAATGCAAACACCAAACCTCCATGAATATTATAATTAAAAAAACCTCAATCCAACTGAAATCTTATACATGCAAGCAATCTCAAAACCCTAGATTCCTTCCGCAGGGTAAACCAAAAATAATAATCGCACCAAAGTGACTTCATACTCAGTAAAGAAAGGTTATCGGATCTGGAACATTTATTGTCATGTCAGGACGTATGAAATGGAGATACCTCTAACTTCAGATTAAATTGGCGTTTATTGAGTTGAGAAGCACCAGAGTGAAATCATACCGTAATTGGGAGCTTCCTGGATGGACACAGTAATCCTCCTTTGGCCAATCCCATTCCACACTATTACTATTTCAAGACACAATATGCGAAAACATCATCCAGTCAAGAACAATGAATGATGGTTGGCGTCGGGTTGGGAAATGGGACATCATCGTGTCGATAGAGAAATAGGACTGAGTTGAGGGTGAAAGGCAACAAAGGTGAGAAAATAGAAATAATATATTAAATATATCAGATTAGTTTTAAACCAAATCCGAATCCAATTGGATTGCTAAAATTCAATCTGAATCCGATCTAACTTCGGATCAAAACCAATCTATTTTTTCGAATTCGGTCGGATTTTTCGGATTGATCAGATATTTTACTCGACCCTAAATTTTAGCTCAAATTTTAATTACCATGTGTTGATAAAAAAAACTCTTGACATTACGAAGATAAGATGTTTGAATACCTACTTTAACCTTTGGGAATGTATGTAGAAAATCATAATGGATTTTAGGGTTGTGGGGGCCTGGTAGGGCTACAAACCCTTATGAGGATGTCAATGCTTTCATGTCAGATGGTATTTTTAGCCATAAACTGACTTAGAGTTCCGATTTATTTATTTTTACTGTGCTTAGAACAGTATGTTGCATCATTGGCCCGTGCGCTCATGTATTGTCATGGGAAACATGTAATTAACAGAGATATCAACCCAGAGAACCTGTTAGTTAGTGCTTAGTACTTGTTGTCATCCTTGCTTTTTTCCCCTAGCACCTGTCAACAAGGCTATATGGAGTTTATCATATGTACTTTTCTCAAGGTGAACTCAAGTAGCAGATTTTTGGTGGTCAATGTACACATTTAATCGTCGTCGAACCATGTGTGGCACGCTAGATTACCTTCCACCTGAGATGGGTATGTTTAGAAGTTTTTTATTGCTTTGTTGCTTTCATCATTGAAAATTATTAGTAAGCATAGTGTTGTAGATATATTTTAAATTTCTATAATTACCTTACTCATTTATATTTTATGATTGCTTAAATAGTGGAAAGTGCTGAGCATGATGAGTGTTGATATTTATTGCTTTCAGACACAAGAGTATTGAGCATGATGCTAGTGTTGATATTTATTGCTTTCAGACACAAGACTCCAAGGCTCCAAATATCAACACTAGCATCATGCTCAACACTTTCTACTATTTAAGCAAACATAAAATACAAACGAGTAACTATTTAAGCAAACATAAAATACAAATGAGTAAGGCAATTATAGAAATTTAAAATATATCTACAACACTATGCTTACTAATAATTTTCAATGATGAAAGTAACAAAGCAATAAAAAACTTCTAAACATACCCATCTCAGGTGGAAGGTAATCTAGCGTGTCACATATGGTTCGACGACGATTAAATATGTGCACTGACCACCCAAAATCTACTACTTGAGTTCACCCTAAGAAAGGTACACATGATAAACTCCATATAGCCTTGTTGACAGGTGCTAGGGGAAAAAAAGGAAGGATGACAACATGTACCTGAGCACCAACTAATAGGTTCTCTGGGTTGATATCTCTATTAATTACATGTTTTCCATGACAATACATGAGCGCACGGGCCAATGATGCAACATACTGTTCCGAGCATAGTAAAAATAAATAAATCAGAACTCTAAATCAGTTTATGCCTAAAAATAACATCTGACATGAAAGCATTGACATCCTCATAAGGGTTTGTAGCCTTACTAGGCTTCCACAACCCTAAAATCCACTATGATCTTCTACATACATTCCCAAAGGTTAAAGTAGGTATTCAAACATCTTATCTTTGTAATGTTAAGAGTTTTTTTTATCAGCACATGGTAATTAAAATTTGAGCTAAAATTTAAGGCCGAGCAAAATATTCGATTAATCCAAAAAGTTTGACCGAATCTAAAAAAGTAGATTGGTTTTGATCCGAAGTCAGATCGGATTTGAATTTAATTTTAGCAATCCGATTGGATTCGGATTTGGTTTAAAACTAATCCGATATATTTAATATATATATAATTATAAACTGAAAACCCTAATCATTCATTTCTATTTTCTCACCTTTGTTGCCTCTCACCCTCTCCTAACGCCAACCGCCGTTTATCATTCTTGATTGGATGATGTTTTCGCATATTGTGTCTTGAAATAGTAATAGCGTGGAATGGGATTGGTAAAAGGAGGATTACTATGTCTAGGAGGCTCCCAATTACGGTATGATTTCACTCTGGTGCTTCTTAACTCAATAAATGTCAATTTAATCTGAAGTTAGATGTATCTCCGTTCCGTACGTCCTGACATGGCAATAAATGTTCCAAATCCGATAACCTTTTCTTTACTGAATATGAAGTCATGTTTGTTAGTGTATTTTGGGTGGTGTGATTACTATTTTTGGTATGCGCACCTGCGGAAGGAATCTAGGGTTTTGAGATTGCCTGCATGTATAAGATTTCAGTTAGATTGGGGTTTTTTTTTAATTATAATATTCATGGAGGTTTGGTGTTTGCATTTCCAACGGTACTGTTGCTTTAGTTATTACTATATTATGTTGTAATGCCAGAGGGCGCTTTACTGTAAAGATTCTACCAAAACGACAAGATATTAACAACAGCATTGAAGGTGGACATTCTTTTACTTTCATCAGCATTTTCCTCCAATTTTTTTCATAGATTTATGAATAGTTTTTGAGACCTGTTGAGCAAATAGAATAAATGTGTGCATGAAAACCCTTTGACATTCTAGTTAGTTTTCACTATGGAGAAAAGGAAATGGTTATGGAAGAGAAAGTTTTCTGATAAGAGCTTCGGTGAAACTGATAGTTCAGGTTCAGTTTCTTCTCATTCTGAGAGGCACTTGGATGATCAGGTATGCAGCTTAACCTTTGTTTAATTGGTAACCTTTGATATGAAAAGTCTGTTTGAAGATCATTGACATCCATTTCTTGGAAGCTGTTTCTTTGTTTCTTAAATTTCGTTGAAGCAACTGTGATGGATATAAATTTCTCTCTTTGTAGCTCTCCATCAATAAATTGTGTCTAGGAACATGAACAAATATATCTATTTCTTGTTTGGTCATTGTTTTGGGTAGTTTTTAGCTTATCAGAATCCATACAGTACAATAGGTCTAGTTACTTTACCCCCAGGATTTGAAATTATGGCATAAAAGTTGAGCAATATGAATACTATAAATATGAAATCATAGTAGTTCTAGACGAAATTCCACATATATAATGCTTTGCTGGTTGAAATTAATGTGTATTGCAAACGTTTTGGAAATTCTGTAATGCTTTTCTAGTTAATCGCTATGAAATACTAGTTGGCACCAATACTTGGTAATGAGTCCTCCCATTACTTAGAAGGATTCTAAAAGAGTTTATATAAAAGAAATTTCTTTCCTTTTCAAAATTAAGGATGACAAATCTTTTTTCTGTATCATTTGACTCACTTTTATCCTTAAGCATCCTATGCATATGTGAATTTGGTTTTATTTATTTTGCATCGATGAAGCAAGAGGCTTTAAAGGATTCAGATAATAACTCTCAATCACCTGAAGTTTCATCAAAATTCGAAGCTGACACTCACCATTTTGATAATGGCTCACTATAAAGGATGAATTTAATGATAGTGTGGGACAAATAGACTATCACGAAGTTTCATCAAAAGACTTGGTGAAGCCTATTAGAGCTTATTGGATACCTGTTTTTTCTCTGTTAGACATCTTGCAGGTGTCACAATATTGCGGCCTTTCATTTAAAGGATCGGGATTTAAAAGCTCCATTAAATGAATCATCTCAAAACTAATCTATATTGAAGCTATATAGCGAACAAGACTTTAAAAATTTTATTTTATTTTGATGTACTTTAAATTTTAATATATTTAAACTTTATGTTAAAATTATGTATATTTGGAGTTAAATTATGCATTGATATTGAATTTTTTTCTTTTAGATCATTTTTGTTGAACTATTTTTAATTATGTTGTCACCTATTTTTGAATTTGTATGGAAAATATTTTTATTTTAAATTTTTCTTTGATTTTATGTAATTTTTTATTTGATAGGTTGAAATTATGATTTTGACCCTAGTCGATCGGATTCGGATATATTCGGATTGACATTTACAGCTGATCGAATTTGAATTGAATAATTTATAATTTGCTTCGGATCGGATCAAATTTAAATTGTCTTAAAATTGACAGATTTGAATTTATTCGGATTGACATTTACAGCGGATCGAATTCGGATTGAATAATTCATAATTTATTTCAGATCGGATCGAATTCGAATTTGGTTTCGAACCGATTCTCAACCCTACTAAAATTAATACTCTGAGAAAGCCAAAACAAAGTGATAAAATGGTCATAGCAGTAGCTGCACGTCTTTCACTGAAGTATTTACTCTTCTGAAATTCTTTGTAAAGTTCACCTTTTGATGCATATACCAATACAAGAACCAAAAAAAGTAACACGAGTCAACTGAAAACATTTGCTAATTCAGCTATATATTTCAACTCTACAAAAGTTAAAGCCGCTATTTTGCAGTATACCTGATCATAAAAGTATCCATAAAGGCGTAAAATATTGGGATGTCGAAGACGACTCTGTATTTCAACTTTACGACGAAGTGGATGCTCAACCGGAGACTGCTACAACTGGCTCTTAAATAAGACTTTTAATGCCACAATATGATTGCTCTGTACGAGAAATATGGAAAAAGCCCAATTATTAGGTTAATTTCGGACTAAATAGAACATAAAGGTCCAAAAACACACTTTCTTTTCCTTAAATTCTAAAAGCCAAACAAGGTAACATACTTTAGTTTAATTAATTAAATAAATTTATATTTGTATAATTTTATCATATTTTTATATAATTTCATCTTTTCGAAATCACGGATATTTTATTATTTTTCAAGTATTTTCGTTCAAAAATAACTTAAAGACACAGTAGAATACTGGAGGCAATATATCATATTGAGAAAAAAAATGAGGAAAAATCAAAGATGGAAAAAATTGGACAAAATGGGTCAAAACGATCAAAAATATCAAAAAGGCCAAAATCCCTTGCCTAACCGCCCATTCGCGCCGAGTCTCGCGTGCAGTAGTGCAGGCATCAGCCCATTTGTGCCGTGTCGTGCGCACGCCAACACACTCATTGCAATGTCCCGTGCACGCCAGCGCGTGCCAACTGCCCATCTGTTGAGATTTTCACACCCCATACGCGTGCTAATCTCTCCAAATGCGTCCAAATTCAAATTTTAGAATATTTTCCCCCTTTTTTGGCATTTTCCTCACCTATAAAATGACCCTCTTTCCCCATTATAAAACACACAATTTTATGAATATTTTCTCTCTCTAGAAAGTTTTTATTCTTTTTAGTTTTTATTTTTTAAGTTTTCTCTTTTTTAGAAGAACTAACTATATTTTTATAGATTTTTAGTTTTTTTTCAATAAGCAGAGATGCAAATTCGTTTAAAGATTTTCTAACAACAAAATTAGCATCAAACTGTTGTAAAGATTCTTTTAAGATATTATTTTAATGGATTCTTTAAAGTTATCTTTTTGTGTTTTATTCTTATATATTATATTTAATTTGTCTATGATTAAATTTAACATGATTAGTTGTTTATAAATATGATATAATTATAATGTTGTTATGCTTGCGAAATATTAAATAGGTAAAACATTTCTATAAAATAAATTGATTTTATTTTTATTTAAAATTTTATATTGAGGATGTTAGAGAGAAATATATTATTTTTCATTAAAAACTTAAATTTGAAAATTAGATTATAAGGTTTAATTATCCGGTCTGATTTAGAGTAGTATTCTTTTATTTGTTGGTACAATTGTACGGTAGTTAGAATGAAGTTTTATTTTAAAAAAATTTATAAGAACTAATATTTGAAAATGTATTGAAAACATATTTTCAATAATGGTTTTAAAACTTGAAAGTTAGTACTTATATAATTAAATTCTTATGTTTAATTTAGACACCTTGAATAAAGTTTAAAATGTCTAACCCCACCAACGATGGCATTTAAATGGTTCATTTTCGATTTCTTAAAAAAAAATGAATTAATTTAATTAACCAAATTAGTTATCGACCTACCCATTGTTGTTAATTGATTTGTTTAATTAACAAAGAATATATAACCCTACCAAATGTGATATTTATATAAAAAAAACGAATCAATAAATATCAATTTATATTTTTAATAACCTAAATAATATGAGCAAGCATAATTAACTTAATTGTTAAATCTTTAAATACTTCACTGTTACGAATGATAAAAATTTGCATTATTGTTTATTGAATCCATATCTATGTTTATTTTTTTATGTTATTAGATTATTAAACAAATAAAACAAAATATCGTGACAGGATATTTAAGATTTAATTTCATTTTTAAGATTTTGAATAATAAATTAAAAACTACATATATTTTTTCCTTAGATCGACCTTGAGAATATACTTATCATTTTCTATAAAATGATTCGTATACTTGCGAGAGTTTTACAAATTATAAAACCAAAAGTATTTCGTAAGATCAATATTTGCATTGCTGGTCTTGTGACTCATCAAGTTTTTGGCACCATTGTCGGGGACTTGATGTTGTACTCATCAAGTTTTTGGCATCGTTGCAGGGGAAGAAATAACGTTTTTAAATTATTTATCAAAATTTTAAAAACATTTTGTGTTGTAAATAATTGTAATTTTTTTATTTATTTTGAGTTTAAAAAAATTCAAATTTCCCAGGCCTAATTCAACCTAAATCCTACATAAAAGTCCCTAACGTACCAAAATCCAGAAAGAAAATAAAGTTGGAGCTAAGTAGAGCAAAAACTCATAAATGCAAACAAATTAAGGAAAATAAAAAGGTAAGAAATGCACACCCTTTTCTCTTTAGCCAAATAGACATGATTGAACTTTCCTTGCCCTAGAGGTTTCCCAATATCAAAGTCATTGAGGGCCCATCTTCTTACGCTTGAGGACGCCTGAGGATAATGACTTGAAGGTAGAGACATCAAAAATCTAAAACTATTTCACATATAATTGAAGCCTACATTCGTCGAAAAAGCTGCAAACCCTAGAATATGTAATTCCAAGAATCATGAAACTAGTTATCTTCTTTGCACCTTTTGAACAAAGATCCAAGAACATTTCCACATAATTATGTCTATTTTTAATCATTATAATTTTTCTTTTATTTTATATAAATTAGATTGTAAACATTCATTCATTAAGTGAGTAAAATCATTTCTTACATGGTATCAGAGCTTAGAAAGAAGTTTTATGAAAATCCAGCTCACATAGGAAAAAAATTTCTTCCAAATTTTGTTTCTTTTCAAAATCAATTTCGAATCACATCCACAATTTCAAATTCATCTCATTATAATCTCCAAAAAATTTCGAGCAATCTGTAATTTTTTTTCAAGCCAAGAAGACCTTCAACACGCCTACATGCTCCTTGCCGGAGTCCCACAAGCCTCGCCAGAGTCACACGAGCCTACACTCGCGCTCTCTGAAGAAAACGACACGTCATTATCCGGTTTGGTCTTCTAGTCTGTTCAATTTTCCAACCGGTTCAATCATTAGCTAGTTCAGTCTTCCAATCACCAGTTCAATCATTCTAGTGAACCATTTTCCAACATGTTTCCGAACTGAAATTTCTGATTATGGAAACCTTGATACATTTCCTATAAAATACAACCTATTTTAGTTCATTATTTTTTCATAAACAATCATTATTGTCTAAAACACACTAAACCTTATCCCATTTTCAAATTTTTTGCTTAATAATCATGTCTAAAACTACCAATACCAATCCCATTGTGCCAAAATGATATGATCCTAGCCATTCATTATACCTGCACCACTCAGACCAACCAGGCATGGTTCTAGTGGCTCAATCCTTAAATCAAGAAAACTATCATATTTGGAGTCATGCGATGCTCATGGCTCTCACTACAAAAAAACAAAGACAAATTTATTGATGGCACAATCACGAGGCCACCAGCAAACTCTGAGGTAGAAACCAAACAATGAATTCGCTACAACATTCTTGTCAAAGGATGGATTCTCAATACTACATCGCCTAAAATTGCAAAAAATGTCATGTATAATGATACCGCATATGAGCTATGGGAAGAATTGAAGAAACATTTTTCACACACCAACAATATGCACCTATTTCAAATTGAGCAAGAGATCCATGATTGCATACAAGAAGGTATGAGTATTGGAGAATACTACACCAAGTTGAAAAGCTTATATGATACTCGAGATGCACTATGTCCCCTTCCACATTATGAAGGAAACGCCGGAAGAGAAATACAATAATACCAACAAAATTAGCAAACCATAAAGTTTCTCATGACTTAACACAATTTACATAACAACACAAGGACAAATCTTGCTTATGGAACCTTTACCTATAGTAAATAATGTATATTCACTCATTGTTCAAGATGAAAAGTAGAGAGTTATCTCCACACAAACCATAGAAAGGATGCCAGAAGCTGCCAAAATTTTCGCCAAGGATAGTTGTCCATAATATCTTTAAAAGAATTACCCACCAAGGAACTCACATCTCAAGTGCGATCGATGCAACAATATCAGCCACAATTTTAAAAGTTGCCAAAATTGCCTCAAATGTTATTTCTGTGATCTCAATAGACACAATTCTAAAAGCTACTTAAATTGCCTTAAATGTGATTTTTGTGGTTTGAATGGACATGACATCAACATGTGTCAGAAGAAAAAGGCAATTCAAGACAAGAGAAATACAAGTTATGGCTTCCCCTCCAAAGCTTACCATACTAACTTTCAAACAAGCAACTCCGATACAAGGACACCATCCTACAACCTTACATCCACCTAATATCATGAGATCCTTACACTTCTCAATCAAGCCAAATCAGGTAGCATGGCAAATTAAGTGACTACTCTTTCAGGTAACACATCATGTGCGAATGTTTTCCATTCAAAAACCTGTTGAATTTTTGATACAAGTTATGGCTTCCCCTCCAAAGCTTACCATACTAACTTTCAAACAAGAAACTCCGATACAAGGACACCATCCTACAACCTTACATCCACATAATATCATGAGCTCCTTATACTTCTCAATCAAGCCAAATCAAGTAGCATGGAAAATTAAGTGACTACTCTTTCAGGTAACACATCATGTGCAAATGTTTTCCATTCAAAAACCTGTTGAATTTTTGATACAAGGGCAACTGATCACATAGTCTGTTCCCAAAGCCTTATGAGCTCCAGAATTCTAGTCACTAATCGACATGTGCATTTACCTGATTATTCACTTTCCCGTGTCACACATTGGCACCGTACATTTCTCCAATAATTTCTTACTCCACAATGTCTTCTGTGTTCCCTCCTTCAAATTAAACTTGGTTTCAGTAGCCAAACTCACTCAAACTACATTTTGTAATGTCACCTTCACTAATAATGTGTACTTTGTTAAGGAAAAATGATCAGGGAAGATGATTGGAATGGGAACTAGGAAAGCAGGACTCCACTACCTGGCTATTTTGGAAAAGACTGGATGTTTCTCCCTTTCAAATACCGTTCCAACTAACCCTCATCTCTGGCATAAATGACTTGGTCATTTATCTAATAACAGTTTGAGTGTACTTTCTCTTTCCATCAATATACCCTTTTGTTCTATTAGTGATTGTTCTATTTGTCTACTAGCTAAGCAAACTTGTAATCCATTTCCTTTAAGTTCTATCAATACAAGAGCACCTTTTGAAATAATTCATGTTGACATTTTAGGTGGCTATCACATTCCAGCACTTAATGAAGCACGTTATTTCTTCACTTTTATTGATGATTACTCAAGATGCGCATGGGTCTATCTCTCAAGATGATTGGAATGGGAACTAGGAAAGCAGGACTCCACTACCTGACTATTTTGGAAAAGATTGGATGTTTCTCCCTTCCAAATACCGCTCCAACTAACCCTCATCTCTGGCATAAACGACTTGGTCATTTATCTAATAACAGTTTGAGTGTACTTTCTCTTTCCATCAATATACCCTTTTGTTTTATTAGTAATTGTTCTATTTGTCCACTAGCTAAGCAAACTCGTAATCCATTTCCTTTAAGTTCTATCAATACAAGAGCACCTTTTGAACTAATTCATGTTGATATTTGAGGTGGCTATCACATTCCAGCACTTAATGGAGCACGTTATTTCTTCACTATTGTTGATGATTACTCAAGATGCACATGGGCTTATCTCTTAAACACTAAATCTGATACACATATTTCTCACCACCTTTATTAATCTTGTTTAACCACAATTTTCATCTTGAGTTAAAATCATTCGTAGCGATAATGGATCAGAATTCTCTATGACCTAGTTGTTTTCTACCAAAGGAATCTTACATCACACTAGTTGTGTCTCTACCCCTCAACAAAATGGTTGCTAAATGAAAACATGGTCACCTTCTCAACGTAGATCGCACATTGCTTTTCCAAGCCAAAACCTCCCTAAATAATTCTAGGGAGATGCCATTCTTACAGCCGCATATCTCATAAATCGTACTCTAACACCTATTCTCAAGGGTAAAACACCATTTGAAATCCTTTTTCACAAAGTTCCTAGGTATGAACATCTTCGTGTCTTTGGTTTTCTTTGCTTTGTGTCTGCACATCATGATCGACCTATCAAGTTTCATGCTAGATCACATCGACGCATATTCATTGGGTATCCATCTGGAATAAAAGGTTACCGAGTCTACAATTTGGAAACAGACAAAACTTCCGTGTCTCGTGATGTTATTTTTCATGAACATGTGTTTCCTTATTCCACTTCCACTTTCAACACTCCAACTCTATTGTCTCCATCAAAAAATACTATTTATGATGACATGCCTGACATTTTCCAATCAACCACTCCAAATACATCACTTAATTATACACCATATGTCCTTCTATCAATCGACTCACACAACTAATCTCCATGATACATCTCCTGAAACACCATCATCAAGCCCGATCAACACGTGACTCCTTGAACACCAGTTACACATAGACTCTGCTGATCCACTCTTGTTCCGAGCTACCTTCAAAAGTATCATGTAGAAGCTTTATTTCCTTCTTACTCCTTCCCTTCATCTAGCTCAACATCGTCCGATAACAAAGGTACTTCTCATTCTCTATCTCATGTACTTACCTATGACAAATTATCACCTACACATCGTGCCTTTGCTACTTTTATTTCCATTCTCAAGGAACCAATCACCTTTGCTAAAGATTTCAATGATCCAAAATGGCAGCTTGCCATGAAACAAGAACTGAATGCTCTCGAAACTAATGGCACTTGGATGCTCCAACGGCTTCCTCCAAACAAGAAACCAGTTGGTTGTAAATGGGTCTACAAAATCAAGTATAATCTTGATGGCTCTGTGGAACGATACAAGGCTCGATTAGTGGCCAAAGGATACAGTCAAATTGAAGGTTTTGACTACCAAAACACTTTTGTACCAGTAGCCAAACTTGTCACTGTTCATCTCCTTGTCATTATAGTTGTTCAAAATTGGCATCTCTGCCAACTCGATGTCAACAATGTCTTTCTCTATGATGATCTCCACGAAGATGTCTACATGTTTCTTCCACTCGAATTCGAACAAAAGGGGGAAACACGAGTTTAACCAATCCAAGTATGATCATTCACTATTCGTCCAACCTGCGGTAATTCTTTCTCTGATATTCTTGTCTATGTAGACGATATAATCATAACATGAAACAATCTATAAGACATTGAAGAAACTAAGAATCATCTCATGCGATAATTCAAGCTAAAGGATCTCGGTGAATTAAAGTATTTTTTAGACATAGAAGTTTAGCGATCCAAGAAGAGAATTGTTATGTCACAACACAAGTATACACTTGAAATATTAGAGGACATGGGTTACCTTGGTACCAAACCTACCAAATAACCTATGGAACAAAATTTATCCCTCAACAAGGATGATGGAGAATTCATTAGTGATCCCACACCCTATCAAAGATTTGTTAGGAGATTAATATACTTGACCATCACACGGCCCGACTTAGTGTATGCTCTGCACATTCTTAGTCAATACATGGACAAACTACGACAATCACATTTGAAAGCAGCTCAACGAGTGCTACGATATGTCAAGAACACACCAGGACAAGATCTCTTTTTCTCAGCAACTAGTTCACTACAGTTAAATGTTTTCTATAACGCAGATTGGGTTAGATGTACAAACACACGACGATTAACCACGAGGTATTGTATGTTTCTTGAAAACTCATTAATTTCTTAGAAGACTAAGAAGCAAAACACAGTCTCACGGTCAAGAACAAAAGCAAAATACTATTCTATGGCAACAACCTATTGCGAAGTAACCTAGTTATGTTACATTTTAGATGATTTGGGTATCAAAAATTCTCAACCGGCCAAGTTATATTGCGATAATCAAGCTGCCTTTTACATTGCATCAAATCTAATGTTTCATGAACGAACCAAACACATAGAGATCGATTTCCATCTAGTGAGAGAAAAGATTCCCGTTGGAATGATCAAGACTTATCATATCTCTACATCGGAGCAACCAGTAGATATCTTTACCAAATGATTAAGTTTTTCATAATTCTCGAGCTTACTTAACAAGTTAGGAATAATTAACATATATTTCAACTTGAGAAAAAATGTTGGAGAACTCGAGAACCAGTTAGATTCAACCAACACACCAACAACTGGAAACAATCAACGACAAAAGCTAGGGAGCAACAACGATCCAAGAAAATTTTCACATAATTATGTCTATTTTTAATTATTACAATTTTTTTTATTTTATATAAATTAAATTATAAATATTCATTCGTTAAGTTAATAATGATAATTTCTTCCACCTCCAAATTCAATACATTTCCCCTAGCTCGAAGGCTAATGTATGATGATCGATAAATCTAAATTAAGGAAGTACTTACATATCAATTCAAAAAACAAATACTACAGTTCAATCTATATCACGGACAATAACTAATTGGGTCCTTGGGAACCTAAAGAGCCAAAAAAACCTAGTTAATATGGGAATTCTGAAAGAAAATAAAAATAACCAGAGATGATTAACATCAGAATAAGTTATTTCAGTTTCTCTACCTTTTCTTGCTGTTGATTTTCCGTAGCGATCGCCATGGGAAAGGATTGTAGGAGAGAAAAGAGAGAACAAGCAAGAATGAAGCAAACAGACACAGACGAATGGAATTAAGGTGGGTGGATAACCAGCAAAAGGCTTGAATAAGACAAGAGTACTTTACAACGGTCGAATCCTCAGTTGTTCGTCGTGTGGCATCTCGTGAAGTCCTTACTCTTACAAGATTTTCAAAATATTTGGGTTGTACTTTCGTTACGATAAATCCATAAGTTATTTTATCTAATATTTTATATTTTTAACTGTTTTTATTATATTTAATTTTTTTTTATTTTTTTGTTTTTTTAAGGTTAGGATTTTTTATTTTTTTTCTTGATTAATTAATCAACTTAAGTTTTAATATAATATAAATTTTATAAAATATATAAGCAATGTAAATTATCAAGATTAATTTTATAATGAAATAAGTTTTATGTTATTTATAAACATTAAATTAATATTTTTTTAACCGGTTAATTTTTTATAAGTTCTGTATATTAGTTTGACTTGAAAATTTATCTGAAATACATTAAATTAATATTTTTTTAACTTATTATTTTTTTATGAGTTCTTTATAATAGTTTGATAAGAAAATTTATCTAAAATATCTTTAAGATTTAATATATTTTTACTTATTTTTTTATATTTATAAAAAATATTATTATGTTATTAAACTTTATGATTAATATCATTGATATTTTTTAATTTAAGTGTTAACTTTTTCATCTATATTATGTTGATATCTTTAAATCTATGACTATGATATCAAATTGGGAGTAATTGTTTAATGTTAATTGTTGATTTCTATATTATTAATTCCTGTGTATTATTGATTAAAAATAATTCTCTAATTTTCTTATTATAATATTATGTTATTTTTATTTTCATCTTCTTATTTATCATTATTAAAAATTGATATAATTAATTATTTAAATATTCAAGATCCTTAATTGGATTAAGAGTTATAATTATTATACCTAAATTTAATGAGTTCACTAAGATCTTTTTTTCTGTTCGTCTTCTTTTGTTACACTGTTTACGACTCAACTTTATTCAACCCTTAATACCCTCCCAATAATAGTGAGCCTTCTACATCCGTACATAGATGGTGTTCAATTTAGACATATTAGAAAATAATGACTGCATTCTATTTTATTCATAATATAATAATTATTATAATTGTAAGGCCAATTAAGAACCTTGATTCTTAACAACTCATAATTATTGAATACATAATTACTAGTTGAGATTTCTGGATAAAGAAGGTTGCTGTGTTAAAAGTTGTGTGTTTTTTGAACTGTGTGTTCTCAAATGAAAAAAAAATTCATTTTATAGCACAAGAAATTCCTGTTTACAAGATAGGAATTACTATTTTATCTTTACTTTAATAATTCATATACTGTTTTTTGGTTTTTTCGATTTCAATCATTACTTTTTTTAGTACATGCTGTCAACTAAGAGATGTGGGTATGATATCTTTATTTTTATTTATCGTCTTCTATCGACAATTCTTTTCTCTTTATTCTTCATTGTCATTTTCTGCCAACAATCCTTTGGATGAAATTGTGCATCTTCGTCTCCTCGATCCTTGATGCAAAAAATGCACATGTGATATATGGTGGCTTTTCTGGCATAGAAACATAATACCTTTATTATTTCTTGACTAATTTTCTGGTTATTGTTGTTAAAATTTTGTCTTAAATTTGGTGATTTTTTCACTATCATTTTCGATGAGAGTCATGCTATTATTAAAAGTGATGATGATTTTACTAGTTGAGTAATTTACTTTGATCTCAGTAGAATTATCAATTTTTATGAGTTCAGTAAATTTGGCCTAACAATTGACCTCTTAATACATAAATTCATCTATGTTGAATTCTTTTTTTGAAAGAGCCCTTGGTTTGAAAACTTATCTGTTTATGTTGGGAATCCTTAGCTTGATGAAATGATAAGAAGTGATACATCATTCCTCATTCCAGTCTATTAGTGAATTAAAAAATCTAAGATAAATAAACTTGTCATCTACTCTTATCTTCTTCTTGAAGTTCTTGATTGATTTTTTTGAAATTTTTTGGGAAATAATTTAATTCATTCAAAATTAATTCCTAGATATATATTTTCTATTAGTCTTGCATAGAAACCTTTGTAAACAAATATTAGTTTAGCTCTTTCCAAAATGTTAAATTTACACCCTGTAGGAATTTCTTTTCTATAATATAGAACTTCATATCTTCTATATGTTCTTGAGTAGAATTTTTGGCCAAGTTGTAAAGACCAAACCATTGTGGTTTGTTAAGATTCTTATATTAGTCATTTTCATATTCAATGACTAATGAATTTTTAAGGAGATGTTTCCTTGAATAGCACGAGATATCTTACTATCTTTGATGTTTATAAGAGATATGCCTCTCTATATAATATTGGAGGCCATACTACTTTTCCTATAATTGTCAACCTATTGAGTGCTACTAGTTATTCTTGTAGTATTGCAGAGGAATTCCTTACTATCTCCTCTAGAATTATTAGTTTTGATACTTTGTAATTAATGTAACTACATTTAACATCTATTCTGTTAATGAAGGCTCTATAAGTTACTCCACTAAGCCCAAGAATATATTTACTTACTTCTACCCAATTATTGTAAATTCCTAGTTTTGGGATATTATATACCACATAAGTCTTTTTATGTTCCTCTTTTTTTATCTTCATCAGCCCAATTAAGCTTTTTTATTTAAGAGATGTTACTCTCTTTTGAGCTATTAGGTTCTTCCTTTTTTATCTTGACTTTTTCTTTAAAAATTTTACCTTTTTAGATTGAATTTTTGATAAAGATTCCTCTTTAAAGTTTTTGGATTGTAAGAGTTGTTTTGAACAATCAAGTTCTTCTTGTTTATTTCCTGTCTCCATAAGAAACTTATCGAGATATAAAAGCTCGAGTTGTTCCTGAAAGATTTTTATCTCCTTTTCTTTTATCTTGATCTTGAGATCAAGATGTTCCATTACTACAATTATAAAAATAGTTAGAGATTATAATTCTCTTATGAAAGCATCTACTAAACTATTCTTGTTTCCTAGGAGATGTTCAACATCAAAATTGTAGTAATTAAACCACTATTATCATCTAAGTAATCTTCCCTATTTATAATCACATCCAATATTAGTTCTTAAGAAATAACCATAATTTTTGTTATCAGTTCTAACAATGAATCTAAAACTTATGATAAATATTGCAAATTTCTTAATAGTTTTTTTAACAGCTAAATATTATTTTTCATTAGAGTGAAATTTAATTCTGGATCATGAAAGAATCCTGAAGTATACCTACAAAGATATTCATATCTATCATTTCTTTTTTCTTTTACTATTGCTCTTCAATATTCTTGTGAAACATCCGTTTCATTAATTATCATTTTATCAACTAAACCTCTATGGTATAAACTTGGTAAAAAAATTTACTTGAACTTTACATTATCCATATACAGAGTATCTTGTTTTGTTCACTTCCAGACATAATATTTTTTTTAATTTTTCTTTTAAGGGTTTTCATATTTTTACAAGTTTCTTTATGTATGCTTCAACATATGTTAAACATCCTACGAATCTTTATAATTGATTTTTGTCTTTCAATTCATTAAGAAAACCTTGAATGTTATTTAGTATATGGGGTTTTAGATTACGTTTTTCATCTTCAATTTTCAACCTTAAATACTTAATTTTCTACTAAGCAATTACTACTTTCTTTTCAAAAAGTACAATACATTATTTTCTACATTCTTGTAGAATATTAATAATATCCAAATAATTTTTATTTAGTTCATTACTAAAAATCAAAATATCAACGATGTAAACATAGCTAATATTTTGTATACATGGAACTTGTTTTAATCCAAATGGTACAACAGTCCATTGGAACTGTTATTAGGGGTAACTAAATGCCGTTAATTTTTAAGATTTTCCATCTTGTCTTTTTTGCCAAAATCTACTGTTGGAATCTAAACTCGAGAAGTATTTATTTCCTTTAATTAATGATAATAGTTCTTCTTTCTTTGGAATAAAGTATCTATCATTAATGGTTTCTTTATTCAATGCTTTAAAGTTTATTATCATTCTTTTTTTATTCTTCTTTTTTCAGCTTATTTTTCGACTAAGAATGTCAAACTAGAATGAGATGAATTACTTTGTATTATGACTTTTAGTTCCAAAAGTTATTGATTTTTTTTTCAAATTCAATCACGTCTTCTAGAGTATAAATAATTAGTTTTACTCTTATAATTTTGTTAGGGACTTTTAATTTTATGTTGACAATTATTTTAGATTTATTAATTATTGAATCTAAAATATTTTCTAAGCTTACTATTTTTAATAATTTTTTTGATATATGTTAAGGCTTTATCTTTCTGTATTTCATCAAGAAAAGAGTTTTGTTTATTTTCTATATCCTATGAAATATTTTCTAAATAAATTTTTTATTGTGTCTATCTCAATACATTTTCACTTTTTTATTTTGTTGCAAACTTTTTTTTTTTGATGCATAAATGGTTTACCGCATTCGGTCGAGTCTAGTAGTTAATTTTAATTAAATTATACTTCTTTTTTAATAGATATTGAATCACTTAATTACTACCTTCGATCGGGTCTAATAATTTAAACTCACATCAAGGTATCTAAGTTAGGTTTATGATTTAAGTATCTGAAATTAATTTTCAAATTTCAAAACTATTATAAAGGATATGTCATCAATATATTTTCAATAATAATTCTTATAAAAATCTTTGAAATAGAGTCCACTCTAACTATACAGTTGATATAGACTAAAAGATTTAAGACTGCAACTCTAAATCATATAATTTAAATCCTAAATTTAACTCTCTTGTATATTATGAAAAACGTTTTGTCAATATATTTTTTATTTACAAACTTTGGTTTAAATCTTGATAATTAAATAAAACTTAATTCATTTTATAAAAATGTTTAGTCTACTTTAACATTTTACAAGTACAATAACCTTACTAATATCACATACTATTTATAGCTAGACATGCATAGTTTAATAAATAATCAATAAATTAAACATATAGTATGTGAAACAACACTCAGAATTATTATGAAAAAAATACATTTAAATATACCTTAATAGAATTCTTAGAATTACTTCTGGAAAACTTCAAGACAAAATTATCTTACTGTTTATTGAATTGAAATTAAAAGCTACCACAATAACTAAATTTTCAACTCTCGAATGAGAAAAGAACTTTAAACTACTTAAAGAAAGCTAAGAAATCAGCTACTAAGAGAGTTGTAGGATTCTAAAACATTTTTTAACAATAGAAATAGAATCTTATTTATAGGGTGAGAAAAGGAGGAAAAATTTAGAATTATTAACTTGGCACTGCATCATAGTACACAATCCACTCTATTCGCGCCAAGATTTACAATGTTTTCATGTCGCGATACACTTCAAACTGCATCACTTTAGAACCCTAAATTCCTTGTAATTTCTTTTTTTAATTTTTAAACATATGTAATGTTTTACAAATGTTTTCTTTTAATCTTTCAAGTTATAATGATGCTTTAAGTATAATTCTTTTAAATTGAATCTTTTTAATACAAGAAATATCTTTAAATAAAAAAATATAATTATGGTTTTGAAAAGATAGATTTGCGTAAAATAATAATAAAACAAGAAAATATAAATCTATATAATCACTAAACATGTATAAAATCATGATAAATTATATGCTTTTGAGTCCAAGTAATAGCCGTCATGGCAAAGATAAGGGTTGTAATTTTTCACCAACGACCTTGTTGGGCACTTGCTAACAACTTGGTGAGCACTGAGGTGAGCTACTCAAGTTGCCATTTTCGTTTGAAAAAATGCCTTGTAAGTTTTGAAATAATACTTGTAGACACAAAAACAAACGCAATGCACATATACAACCTAAACATTCTAACTATACGATCCTACCCTCAAATGTTGTGTATCATGTAAACATATAAAATTTAAATTTTATTTGAGTGCGTGCAATACTAAACTAATAGTAATTGTCTTTATATAAAGGATGGCAACACAGTAAGTAATATATAAAGACTTTGTGTTTTTGCATACAAAAATACCAAACATAAAAACTATATGAACTACGAAAAATTCAACTCATCATTTTATATTGAATACCGTTTAATTTGATATTGTTCAAGTTGAATTATGGATATTTAAATCCGTTTAATATTAAATATCATTTAATTGAACCATATTGAAACAATATTTTTATTGTTATAAATTTTAAGAGTGTTATTTTTTGTAATGTTTTTAAAAAATGGAAAAACTCTCGTCAAATTTCTCAATGTCAAATTGCAAAAAAAAAAAGAAGTTCATGAACTACCTAAACAACAAAACATTATGTCTTTTTACATTTTTATGTTTGAGCACTCTCATGTTTACTATCATCTTTAGGCAATGTTATTATATCGTCTCAACTGATGACCTTCAATTCCTGATAAACAAATTGATTCATAACTGGATCTACTTCTTGCAGTAGAAAAGGAAGATATATCCGCCATCACGGCCGTTTGTTCGTGGTTGACCGAAAAGTTCATGGAAGTTGCTGTATTATCTGATCCTAGCACACTAGCATTGAGGAATGGAGGTTGTTGTGGTAAGGGTATTTCACTGTCTTTCCTTGTTAGCATTTGAACAACCTCAGGTATAGATGGTCTTAGTGTGAGTGAAGCTTGTGTGCACAAAAGACCAATTTGAAGCACCTTTGATGCCTCATTTTTGTCAAAGTCACATTTTAAGACAGAATCTACAGATTCTGTAATCCTGTTGGCCTTGTAATCCTTCCAGACCTAAAAAACAATAATGGGAAAAAATATATATTTCACTATTATATTAATGCAAAAAAAATTTCGTTAGTATTCATTCAGTAACGTGTTTTATTTTGATACGTTTGAAATTAGTTTTCTATTTTCTATTTCATTTATTGAAGAAAACAAAAATTCTTTTGGTAACAAATTTTGTTTTCTGATTATAAAATACAAACACATAACCCAAAATTTTGTTTTTGGTAAAACTGTATTTTGTGTTTTGATTTCATTTTTTATTTATTAATATCTATTACTCATTATTGATAACGATTATAAAAAATGTAAGATTGTGGTCTTTGTGAAAAATTGATATTAAAGTGAGATTTAAAATTTAATTATGAAAGTTTTGAAAGCTTCTTTTTAATTATGTAGACTAAAAAGTGAAACTCTTTTCTAATTAAAATGAAAACTAAAAACAAAACTAGTTATAAACAACATTAAATTCGAAAACTTCAATTTGAACACAAAAAATATATCAGGATATAAAGCAAGCCCATTATTTTAATTTTAGCTAGTAATGTAAAAGGAATATGAGTCTTACAGAATGTAGAACTGAGCTTGATCCTGTTGTGAAAACACTATTCTTCTTACCACATACAATCTCAAGTACCATCACTCCAAAGGCATATACATCAGCTTTTTCAGTTAGTTGTCCTTTAACAAGATATTCAGGTGCCATATATCCTCTGCGTTAAAAGAAACAACATTGGTTTTAAACAATTGATTATTTGTATAGTTAAAATTTATGAATATGCGGTGCAAAAATTAAGAAGGTAGTTTCTTCATACAATGTTCCTGCAATTCCTGTGCTAACATGAGTTCTATCAGAAGAAACAGACCGAGCAAGACCGAAATCAGCAATCTTTGGTGTAAGATTCTCATCAAGGAGAATGTTGCTAGCTTTTATGTCTCTGTGGATAATTTTTGCGCCACAACCTCCATGTAGATATGCAAGCCCTTCAGCTATTCCACACACTATATCAAATCTTTGCTGCCAGTTTAGGATTGTTTCTGTGTCCTTAGCTGTATAACATAATGATTTTATGTTACCATTAGTTGATGAGAAAAAAGACATACACGTATGGAAAACTACTATTATGCTAGTGAAGTTTTTTTAGCTTGCATGCCTTCTCAAAAGCGAACTTAAATTTTGTACATTAAGCTATATAAAAATGTTATGCTACTTTGTAATATTCATGTTTTTATAGTGAATCACACTTGTATATACACCATGATATGAATATAGATGTAATATTTGGATGAATTTGGACCTTAAATAGCATATATATGTTCATGTTGCACATAAGTAAATTATTCTTAAAATATCATGTCAATTGTAAATAACATATAAATATGTACATACTTAGTTTATGTATATTATATACATTGTGTACATATCTTAATATATATATATGTTATGTGAAATAGAGATTTTATTTTAGGGTGAATTCGATTGTATATGTATAACTTACACATGTTATTATGGGTTTTCAATACATATTTGAACACTCCAATTTGATGAAAATTTATAAAAAAAAAAAAAATGAAGAAAGATAGATCCATATACTTATCTAAAATTTATTCCCATGAATGTCTTAAAAGGACTTCATTTAACATAGGAAAAAGTACTTGAATATAAAGAAAAACAACTTACGAAAAACCATCTGATTAAGGCTTTTGTTGGGTACATATTCATAAACTAGGAGGCTTTCAGGGCCTTCAATGCTGCAACCTAAAAGCTTAATAAGGTTCTTGTGTTGAATAGCACTGCTTAGGTCTACCTCATTGAAGAACTCGTCAACCCATTGTCTTGTATTGAAGAACAATCGTTTAACTGCAACGGTTCTACCATCTGGGAGAATCCCTTTAAAAACAGAACCAGATCCACCTTGACCTAATTTTCTTGACTCATGAAAAGAATCGGTGGCCTTTTCAAGTACTTCATACTTGAAACTTAATTTAGACTTTTGCTGAGAAAGTGAAAGCCCATTTTGACAATCCTTATGTGCTAAAACAAGTTCAAATAAACTAACATTAGAATATAGATAATGAAGATTCGCAAAGATATTATGAATTTAGGACTATGGTTTGTCGAATTTACATTCTTTCTCCTTTGATGTACTTATCTTATAGCCCCAAATAGTTAAACATATAAAAAACATAGCTGTGGCCATTGCAGCTGAAACTCCTGCTACTGAATACCAGATCTTACTAGTATCTGCTGTAGAATTAAATGGGAAATTTTTTTGTTATATATTAGGGCCACTTTCTTTATTCAATTTTTCAATCTCATAAGTTATATTAAGCTGTACACAATTAGATTTAACAATTTGAAATGAGATTAAAAAAATATGTATATAATATAGAGAAAGGGAATGAATAATAAATAAACTTACAAGTTTTTTGGCTATGAGATGTGACAGAACAAAATCTCTTTGTAGAATACCTAGCATAACAACCAGGAAACAAAGCTTTACCATCATTACCAGGCAAACAATCTTCAATCATATGTTGGGCACCTTCTAAACATTCTAAACACTCTTTCTCACTAAGTGTATTCCAACATTGTCCCATTCCATAAACACCCTCAACCCCTCCTCTATCTTCCACAACACCAAACCCTTTATTACTTTTTGCCTTAACTGTCACATTTTCCATCACTTGTCTAACTTTTCCTTCAAACTCTGATACCACAAGATCATCATTCATTGGGTCATCTTCTGTTTTATTATTTGATTGACCACATTTTATATTTTGTTTGCTTTTCATATCAATTGTTTCATGGTAAAACATATGTTCATCATAACGTAGATAACAACCATCTAGATATATTCTAGCTGAAGTTGAAGGAAGACATTTAGAAAGTATGTTATTCATGGTTTTAAAGCATGAAACACAATCTTCTCCTGGGAGATCGTTAACACATTGAGTAAATGCATAAATCTTAGTCACTGAGGATGTTGCATTGTACATACCCCAATTCTTTATACGAACATCATTGTAAAGATGATTCATTATTTCCCTAATGGCTCTGCTGTAATTTTCTGGGTTTGTATGATTTTTTGATCCACAAATTATGTCAGCCTCGGTGTTTCGAGGATTACAATTTGTTGGAGAGAAGAAGAACAAGTTATGGATTATGAGAATAACACATATGAGCTTTCCAAAAGATGAAGTTGATAGAATCATTTTTATCATATGGGGTTTTTTTTTAATACATTTTTTGAGTGTTTTGTTATTTGGAATGGGCATAAACAAAAGCAAATTGACGTTTTGTCTCTATTATATATATATATATATATATATATATAAATATATATATTGGATTCTCTTTTTCAAATTTTGGAATGAAAACAGAACAAAACAGAGCAAGTTCGCTTTTGTTTGAATGATTTTATTTTTACATCTTTCTTTTCCTGTCAGAATAACTTTAGAGGGAAGCAGAGGAGAAGAGGTTGTTCCAAAAGGATATGGTTTCAGTTATGTTCGTTTTTTTTTTCTTTTTTAATAACCATTTGTGGAATATTAGATGAGAATTTTCGTTTATAGTTTAAAAAAAAGGGTCAAATTTTATAGTTTTAAATTGACAGGCATGAAAAAGGGAAAGATGAATGTTATGGATTTTGTTTTGTTTTTTTCTTCTTCTTATAATTAGGACATTGTTTGTTAAACGAGCCACAATCATATTGCGTTGAGCTGGAACGCCATATATATATTTTTTTAAAATATTTTTACACTGCATAAGTTTTTATTATTATAAGTATATTTATTAATAAAATCATTATTCTTTAATAATAATAATAATATTAAAATATAATTAATATAAATGATAAAGTAAATTTTTTATTTTTATTTACCGTAATAATAAAAAAAATATTATTATTATAAATTTTATTATACGAGACTTTGATATTGTTGAATTTCATTGTTATTGATGTAGTTTTATATGTATATTAATTATTATATATTTTTTTATATCAATTTATTTTTAAAACGAATTTGATTTTAGATTTTGAATTTTTTTATTTATGTATTTTAATATTGTTAATAGTTTTGGAAAATTAATAAAATAATATTTTTAAACCTTATAAAAATAAAAATAATATTTTAACAATATTAAATAATATAGTGTTTAATATTAAATTATCTAAATAATTGTAATTAAATTTAAATTATAATCGATTGATGAAATTTAATATAAAATAATTATAAAATATATAATTTTTATTATTATTAAATTTTAAAAAATTTATTTTAATTTAATTAACTCTTGTTGCAAAAAATCTCAAAAGGAAAGAAATTAAAAAGTACTTTCATAAGCTTTTAGCAAAAAAAAAAAAGAAAAGTAGAAGGTTTTATTATTTTTATATTAAATAAGGTGACTTCATTGGACCAAAATAACTCTTATCAAGATTTGATTTCTGCATCTAAGCCAACTACTGGAGTTATTACATCATGATTCATGACAACCTTCAAAATCAGTAGAAGTTGCCATTGAACACCATGTACGATGCAGGACGGAACTTTAAAGTCTCAGCTACTTTTGTTCGTTACAGTCACACAACTCCATGATCTTCGGTTTTGGATTCTGTTGCAAGTCAAAATAATTGACTTACTACTTCTCATATGTAAATATTTGTTAAAAAACATCCGGTACAAATTAGATGGGTCTATAAATTGCGAATTAAATTAGAAAATTGGATTGAATTAAACCGTTAATTGAATATATTAAAATTTTTATATTATTTTTCATTAAAGGTGTCCAAAAATCGGACCGAATCAGACCGAATAGTTTTATAAATCAAACAGTTTGGTTCGATCAATTTTTTTTTCCAAAATCGGACCGGTGAGTTAATACAAATATGTTACACAATAAATATTTTATAACTCTGTATCAAAATTACATAAATAAAAACCTATATTATATGTAAAAATTTAAATTACTAACTTATAAATTTTTTAAAATTATTCATATATATTACGATAGTTATTACAATTGTTGGTTTTTTATTTTTTTTTATGTATTAATAACTAAAATATTAATAATTATTTAAATTATAGTTATTTATTTTTTTATTATATAAGATAATTTATTTTAAGTAACATAAATAATTATATTTCTTTTTTTATAATCAATTATTTAAAATCTTATTTTTTTATCAATTTATTAAAATAAGATTTTTATTATTTATCTTTTTTTTTAATTAAGATTATTTAACATACATAATATAAGTAATTATTATGAGTTAAAGTAAGGTTATGAGTAATATAATACTATCTCAAATACTTTGTTAAATATTATTATAAAAAAATTTACAAATATTTTGTAGTAGTTTATTGAAACTAGAGATATACACTACAAAATCATGATATTACTTATAATATGATATTTTCTATAATAAGTACTCAAAACTTTTGTTTAAATATAATAAATTATTTCAACACATTATTGTTGATGTAATACATATAAAATATAATAAAGCATCTTACCTTGATTAATACATATAAAATTATAAATACAAAATTTAAATAAAATTATATAGAAATTGAGTAAAAAAAATGGTGAAGACTATATACTATACGATGTCTATAAGATAATATTTTTCACATATCATGAGTATTTGACGACTACTAATTATATTCCAAGATATAATAATCTAGTTAGAGCAAACTTATATTACTATTGCTTGTTCTAACAAATTTTTAAGTATTTGAACTTTACAGGGAACATAGATCTAGAGTTATAGACCAAAAATACGAGAGAAAAATTGGTAGAAAGCCTTTCCCTTGCTCTACTTTCTTTATATTTATTTGTACTTTTAAAGTGTGGCTTTTCTCAATTACTTATAAATGGAGCTTAAAAACCAATCGGAAAAGGAATAAAAGAATTTAATAGCCAAACATGCAAAACAAAATTAATGAGAACTATCAAAATGATTTGAATGGTAATCATTTGAAAATTAATTAATCATTATTGACGAAGATTTTAAAAGAAATGACTCATATCGCTTTTGCTATGGATATAAGGTTCAATGATATGAAACCTACATATGATAGGTTCTTAATTTTGAACCTTTCATTATGATATTATATTTACCTTATTCAAATGATTCATATCGTCAAGTGTACTCATTTCAAATTTCATTCCAAATAAATGATCTAGTGCTTCCAAAATATCTTGCAGTAACAAAAATGTATTGTTTGGTTGACTGGTAAACATGATGTCCTTGAGTTGTTGTGGCATTTATGTAAGTGGTGATATACTTCACACATGAATCTTTCATGACACAATTTAGTTCTCATTATTATATTCATTTTGGCCATGAATATACGCTTAGTTTTGTGAGGTTTTTTAAAGAATTTAGCCATACAAATTTTTCTTTCAAAGTGGACCAATTCCTCTTTCACATACGTGATATTTTATCTATAAGAGTAATTTGCAAAGAGTAACCCACAATATTTTATCTATAAGAGTAATTTGCAAAGAATTTAGCCATATTATTGCTTTCATCACATGAATGGACTTGAGGATAAACCTCCTTCAACAATAACTAAGTTATCTCTTTAAACCTATATTTTAGGATCTCCAGACAACTAAATTGAATTTCCTTTGTAAATCCTTATTCTTTCATGGGCTTCAGTCTCATTCCTATTGATGACTTATTAACGAACTCTCAATTTAACCCTTTGGTTAATGGATATGTTATGTTATTCTTTGAGTGCAAAAATAAAAGAATAACATATGATATTTTTAGGTGAAAACAACCTAGGCCACAACCACGATCTAAGAGCAAAACCACCATACCACCTAATATTTCGCTATAAAAACCAAATGCTTAAGTACAAACTTGGTTTTATGTTATCCTCCATAGGATACTGTCTCAATGTACCTTACTTACGAGTTATTGCTATGTTTTCACAGTCTCTAATATTAGCATGAGCATTTTTCAGACCAACATTCCAATAAGCTCCCTACCAATCAAATACGTTCATGTATCAACTACAAAAGGGTTATCACAAAAACACAAGTGCCCGTGTGTGTTCTAGAACAGATTTTATAATAAATAATCCTAATTAGATGATTCAAAACATATGTTACTTAAATCAAATCAACAAAAATATTAAGCATAAGTTCAATAAAAATAACTTATTTAAAGATTAATAATCAAATCAAATAATTATTATATGACACACACAATTATTGGATCTAACAATTCAAGAAAAAAATAAAGAAGAAACTATAAGAACATATGATCAAAATATCATAAACTAATTAAACTTATTAATCAATCAAACACAAACACCAATATTTGATAGATTAATTAAATAAATAAGTCTAAAGAATTATAATATTATATTTGTAAAACAAGAGAGAGAAATTAAGAATAAAAGAATAATGCACTTGTGTGTTTGATTGATACAATGAGCAATGAGTTTTATTTATAGGAAAAATTAAAACCATTAATCCTATATAATTGATAAATATCTTTTCTATTATAAATATGATTAGTAATACTCATTAATCAAGAAGAGTCTTATGTAAAAAAGAGTTCTTTTAAAATGGACTCATTAATCAAGAAGATTCCTATTTAAAAAAGAGTTTTTTTAAAGTATATTTTAGGCTATCTTTAAGACTAAGATTTAGCCTATATCTTATCTAATATTTTAGCATACATCTTATTCTATATTTTAGCATAAATATTTTAGTAGCAAAAATAATTTCAGATTTATGAATATGTGCTATTAAATGCATTGGTACAATCCTGTGTGTTATAGTTATAATAGATATACCTAAAGTACGACTATATGAAATTCTAACACTTTTTTAACTTTGATTAATAGACTTGATAACGAGCTTAAAAACAAGTTTACATGAAAATATTTTGTCCACGAAAATAGCCAACACTTATAATCCTTACAAACTCCCCATTTAGCATTTTTGTGTGGCAACTATCTCACTATATGACACTTATAAGAATAAGATAAAAATACAATAATATCCTATACTCTATAGTGGAACTATCCTATGGTCCAGTGAATCCATCTTCGCTGGAACTTGACAAGATTGTAAGTAACTGAAATGACATAGACAAAGCATACGATAAATTGGCTTGAAAGCCTTATTGTACATCAGTTCAGTTTACATAGAAATAAGTGAGGTGTAAAGAATAATCATGTAGTGTATGCATTCATACCAATCAAGCTTAACATAAGGCAAAATGATGGAAATCATTCCTACCCTAAATATGTTCTCCCTCTATATGCATAACAAAATAAATTAAGAAAGTGAAACACACTCTCCCCCTTTTTGACATACGAGAAGGACAAAACATTGGACAAAGCAATGAAGCTAAAATCCCCCTAAATATAGAACAATGTAAAAGTAGATTAATGTAGAAGTGCAATGTGGTTTAAACTCCCCCTAAATTCTATGAATCTCTAACTTAAAAACCAATTAAAAAGTTAATAAAAAATAAGAAGATGTAAATGAATAAAAATATAATTTTTTTTTAATTTTCATAAATAGCCACATAAAGTATTAAACTCATTTAATTACAAATTAGTACACTACCAATTGAGTACTCATCTTTTTTTTCATTTTATTAACTCAATTTTTGATTATCTATTGTATAAATAAGTGGAGTAGAAACGACACACTTTACACATATAATGACATATTGACATTTGCTGAAAAGAAGCATATATGTTTAAACTCCACAAATATGCTAATTAAGTTATTTATGATTAATCAAGAAATACTCAAAAGAAAAAAAATGACACCTATCATATAAAATTATAATTGAGTCTTTAATCTCACAAAATAAAATATATCTACCAAAAGATGACTAAATTTTTTTATTTTTATTTTGTAAATTAGACACAAGATTATATTTTTTTTCTTTAACCTATATTGGCCCTCTCTTTTGATGCATTTGAAGTACAAGTTTTATAAGCAATCACTTTTTGCACAATCTTTCTTCTTTTTTTACATGAGCTATAAACCTAACATGATAACTTTCACACTAGTTGTGAGGTAGCTATTTCCACTTATTACGGTAGCTTCACACATCACAGTAGGTAACCCTCTCAATACTAAGTATATCCATACAGTAAAATTTTAGAAAGCAAGAAATAAAACTCGACACAATTTTACAATCAAGATTAGTTAAAGTCTTAAAGTCTTTTAAGAAAATTCATAAACTTCAAGCATAACATATATGTGTATTCATGAGTGTGTAAAAAAAAATTATGTTAACATCGATCATCACATATACAAGAATATGTGTGTGCATAAGTCAAAATTGTAAAATAATTTATACAGTAAACATAAAAACGAGTTAGGTCAATATAAACAAGGTTGTATGTATGTAATTATTGAATAAATCCAATACACTATTGGCTAAATAAAGATTATAATTTTTTTGTAAGTTGAACTAATAAATAAAATAAAATAAAATAGTGATTGTTCACCTGGGGTCATTTAAGCACTCTAACAAAAATACCTAAGTGAAATAATAAAAGTAATTCAGGTGACCAGGAAAAAAAAACTCTACTAACCCAAATTTTCTTGCATTTATCATTGGGTAGGGACTCAACTACCTTAAGTTTCATAGGCATGTTCTTGGACTTAGTTTTACTTTTCTCACTCATTCAAAAGAAAGATTCAGTATGCATACTAGGATAATGGAAATGAGTCCTAGCATTAAAAGTACTGAATTTTACTTGCCTTTTTGAACCTAAGACTTCATACTTCCTATTAGAATTTTTAAACACGCTATTATAATTTCTATTCATCCTTGAATATGATGTAGCATGCATAGATGGATGATGCTTATGAGTCCTACTATGTGAAACATGGAAAGAATGATTAATTTCAAGAGCATTCATCAAAAATCTACATTTTGGTCTTATATGACCTTTTCTATCAAAATGATGACATGCACGCACAAACTTAATAATTTTTTCTACCATAGGTGCAATAGTTCTTTATGCATAAGTAGTAACAGTAGAAGTAGAGTTTAAGAGCCTTACATATGTGGTCTTTGATGTTGAAGGTGTTGACTGTTCATCTATGTATCCAAGACCTTTCTTATCTCTATATGGATTTCCATAGTCTAGGACTTTGGTCAATTTTTTAGCACCTATAGTCAAATTCCTCATCGTATTTTTAGCAATACTAAGTTCTTTCCTAAGCTTTTTGTTTTCCTCATTGGTTTATGCAAGAATCAGATTTAGGGCATTAATATGTTCAGAAAATTCCTTTTTATCTTTCTCTAGGCTAGAAGAGCGGAATTTGCACTCCCATTTATTGAATCAAAAGCTAATATATTACGCTAGAAGAATTTGTTTTTGTGAACATTGATGATATTATTAAGTTTAGTTACTTCAATAAGTAGTTTATCTCTCTCTTTTCTGGCACCTAGAAAATCCATGAATAGTTAATCGTAATTCGATACATTGAACTTAGATAGTAAAAGAGAAGAGTTTACTTCCTCATTTTCTTCGTCCAAGTTAGAATCAGAGTTATTGTGGTGTGCCTTGGTAGTTACGGTGAAGGCACAATAATTAGTGTCATCATCCTTTGAGTTATTAGCATTATCTTGCTCATTTTTTATGTCACTAAGTGTAGCATTAAAGACTTTTCCAACTTTTCTTTTTATTGCTTGAGGATTAGTAGGCTTAGTTTTCTTACCATTTGGGCTATAAGGCTTGATTTCCCTTAACTTTCAATTCCTCAAAAATGACTGGATTGTCCCTTGATAGATTGATTATTCTATTGACCCTTATTTTTCAAGAACTTCTTCAATTTTAGAGCTAACAAGACTAGTGACTCATCATTCATGCCCTCATCACTATCAGAGATGTCCTTTCATAAAATTTGAATGCCACATCCTTGTTTTTCTTAGGTGGATCAAGAGTAAGCTCATAGGTTTGAATTTACCCTATTAGGTCATCAATGTTTAGTGTGTCTGCATTCTTGCTTTCCTCTATTGCTGTAACTTTCATCTTGTAGTTTTCTGTTAAGGAGCTTATGAGTTTGCATACTTATATAGATTATGGAATTTCTCACCAAGGTTAGAACAAAAATTAGTGGTATCACAAAAATGAGAATAAAATTGACCAAAAGTTTCTGTTTTGTGCATCTTAATGGAATCAAACTGAGATATTAGAAATCTCAATTTTGTTTGTTTCACTTGGGAAGTTCCCTCATTAGCAAGAGTAAGAGCATTCCATGCATTATTAGGAGTCTCACATTTAGAGATGCAACAGAACTCATCCATTAACATTATAGAAAAGATTCAACTTAGACCTTTTTGGTTTGCCCTACTAAGGCTGTGTTCTTCAGTGGTCCATTCTTTTCTTGGCTTTATGGTTATTACACCAATTTTAGTTACCAAAGGTGGTTCAAAACCATCAAGAATAGCATTCCAAATGTTTTTATCTTGTTTGAGAAAGACTTGGATGCAAGCCTTCCAATAAGGGTAATTATACCCATCAAAAGTGTGGGTCTAACAGATGACCCATCTTTTTTCATTTGGTCCATAAGTAGGAGTGTATGTTCCTAAGGATCAAACTCACTAAGTGTGTTTAGTGTTGGTTTTGATACCAATTGAAAATTTATAAAATATGGACATAATTAACCTATAGGGGTGAATAAGTTATTTTTAATTTTTATTAATTTATAATTTGATAACCTAACCAAAGTGGTCAGGCATGTAATCGTGTATGAGAATAAAGTATGAAAATAAAAGAATAACACGTGATATTTTTAGGTGGAAACAACCTAGGCGCAACGATGAACTAAGAGCAAAAGCACCGAACCAATTAATTTTCACTATAAAAACCAAATGTTCAAGTGCAAACTCGTTTTTATGCTACCTTTCCTAGGATACTGTTTCAATGTACCTTACTTACAAGCCACTGCTCTATTTTCATAGTTTCTAATATTAGCGTGAACGGTTTCCAAACCAATGTTCTAATAAGCTCTCCGCTCATCAGATATGTTCATGAATCAACTATAAAAGGGTTAGCACAAAAACATAAGTGTTCATGTGTCTTCTAGAACAAATTTAATAATGAATAATCCTAACTAGATGATTCAAAACATATGTCACTTAAATCAAATCAATTAGTAAATCCTAAAGCACAAAGATTAAGCAAAAAATTAATAAAAATAGCTTCTTTAAATATTAATAATCAAATCAAAAAATTATGACATGACACACACAATTATTTGATCTAACAATTCAAGAACAGAAATAAAGAAGAAACTATAAGAACATATAATCAGAATATCATAAACTAATTAGGCTTATTAATCGATCAAACACAATTATCACTATTTGATAGATTAACTAAATAAAGAAGCCTAAAAAATCATAATATTATATTTGCAAAACAAGATAGAGAAATTAAGGTGGCGTTTGGTTCACAGAATGAAATCGGAATCAGAATGAGAATGAAATGGAATGGAAAGGAAATAATTTTGTTTGGTTTGACCATTGGAATCAAAGAAGGAATCAGTATTACAGTGTTTGCTTTACAACTGGAATAGAATGGAAAACACTCTATATTACCTTAATATCACTATATTCAGTAAAGTTTAAATAATATTATTTAATTATTATTTTTTCGCCAGAAAAAATACATTTTTGAAATCATTATTTTTCTAAATAATTATTATTTAAAAATAAAATATATTATTAAATTATTATTTTTCTAAATAGGGTTTAGGGTTTTAAGATTTAGGATTTATGATTTAGAGATTTGGGGTTTAGGGTTTTGGGATTTGAGATTTGGGGTTTAGGGTTTTGGATTATATTTATAGTTTAAGGTTTAGGATTAAAATTATTATTTTTCTAAATAGGGTTTAGGGTTTATGGATTTGGGATTTAGAGTTTAGGGTTTATAGTTATATTTATGGGTTAAGGTTTTGAGTTAAAATTATTATTTTTCTAAATAGGGTTTAGTGTTTTAGGATCTAGGGTTATATTTATGGGTTAAGATTTAGGGCTAAAATTATTATTTTTTGAATTAGGGTTTAGGTTTTGGGATTTGAGATTTAGAGTTTAGAGTTATATTTGTGGATTAAGATTTAGGGTTATATTTGTGGGTTAAGGTTTAGGGTTTAGGATTTAGGGTTATATTTGTGGGTTAAGGTTTAGGGTTTAAGGTTATATTTGGAGTGGAGGTAAAATTGGAAAAAATTTGAGATAGGAATGGAATCATGATTCCTTAAGGGGGAGAAGGAATTCTACTTCCTTCTTTTTTAGAAATCGATTTTATTCCATTCCTACTTTTCAACCCAACCAAACATAAAATTGGAATGAATCAATTATGAGTCCATTTCATTCCAGTCTACCAAATATGCCATAAGAAGAAAAAAATAATACTTTTATGTGGTTGATTGATACAATGAGCAATGAGTTTTATTTATAGGAAAAATTAAAACCCTTAATCTTATATAATTGATAGATATCTTTTCTATTACAAATAAGATTAATAATACTCATTAATCAAGAAGACTCTTTAAAAAAGAGTTATTTTAAAGTAGACTCATTAATAAAGAAGACTCGTATTTAAAGAAGAGTTCTTTTAGAATAAACTCATTAATTAAGAAGACTCTTATTTTAAAAAAATTATTTTAAATTATATTTTAGGGTAAGATTTAGCCTATAATTTAGGCTATAACTTATCTAATATTTTAGCATAAATATTTTAGTAGCAAAAATAATTCCAGATTAATGAATATGTGCTATTAAATGCATGAATTCAATTCTATGTGTTATTGTTATAATAGATAAACCTAAAGTACGACTATCTGAAATTCTGATACTTCTTTGACTTTGCTTGATAGACTTGATAGAGAGCTTAAAAACAATTTACATGCAAATATTTTGCCCATAAAAACAACCAACACTTATAATCCTTACAAGAATATTCTCTAAAATATTGCATAGCCATTCATCCATTTTGCCATATTTATCCAAATAGATGAATTCATATTCCATTGTAGGTCTAGTACTATGTGTTTGTTTCGAGGACTTCCATAATACAACAACATCACCCAGTGTGAACACATATCCATAAGTAGCCTTCAAGTCTTTCATATCAGATATCTATTTTACATCATTGTATCCTTCTAATATAGCTATATAACTAGTGTAGTTCAACCTATAGCTACGTGTATATCTTAAGTATCTATGGGTTGGTGTAATACCTTTCTAATGATTAACCTAAGTATCTTAAGTGTCTCATGAATATGGACACTCCTATGCACATGAATATAGATATAAACTATATCCTAATGTTTAATTTATTTTAATTAAATCCCACCCAAAAATAAGTTTTCATAATCACTCGATGCATCACAGATATAGAACCATATTTAACGTATCATTGATACAAAATTAGAAAACTAATATTCATAAGACCCCGAGTTCAATTGGAAAAAAGTTTTCTCACATTTTTTAATTAAATAAAACAATAAAATTATGAGGTATTTCTAAAAAATATCTTAGCTCTTGTAGGTATCATTGACCATCTTGATGAGTTATCACCAACCACCTAAGCGAGGATAATAGTAACCCTTGGAGAAGGTAATAGCCATAATTTCTTACCGATGACATCAACGAGCCTTCACTAACCACTCGAGGAGCACCTTAACAAGTCCCTAAAACTGGCCATTTTTTATTTGAAAATTTTTGGGTAACGTTCCCCAAATACCCTAGAAACAACGATGTAAACACATGACCTAAACATGCCAACTATATGCTCCAAACTCCCATGTGATGTGTGTATTATGAAATTATATAAAGTATAATATATATGCGTGTAAGATATTAAACTATCAGTAATCAACCTTATGTAGAGGATGAAAAATACCATACTAAAAACTCCATGTTTTGCATACATGATAGCCAACTTCAAAACAATAGGACTTGTAACTTAGAATGAAATGCTTGATATCCTTGATATCTTAATTCCCAGAAGTACATCAACTACTCCTATGTATTTTATGTCAAGCATTGTATTGAGTATAGTTTTAATAGATTTGATCATTATTTCCTACAATTGGCATGTCATGAACATAAAGACACAAGATGGCATAACTATCTTCAATATCTTTTACATATACACATTTATCATATTTGTTGATTTTAAATCCATTTGTTTTCATAGCATTATCAAAGTTTTCATATAATATTTTTGGGGTTGCTTTAAGCCATATAGTGAATTCACCAACTTATAAGCTCTTCCTTCTTTCCCTAGGGTGGAAAACCTCTTAGGTTAACCCATGTAGATGTTTTCATCTAAATAACCATTTATGAAGGTTGTTTTACATCTATTTGATGTATTGCAAGATTTTGCAAAGTTATGATAGCAATTATCATGATAATGGATGTTATTCTCATCACAGTAGGACAAATATCAAAGTAATCAAGGTCATGTTATTAATTATATCCCTTAATTAAAAGCATGGCCTTGTAGTTTTTAATTGATCCACCTGGTCTTTGTTTTCTTTTAAAAATCCACTTGAACACTATTGTTTTATTACCTAGAGGTAAATCAACTAGCTCTCAAGTGTAATTTTATAAAATGAACTCCATTTAACTATTAATAGCCTTTTTCCTTTCAGAACCTTCAAAAAAGTTCACAACTTTCTAGCAAGTAGGTTAGAAAAGTGGACCATATGACATTTCTATCCTAACCCTTTTACTACCTTTAGGTTCAACCTCAAACTCTTGTTTCCATTCTTGGTCTTGATTATCTTTATTTATTCTCTTATAAGTTCATTTAGAAGAATTTGATGCCCTTTGGGCTTAAATGGAAATACAATTTCAAACAACAATGTATTCATTGATTCTATTATTGTGTTCTTATGTATGTTTGAGATCTTTGGCTTAGGCAGAATAATACAATAAGCTCTACAGTTATGTGCATATCCAATAAAAATATAATCTATTATTTTTAACATATCTTCACCTTCTTATTTGTAGGTATGACTACTCTAGCAAGAAACCCTCACATTTTGTAAGAATGTAACCTTTTTTTAAAAAAAAAACTTATGTGGTGTCTTCTGTACTTTCTTTTAAGATACCTTATTTAAAAGGTTGTTGGCTGACAAATTAACTTCTCTCCACAAGTTATGTGGTAATATAAAATATAATAGCATTAAATTCATGATTTGTTTATAATATGAATCTTTCGTTAAAAAAAACCATTTTACTAAGACAAATAAGTGTTGTGGTTCATGTATAATTTCATGTTATGCACAACATTCACCAAACGGTGCTTCATGCTTACCACCATGATCACTTCAATGTACCTTAATTTTCTTGTTAAATTGATTCTCAATTTCAACTTTATAAATAAAAAATTTCTCTATAGCTTTATTTTTCTTTTAAGCAAATAAATGACAATACTTCATGCTATCATCGAAAAAAGTAATAAAATACTTATGTCATCCCTTTTTTGAATACATTTTAAATCATATAGATCATTATATATTAAGTCAAGAGGTTCAATGTTCCTTTCAAAGTAATGGAATGAGGACCTAGTCAGTTTTTCCTTAACACAAGTCTCATACTTATGTTTTGAATCTATTTGAATGTGGATACATGTTCCATATTCATTTATCTATGCAATACTTATTGTACGCATAAACAATAAGGTTATTTAGAACATAATTTTGACACAAGTATTTTAAATGCATCCATGTCTCAAAGTACTAGCAAACTACACATCCTACTCACCCTCAGATTTCTTGGGAGTAATATCTCTATGAATATAGAGTTATTATACCTTTTAAGCTTGATATTTGTTACGTTTTAGTCAATAAAAGGTGAAAGTTGTGTTTAAAAATAATAATCTTGATTTATTTAAGTTATGAGAAGAAAATAGATTTTTTCTAGACTTTTTGGTGACTTTTATGATTTTTATAGTATAAGTAAATGTACAAAGCATGATCGATGGGTTTATTTATAAGGCTTGATCAATATAACTTTGATCAAGATTGATCTAAGGCTCTCGAATCAATTTTTAGAAGAATTTTTATAAGGTCTTAATCAATCTAAAAGGGTATCGATCAATCAAGGGATATATTGAAAAATTGGGGTGGATGCATCTAGAGAAAATGGTCTAAAGGAATAAAAATAAGCCCAGGTTGATGTACTCAAAACATTTGGGATAAGCTTAGGAAAAATAGTAAAGGTTTCTAGAAAATGGCACACCTTTCCCCATAAACGACATTGTTTCTTATGGACTGGTGCACTATTCATCAAATGACATTGTTTTAGCTGCCTATTTCATCCTTTTTCACCCTACACGTGGGGCATATAATTTTATCCACATTGAGCCACCCAATCAAGTTTTAATCAATGTTCCAAATCGCTTTTAGGGTTATGCACAAAAATTAACCTATTTAACATACATGACAGCCTCATTCAACTCATTCAACACTTTTTACACCTACCTAATATTTTTGAGAAAGAGACAACAAGTTTAGAAAGATAAAGATAAAGCAAGAGAAGGATCAAAGATTGAAGTTTTTGGAATCGATATTAGTCAAAAGATTGGGTGTATCTCTTAACTATCTTGTAATTTATTATTTTCTTGTATTATCTCATTGCATTTAGATTTAATTTTATGATTAGGATTAGATAAACTTGTTATTAGGATTCTTTTGAACTCAATTATCTTATATAATGAATTAGTTTATTTTTTCATTCCTATGTGATTCTTGGTATTTAAAATTTTAATTAATATATTTTTACTATTTTTAACAGAATGAGATAATTAGGTTATGTTCAAGAGAGCCAATTTGATTATTAATCATGATTAATTAACATGTATAGTTTATAGGCAGATATATATGAGGCCTATTAATGCAAGTTAATGAATAGTGGGCAAATTAATTGGCCTGAGAATGTGATTAATTTAGTGCCATACACGCATTTTGTTAGGTACACTTTATATGTGAACATTTGGACACACACCACAATGTTGGTTTTCATAGTATGCATACTAGGTTAAGTATGATAGTTTTTGTTTTGTTGCGTCTGTGAATATTTGTGAAAAATTACTTGGTAATTTTTAAAACCCAAAACCACATTTTTGGTACCTTGACGAGCCCCTCGTTGAGCCCTTGACAAGAGTGCTAGGTTGGCTGATTTTTTCTATAAATATCTCCCTCTCTTTGTATTCTTTAATGAGAAAAATTGTATCGAAGTTTTGTCAAATTGACATCTCATTTTTTTTATTTTAGATTACTATTACCTTAAGTGTTTGTTTGATATATGTGATTTGTGATAATGTGTACAATACCTGCACAGTTCCCATCCTTCACTCCATTCTCTCTCAATCCCATGCCATATATATATATATATATATATGATATATTTCTAAAATTTTGGATTTTCATTATCTTCAAATCTGTAATAAAATTTAAATAATAATAATGAAGCCTACGTTCAATAAAAAATAAATAAAATTGGACTAAAGTTAAAGTTGAGAAGTGATAAATTATGTCAAATTATATAAGTCATTAAATACGCCCAAACTTAAAACTTTGTTTGTCTTTAAACAAAAAGACAATTGTAGACGGTATTAACAAGACCCCATAGAGAACTGCCATCACTCACCAAGTCATGATCTGAATTTAGATTTTATCACTAATAACTTACTCTTTTTACATCAAAGATAACAAGAAAATCAATCAAAATTCCGCAATTTGTCAAGCAAGAGTTAAACATTTACTTCAACCTAAAGCTAGGTCCTTGAGTGTGCGTGTGAAATAGTTAATTTAACTCCAAACTACCAATATTCAAATAAAATTAGAACAACTGAAATAAGAAGAATTCTCTCAAAACTTAACTCCATAAGTCCAATTTTTAGAAATCTTCTCCACTAATGTAATCAAATACCAAAATTATAGATCAAAAGGTCTTTAATCAAGGTTGTAATGATAGGCCACAAGGTGAGAACTAAGAAAGAAATTGATATGGAAAATCAAAGCAAATTGGAAAAATACTTAGTAGAAAGAAACAATAACAATATTGTTGTCATACTCAATAAGTAGAGTGCTTTTTTATTTTTCTTTTTTTCAAGATGTGGTTGCTTTGATACTCATGGTATTTACTAATTTCAACAACTTTAACCCTTTTTCGATTCTTGCCTTTCACTTTCTTTATTTTTTTCACACTTTAATCAAATAGTGCAAACATAATATGGATTATTTAATTTGAACTTTATTTTTAAATGCAAATTTTCACCAAAGTATTTTCTCAAAATTTAAGGTAAGCCTACGGTTTTTTAAGCTTAGAATGGTAATAGTTTATGTAGTTAAAAGAACAAATAAGACTTATGTAAAATAAGGCTCAAGGGGGTTGACTATGATAATTGACCATGCAATGATGGCATAATAATTAGGACGATTGGGAAATCTTTTTGGTTGTGAAAAAAAAATTGCTTAGATCATTTCTCTAATATTTGGTATCAATTAGGATTTCGCATCAAGTATCTATCAACGGATTCTAGAGCAAAGCAAGATTAAACTTTTCCTAACCCAGTTAATTCATCTCCCTCTCTTCATAGGAAAAATGGAGTAGAGAAAAATTAATTATTTTCAAGGACAAAGATATAAATCAAAGTATTCATAAAACTTTGACTAACATAATAGAAGATTTTGAATTTTTTTCTCAAAACCATCATCAATCACAAATTTCATAGTCACAGCGAATTCAATCGTACTCAAATACATGCTTGATAAAAGAATTCAATAAATCAATACTATATGAGTTGACATACCCAAACTTAAACTAAAAAATGTCCTCATTGTAATTTAAAAGTGAGACAAATAGAAGAAATGAAAGGAGCTTCCCTGGTTATTTAGCTTATCGTGGATCCACATTAGTTTGTAATTTTCATCTTTTTATTCATGCAAAATAAATCAACATCAAAATCCAAATTATTCAAATAGTTAATAATAAAATAAAACAACAAAAGAAAGTTTTATGGGCTCCCTCCCATAAGCGCTTGTTTTATAGTTTATAGAAAGACTTTTCAATCCTCATCGATCAAGATTTCAAAGTTTTATGGGCTCCCTCCATAATAGTGCTTTAATCTCTGACCATTAACTCTGAATATATTCCCTATCTTGTCCTTCAAGTCTATTGGTCCAAAAGTGGAAACTTTGTTAATTATATAAGGACCTGTCCATCTTGATCTTAACTTACCCTGGAAAAGTTTTAGTCATGAATTGAAGAGAAAAACCTATTGTCTTAGAGCAAACTCATGCCTAAGAATCTGTTTGGCATGCCACTTCATTATGCATTCTTTGTAGATCTTTGCATTTTCATAAGTATTGTTCCATAACTCATCCATTTCATTCAATTGAATAAGTCATTTTTCCCCCGCTACCTTCAAATCAAAATTAAACTTCTTTATAGCCTAATAAGATTTATGCTCCAACTCAAAAGGGAGATGACATTATTTTCCAACCAAAAAGTCATCCATGAAAATTTCCATTATATCTTCCACCATATCAGAAAATATAGCCATCATGCAATGTGGAAATGTTGCTGAGGCATTACATAATCCAAAAGGCATCCTTCTAAAAGAAAATGTTCTGTAGGGGCATGTGAATGTAGTTTTCTCTTAATCTTCAAGGGCTCTGGCAATCTGGTTATACCCCGAATAACCATCTAAGAACCAATAATAGGGATAACCGGCCAATTGATCTAACATTTGATCAATGAATAGAAGTGGAAAATGATCCTTCCTTGTTACTTTTTTCAACTTGTGGTAATCCATACATACAGGCCAACCCGTGACTATTCTTGTAGGAATAAGCTCATTTTTGTCATTTTTCACCACTGTCATTCCACCCTTTTTGGTACAACATGCACTAGACTTACCCATAAGTTGTCTGAAATAACTTAAATAATTCCAGCATTGAAGAGCTTCAAAATTTTAGCTCTCATAATTTCCTTCATTACTAGATTTAATCTTCTTTGGGGCTTAATTGATGGTTTGTAAGGTTTTTCCATTAGAATCATGTGCATGAAAATTGATGGACTTACACCTTTTATGTTAGAGATAGGCCATCCCAAGGCTGTTTTATGCTTCCTTAACACACGTAGTAACTTCTCCTCTTCTTTGGGTGTAAGTGATGCCGCAACAATCACTAGAAATGTGTAATTATCACCCAAGAATGCATAGAAAAGATGCTCAGGCAATTACTTCAACTTTGGAGTTATAGTTTACTGCACTTTTTCTATAGAAATTATAGAATCCGTCTTTACTACCATTGGTTCTAGCCTCTCAACTTCTTTACTAAATGATTTAACCTGTTGTAATGATCGTTCTAGGTGATCGGCCGATATATCTTTTTGAAAGGCTTTCAATGATATCTACCTAAAAACAAGTGCTTGGATCTTTTGGAAATCTTATGGCTTCATAGATGCTAAACGTAACCTCTTCCTTGTTCATTCTCAATGTTAACTCACCCTTTTCAACATTCATTAAAGCCCTCCTCGTATCCAAGAATGGTCAACCAAGAATTAGTGGGACATCTTGGTCTTCATCCATATCTAACACCACAAAATCAATAGGAAAAATAAATTTATACCTTTACCAATACATCTTCTATGATTCCACGTGAATACTTAATGGATAGGTCTGCTAGTTGTAAAGAAATTGTTATTTGTTTCATCTCTCCAAGTACCAATTTCCTATAAATAGATAGTGGTATAAGATTAATGCTAGCACCAAGATCACATAAAACTTTATCGAAAAAATGAATTTCCAATAGTGCAAGGCAAAGTGAAACTCCCTGGATCTTTTAATTTTTGAGGTAATTTCTTTTAAAGAATGGTACTACTTTCTTTAGAAAGCTTCACTGTTTCAAACTCCTCCAACCTTCTTTTCTTGAAAATGATGTTCTTTAGGAATTTGGCATATGTTCCAAGGCATCTACAAAAGAAATATTTATGTGAATTTTCTTAAAGATATCCAAAAACTTAGAAAATTGCTTATCTAATTTTTGTTTTTCAAATCATTGAGTGTTAGAGATGTTAGTTGTGTATTAGGTGTCTATCACTAGGTGAATATATTAGTTGTGTATTAGGTGTCTATCACTAAATGAATATATTAGTTGTGTATTAGGTGTCTATCACTAGGTGAATATATTAGTTGTGTATTAGGTGTCTTAGTTGTGTATTAGGTGTATGTCACCTAAGAGTGTCCCTAACTTTGTATATAAATATGTAGTGTCTTTGAATGAAAATAATAAGAGTGAATTTTGAGTTTTACATGGTATCAGAGCATTTGGGTTACAAAATACGGGAAATTTTTTTCCGTTCAAATTAGGGGCTGATTTTGGGTAAACATAAATTAGGATTTAGTACATTTTTGTGTTCCAACTCGGAACACCCTTTTGGAGTGCACATTTTTTCTCACCGCTGGCACAGAGAGGAAGACCAACCGTCGACCGGCCAAACCTTGAAGTCCAGTCATTAGACGAGCCGCGAGTGAGCCACACACTCCACCCCGACTTTTTGCCATCTTTCCACGTGTCTCATCGCCTTCATAGGGAGGAAGACCAGCCACTGACCGGCCAAACCCCGAAGTCCGGTCACCAGCCGAGCCGCGAGTGAGCCACACGTGCCACCGCGACTTTCTACCATCTTTCCACGCGCCGATGCGTGACAGCGCATCCGTGCAGTAGTCTTCTCCGGTCGAACTCGTGTTGCTCTCCGTCATTCCCCTACGTCATCTGTGGTGGTTTGGCACTCATCGCTTGTGATTGTTCAGATTTGGGTTCTTCCAATTTTGTGTTCTTGTTCGTTGTGTGTATGGTTGTTGCCGTTGTTGGATTTTGTTTGTTCGTTTGTTCGGAGCCTTGTCGTTTGTAGGAGTTATGACTGAAAATAAATCTAATGTTATGACGGATATGATGCCTATGATGTTTAAAATCACGGACCATAAGCTCAATGGCTCGAATTATTTGGCTTGGAGCAAGACTATTCGAATTTATTTGAGAAGTATCGACAAAGATACTCATTTTACTAATGATCCTCCTAAAGATAATTCAAAGTAGACATGACTTAGAGAAGATGCCCGCTTATTTCTGCAGATTTGGAATTCTATTGAAAACAATGTAATTGACTAGATCAATCATTGTGAATTCGTTAAGGAATTGATGAATTATTTGCATTTCTTATATTCTGGTAAAGGAAATCTTTCTCGCATGTATGAGGTATGCAAAGCATTTTACCGTGCAGACAAACAAGATCAGTCACTCATAAATTATTTTATGTCATTTAAAAGGACTTATGAGGAGCTCAATAGTTTGATGCCTTTTAGTCCTGATGTAAAGGTTCAGCAAAGCCAATGGGAACAAATGGCGGTCATGAGTTTTCTTTCCGGTCTTCCCTCTGCTTTTGAGACTGCTAAGTCCCATGTTCTTTCTGGTTCTAAGATCTCCTCTTTACAAGAGGTGTTTAGTCGAGTACTTTGTACAGAAAGCACTTCATCTCTACCTGCTCAATTAAATGGTGCTTTGGTCAGCCGAAGTAATACTTATGAGCATGGACAATCAACTTATATGAACAGAAACAAAGGAGGCAGCTTGCATGGGTTTGAAACTCGACCACAGGACCTTGGAGGTATTGTATGTCACTATTGTCACAAACCAGGGCATATGAAACATGACTATAGAAAGCTTCAGTACAAGCATCAAAAAGGTCACTCGACTCATATTGCATCCACTTCTGATACTTCTGAAAAAGCGGTTCTTATCTCTATAGATGAATTTACCAAGTTCTCATAGTATCAAGTGATAAGTGTCAAATTATTGCATTTTTGTTATGATTTAAATGTTGATATTTGTGTGAAAATTGCGTTTATTTGATTATTTAATCCATAAATGTCATTTCACGTGTATTTCGTGTTTAAAGTGCAATTTCAGGAAAAATCATGATTTTGGAGAAGTTTGGGACAAATTTCAATGATCGGGATTGAGTGCAAGTAAAAAGAAAACAAAGTTTCAAAATTTGGAATCCCGCTGCCGGTGAGAAGATTCTCACCACCGGCGAAAATCTTATAGAAAATACGGCGAAAATCATGCAGGGAGCACGGGTTTTGCCAAATTCATCTCACCGCCGGCCAAAGCAATCTCGCCACCGGCCAAGTGCATCTCGCCACCGGCAAGAATCTGCGGAACCAAAATCGTAACTTTTCCAGAAATCTCGCCACGGCGAGAATAATGTTACCGCCGGCGAGTTTCGTCCGAAAACATATTTTTTTATGTTGTTTTGTTCCAAAATTGCCCCCAAAACCCTAGATCTATATATACAATATGATGAAGAAAGAGGAAAATGGCAGAGATAGCAGATCTGAGTTATTTTTGGAGGAGAAAAGACAATTTTGGAGAGAAAGTTTGGAGAAGCTTGAAGGATCATCACCTTTGTTGCTACCAAGTCTTCATCTTCAAGAGTTTTTCATCCCTTCTCCTTAGCTTTTATTTTCTGCATTTTATTCAGATTTGTTATTCATGGATTCAATTGAGATAATGTTTGTTCTTATTTCTGTTATGAACTAATTCGTTTTTGCTAAGGCTATGATGTAGTCAAATCAAGAAATTCTGATTTCTTTTGTTATTGTTATATGAGTTCATTGTTTTCAAGTTGAGTATTTATTTCCATGCTTAATGCTTTTAAATTTCTGGCCAAGATTTAGATGATTTGTTGCATTATATTGAGACCGAGAGGAGATGTGTAATGAATGCTTCTTGTGATAAATACTGTATGTTGAATGCGAGTGTGAGAACTAATGCATGACTTATGTGGTTATTCTAGATATTCCATAAATCGTAATGTGCTTGTTTGTGATTAAATCTTCATAGAAATATAGTTGGTTTTCATAGATAAGTAATTATAATATAACTCGAGAGAGAATATTAGGTAAATTTGGGTTTTTCAACCATCACTTTTAGCTTTGATTCTCATATAACATGACTTGAAATCGGATTGAATTGATTTAGCGAAATCAAATGCCTTAGCGTTTTTAATCATTTGCAAACAACATTCAATTGTGTTATTTGTGTTTAGTTTTAAATTAATTTTCTTCTTAAACAATTTTAACAATTCGGTTTTCAAATAAAATTAGGATTAGTCAATTTCGGTACTTAGTAACGCCATTCCTTGTGGGTTCAATATCCGTACTTTTGTACACTTTATTACTTGAACGATTCGTACACTTGCAAAAATAAGCATCATCAAGAATCACTAAGGTCTTCATCACCTTCTGTCACTGCTATTGCTGATTCAAGTAAATCAAATGCGTGTCTCATTTCATCATCTTCCAAATGGGTTATTGATTCTGGTGCCACACATCATATGACAGGTAATTCTAGTCTCTTTTCTACTCTTTAGTCACACACTTCTACCTCTACTGTTACCTTAGCCGATGGGTCACCATCTCGTGTTCTTAGGTCTGGCACAATTACTCCCACTCCTTTGCTTGCTTTGTCGTCTATCTTACATTTACCTAGCTTATCCTTTAATTTGATCTCTGTAAGCCAGCTTACTCATAATCTTAACTGTTGCTTCTCATTTTTTCCTGATCGTTGCTTATTTCAGGATCTTATGACGAAGAAGACTATTGGTAAAGGACATGAGTCTAGAGGCCTCTATATTCTTGACACACCAATACCAAAATTTGTCGCTTGCTCTAGTGTAACCTCTCCTTTCGAGGCACATTGTAGACTGGGTCATCCATTTCTTCCTTAACTTTAGAAACTTTGTCCTCAGTTTAGTAAGGTGTCTTCATTAGATTCTGAGTCTTGTCAATTTGCAAAACATCATCGTCTTAGTTCAAATCCAAGAGTTAATAAACGTGCTAGTGTTCCTTTTGAATTAGTTCATTCTGATGTTTGGGGTCCTTGTCCTATTTTGTCTAAACCTGGATTTAAGTATTTTGTTACTTTTGTGGATGATTATTCTCGTGTAACTTGGTTATATTTAATGAAAGGTCGTTCTGAACTATTTTCTATTTTTTGTGCATTTTGTGTTGAGATTAAAACTCAATTTAATGTTTCAATTCGTACTTTGTGAAGTGATAATGCCAAAGAATATACATCAGCTTTGTTTCAATCTTATATGGTTCAAAATAGCATGCTTCATGAAATTTCGTGTGTTGATACTCCATCTCAAAATGGAGTGGCCGAACGTAAGAACTGATGATTCTATGAAAATAGTCATTAGTGCAATTTTCACTTAATATTTACTTGTTTTATTTAATAAATAGTATTTTTTGGTTAAAAAAATTAAAATATAAACTTTTTAGTGAAAAAGGGGTGAAAATATAATTTTTGGAAATTTTTGAGATTTTTATGGAATTTTTAGGAATTTTTTTATGAATTTTTAACCCACGACCAATCAGAAGCTACCACGTGGCATGCCACGCGAATCACGTCGCATCAAGTGGTGATGACTTGGCAAATGTTGACTCTGACCAGTCTCCCCTGCCACACGTCGCTCGCTGATTCGCCTAATGAATGTCTGATGCCACGTGTCACATTGTGATTGGCTGAAACTATCAGTTTTGCTTGTTTTGATCGTAGCCCTTGATTTGAAGCTGATCGGATGATCCAAATCGCACCTGAGCTTTATTTAAGCCCCTAATCACTCCATAAACCCGAATTGGCCTCCGTTAGCATAATTTTGGTCAGTTTTTAGAGCTAAAAAAATAAAGAAAAATTCAAGAAACGACACAATTTTGGTGGAGATTCAAGAGAAAATTAATTCTACAATTCAAGAGATTGATTGTATTTCTTTTTCTACTCTTTTCTTTATTAATTTTATATCTTTCTTTATGAAAAATATGTGTTTTATGTACACAATTATGTGTGATTAATTTATTAATCTAGGGATATTATGAACCCAATTTTCACCATGTGATGATCTAATATTTTTTCCCAATTATAATATTAATTTAATTATATTATTTAATCTAATTTTTATGCTATTAATTGTTTGACCAATAATTTATCTATAGAGGCAATTAAATAGATTTGAGAAAATTATTTAATTGTTTGTCTTGATTAAAGAACATGCATAGTTTCTAGGCAGAGATGTATGATTCTTGTGTGTGTGATCCATAATTGATGAACTTAATGAGTAGTATGTAATTTAATTGACATGAGAGTGTGATTAAATAAATTACTATATGGTATGTAGTTTACTTGAGAGAGGAATACATGCTAGGTTAGATTCAATTGATCATGTAATTAATTGATATTATATTGGAGGGATTTTAGTGATTCGCATATTTAGAAAATTGGGGGATTAAGTATTCTTAGATATTTTCTCATATATCTTTTTAGTCACAAAATCTGATTTAATTAATTATTACTATTTATTTTTAGTTATTTTAATTTTGCTTTCTTAAGATATAAAAACACAAAAAAAATTGATTTTTATTATTTTTAGTTTTAAAAATTAGTTTCTAAAAAAATAATCTCCGTGGGAACGATCTTTATTTATAATTATATTACTTATTACGATACGTATACTTGTGTATTTATTGCACACATAATTTGTGTGGCGATCAAGTTTTTGGCGCCGTTGCTGGGATTATTAATTTTAGAAATTAATAGTTTTTTTAATTATTAATTTTATTTTTTTCTTTTAAAAAAAATTCTTAATTTATTTTTCTTTACTTTAATTTTAATCTAAATTTATTTATATTCTTCTAGGGACTTAATTATTTATTTATTCTAGTTAATTTTTTTATTTATTTTTTTTTATTTTATTTATTTATTTAATTGTTAATTTTTTTAGTTTTTATTTAGACATCTCCTTTACTATTGTAGAAATAGAGTTGAGTCTATTGTATGAGTAGAATTCGTGAGGAAAAAATCTTACCTTTAGATCTTGAAATTGAGCGTACTTTGAGATCAATTAGAAAACAAGAAGTCACCCAAGAGGAAGAAATGGCTAATCCATTAGAAATAAACAATAATGAGCTAAACTTGAATAATCAAATGTTTTTGATAGATGATAGAGATAGAGCTATGAATGAATATGCAATACTTACGTTGGAAGGGCTGAATCCAAGTATTACAAGGCCAAACATTCAAGCTAATCAGTTTGAATTAAAACCAATGATGTTTCAAATGCTACAAATAGTTGGACAATTCAGTGGATTACCGACAGAGGATCCTCATCTTCATCTCAGATTGTTTCTTGAAGTTGTAGATTCATTTAAGTTCAATGGTGTGACAGAGGAGGCATTTAGGCTTAGATTATTCCCTTATTCTTTGCAAGACCGTGCTCGAGCTTGGCTAAACTTTTTGCCACCTGATTCCATTACAACTTGGAATGGCTAGGCAGAGAAATTCTTGATGAAATACTTCCCACCAACAAAGAATGCTAAGCTTAGGAATGACATTACTTCCTACCAACAACACGAAGGAGAATCTCTATATGAAGCATGGGAAAGATTCAATGATTTGCTAAGGAAGTGCCCTCATCATGGTATTCCTTCTTGGATTCAAATGGAAACTTTTTACAATTGTCTTAATGCTCAAACAAGGACTATCGTTGATGCATCGGCTAATGGAGCTTTGCTAGCCAAATCTTACAATCAAGCTTATGATTTACTTGAGAAAATGGCTAGCAATAATTATCAATGGCCAATGGACATAATGACAACCACGAGAAAAGTAGCTGGAATGCATGAGGTAAATGATATCACAACACTTACAGCTCAAGTTTCATCTTTGTTTAATCTTTTGAAGGTTCAAAACTCGCCAACGAGTATAAACCAGGTCCAAGATTTAGGAGTGTCATGTGTGTTTTGTGGAGGAGCACACTTGTTTGATAATTGTCCAAATAATCCTGAATCCATTTGCTATATGGGTAATGTGAATCTAAACAATAATCCATACTCAAACACATATAACCCAGGATGGAGACAATATCCAAATTTCTCTTGAAGTAATAACAACAATCAAGGTGGTAATCAATTCAACCGTCAATCGTTTCAACCACCTAGTTTTCAACAACCACATCAATCGCAGGCCCAAGAGAAGAAGCCACATACTGAGGAAAATTTAAATGCCTTAATGGGGATGATGAAAGACTTCATCCAATCAGTAAATACAAAAGTGTCCACTCAAGAGGCTTCGATTCAAAATTTGGAGAACCAAATGGGGCAACTTGCCCAAGCCATAAGCCAAAGGCCTCAAGGTAACCTTCCTAGTGACATAATCATAAACCCTAGAAGAGAAGGGAAGGACCATTGTAGTGCTATAGCATTGAGGAATGGTAAAACTCTAGAGGGAAATGAGGCTCAAAAGGATAAGGAGGAATATAAGACTAAAAAGGATGAAAGGGAAGTAGTGGATAAAGAGAGTAATGGAAAAGAAATAATTCAGCAAAAAAAGAACAACCTTTACAAACCCACTATTCCTTTCCCTCAAAGATTGCAAAAGCAAAAGTCAGATGCGCAGTTTTCAAAATTTCTAGAAGTCTTCAAGAAGCTACACATAAACATACTATTTGTAGATGCACTTGAACAAATGCCATCTTATGCAAAATTCATGAAGGATATAATATCAAAGAAAAGAAGGCTTGAAGATCATGAAACAATAACCTTGACTGAAGGTTGTAGTGTCATTCTTAATAGAAAACTACCACAAAAATTGAAAGATCCAGGTAGTTTTGACATCCCTTGCACTATTGGGAACATTCATTTTGGCAAGGCACTATGTGACTTGGGTTCTAGTATTAACCTTATGCCATTATCGGTCTTCCAGAGATTAGGGGTTGGTAAAGCCAAACCCATTTTAGTAACATTGCAGATGGCAGACATGTCAATTCAAAGACCCCGGGGTATGGTAGAAGATTTGCTAGTAAAAGTAGACAAATTCATCTTTCCGGTGACTTCATTGTGCTAGACATAGAAGAGGACCATGACATTCCTATCATACTTGGTCGTCCGTTCTTAGCAATCGGAAGAGCACTCATTGATGTACAAAAAGGTGAACTTACAATAAGAGTACAAGATGAACAAGTAACATTTAATGTGTTCAAAGCAATTAAATTTTCTAATAATGATAATGTTGGTGATTGCTTTCGAATAGATAGCACTGATGAGATAACCATTGATGTGCTTTATGACATGTGCCCTATTGATGCTTTAGAGTCTGTGCTTGTTAATTCTATAAACACACATACTTATGAATACCAGGACACACATGTAGGTGCACAAATTCATGTCGGTAGCTTAACAAGACTTGTTGAATCACCCCCACTTATGACCTTAACATATGATGCTATGAACAAGGACATTAACTCAATAGAAAATAACTCAACTTGTTTTAATTTTGAAAATATGGAATCAAAGGTTGATCTTGTGATTTGTGTGAACTTTTTGGGGGACACACCTATCATGTGTGTATCAAATACAATTTTGGAATGTCTTGAAATAAGCTCACGGTTGAAACCATCCATTGAAGAGCCACCAAAATTAGAGCTTAAACCTTTACCTTCTCATCTTCGTTATACATTTTTGGGTGATAACGAGACACTTCCAGTCATAATCTCGATTGATCTAAGTATGGAGCAAATGGAAGCACTACTAAAGGTGCTAAGGAACTTCAAAAAAGCTATAGGTTGGTCTATTGCCGACATCAAAGGCATAAGCCCATCAATATGCATGCACAAAATCTTGCTAGAAGATAGGGCTAAACCCACTAGGGATGCACAACACCACTTAAATCCCATTATGAAAGAAGTTGTGAAGAAGGAAATTGTCAAGTGGTTGGACATGGGCATTATTTACCCAATATCAGATAGTGAATGGGTAAGTCCAGTCCAATGTGTACCGAAGAAAGGAGGAATCACTGTGGTGGAAAATGAGTCCAATTAGTTAATACTTACTAGGACTGTCTCGAGATGGAGAGTATGTATGGATTTTCATAAAGTAAATAAAACTACAAGGAAGGATCATTTTCCTTTCCCATTTATGGATCAAATGCTTGACCGATTAGTTGGGCAGTCTTTCTTTTGCCTTTTAGACGGATGCTCTGGTTATAACCAGATTGTTGTGGCACCTGAAGATCAAGAAAAGACCACATTCACATGTCCTTATGGAACTTTTGCTTTTAGGAGAATGCCTTTTGGATTATGTAATGCACCTGCTACATTTCAACGATGCATGATGGCCATTTTCTCAAACATGGTGGAGAAGCATCTAGAAATCTTCATGGATGATTTTTTAGTCTTTGGAAACTCATTTGATGAATGTCTACACTATCTCTCCCTAGTGTTACAAAGATGTAAAGAAACAAATTTGGTTTTAAATTGGGAGAAATTTCATTTCATGGTACATGAAGGTATAGTCTTGGGCCACAAAATCTCAGCTAATGGCATTGAGGTGTATAGAGCTAAAATAGAAGTGATTGAGAAACTACCACCACCTACCAATGTACGAGGAGTAAGAAGTTTTCTTGGGCATGCAGGCTTTTATCGTAGATTCATAAAATACTTTTCCCAAATCTCCAAACCCTTATGTAATCTTTTGGAAAAGGACATGCCTTTCAAGTTTGATGATAAATGTTTAACAGCATTTCAAGTGCTTAAAGAGAGATTAGTGTGAGCACCAGTTATAGTCACACCGGATTGGAACAAGCTCTTTGAATTGATGTGTGACACAAGTGATTTTTCTATTGGAGCTGTTCTTGGACAACGAAGAGACAAAAAATTTTGTGTCATATACTATGCAAGCAAGACACTGAATGAGGCCCAAACGAATTATGCTACTACAAAGAAAGAGCTCCTAACCATTGTATATGTCTTTGAGAAATTCAGATCTTATTTGGTTGGCACCAAAGTGACTGTTTACACAGATCATTCTGTAATAAAGTATCTCATGATGAAGATGGATGCAAAACCAATATTGATAATATGGATGCTCCTTCTACAAGAATTCGACTTGGAAAATCGTGATAAAAAAGGAACAGAAAATCAGGTAGCAGACCATCTATCTAGACTAGAGAGAAGAGCAAAAATGGATGATAATATGGTAATTGGGGAATCTTTCCCAGATGAGCAACTATTTTCTATAGTTCAAACAGAAGTTCCATGGTATGGAGACATTGCAAATTTTCTTGCCGCCAACATTCTTCCACTCAACCTCACATGGCAACAAAAGAAGAAGTTTTTCCATGACATTAAACAGTATTTTTGGGATGACCCTTACCTCTATAAAGAATGTGGTGATGGTATTTTGAGGAGGTGTGTCCCTAATGATGAAGTTGAAAGTATCCTTTACCATTGCCATAGCTCAGACTATGGAGGTCACTTTGGGATCTCAAAAACAGCAACTAAAGTACTTCAATCTGGTTATTTTTGGCCTATACTATTTAAAGATGCTTACAATTATGTAAAGATATGTGACAGATGTCAAAGGATAGGTAATATTTCAAAAAGAGATTAGATGCCTCTCAACAGTATACTTCAAGTGGAATTGTTTGATGTGTGAGGCATCGACTTTATGGGACTATTTCCTCCGTCATTTGGCAACCAATACATACTCGTAGGAGTGGATTACATGTCAAAGTGGGTAGAAGCCATTGCTAGCAATAAATGTGATGCAAAAGTTGTCATGAAATTTTTGAAGAAAAATATTTTAACTAGGTTTGGAACTCCTAGGATCATTATTAGTGATGGAGGAAGTCACTTCTACAATAAAGCATTTTATTCCTTATTGTCTAAGTATGGGATTAAGGATAAAGTGTATACCCCTTACCATCCCCAAACAAGTGGGCAAGTAGAAGTATCTATTAGAGAAGTAAAAAGAATTTTGGAGAAAACTGTGAACATCTCTAGGAAGGATTGGTCATCTAAGTTGGATGATGCTTTATGGGCATACAAAACCACATTTACAACACCAATTGGTACCACCCCATATAATCTAGTTTATGGAAAGGCTTGTCACTTACCATTAGAATTGGAACACAAAGCATATTGGGCATTGAAACAGTTGAATATGTCCATAGATGCAACTGGTGAGAGAAAAATGCTTCAAATAAATGAATTGGATGAATTATGGTGGAATGCTTATGAAAATTCCAAGCTTTACAAAGAAAAGACAAAACGATGGCATGATAAAAAAAAGTGTGCACCGTATCTTTGAACCAGGTCAGAAAGTGTTACTGTACAACTCAAGACTCAAATCGTTTCCAAGAAAATTAAAGAGTAGATGGTCATGACCATTCATCATCACTAAGGTAACCAACCATGGAGCCATTGAATTAGAAAATAAAGATAAAGAGTGATTTATGGTTAATGGGCATAGGGTGAAGCACTATTATGAAGATCAAGTATCAAATGAAACACTTGTGATAACCTTAGTGGATGCACCTTAGGACTTGTTATGACCGTCTAGTCAAGGATGTTAAAAGTGACGCTGGTTGGGAGACAACCCAACGTTATTTTACTTATATTTTCATTGTTTTTGTTTTGTAGGTGAATAAATGGGTAGAGCAATGACACAACAAGAATGAGCATTTCAATGATAGATGTGTTGTGCCATGACTAAGGGAGTTTTCTTTTCTTTGACCTTTTCATATTTATATGTGCACATTGGGGAAAATGTGTAATTTAAGTTTGGGGGAGAGAACTTCATTATCTACATTAGTATTTAGTATGCATTTTAAATTTTTAGGGAATTTTTTTTTATTTTTAGGCTGTTTTTAATCATGATTTGGATAGAAATTGATAAATATATGGAAACTAAATACACGCATGCTTGATATGAAACATATGAACTCCATGATAAAAATTAGTTGTCATGACTAGGACAAGGAATGTAACATATTTGTTAAGATATTTACATTAATAATGTGATATGCTTGTTAGTTTTGATTGAATTGATTCAACTTTTATGGACATATTCATGATTGATTTTGGTGTGCTTATTGAGAGAAAATTTGTAGTGAGTTATGCGAGTTAATTAGATCTATCAAGTTTTAGAATCTATTTGATCATCTCTTGAGGCAAAATCCTAAATAGTATTTAGCAAAATAAATGATTTAGGCCTTATTTGGATCGGTTGAGCCTTTCAAGCTAACCATTGTTAATATCTTTAGTCACACATTTGAGCCTAACAAAGAACCTTTCATATCTGTAAGCCACATTTAATGCTTAACTAATAAGTATTACCTCTACCCTTGCACTTTTAGCTTGTATGAAAATAAAAAAAGATGTAATCATGTGTATGCTTTAGAGTAAGGTGAAATGTAATGCATCCCATAAAAAAAAGCAAAGCTCACAACACAAATATCCCTCTAAAGAAAAAGAAAATAGAATTGAAAATAAGTTTAGGGGTGTTGTGAAGTAACAAAAAAAACAAAAAAAAAGAGAAAAAAAGAAGAAGAGAAAAGCGATGTGGAATAAAAAAAAATATGAAAAGAATGTGAAAAGAGGGTGCACTAAAATATCAAGTAAAAGCTCAATTGCAGTTAAAAAGTGCATGATGAAAAAAAAAAGCTAAGGTGTGGAAATACCCTAAAATGTCTGCATCTATCGATCCTCCACCTAAGCCTTACATTACAACCATGTAAATTCCTTATTGATCTTGAGCTAAGTGCATATTTATATTAGTGGAGAGGGATGTGAAAAATTGACTTATGAGACTTGTTCTAAGATTTAATTGATTATCATGCTCATATAAGTTGATTTCATGAGTGTATTGGACGATATCATGTGCAGCACACACACACGAATTAATTTTTCAAAAACCTTGTATATCCTTGTATTGATGGAACATTGATTGATGAATATGAGAACTTCTTTATCATAGACTTGTATGACTTTTGAGAGGGAAAGTTTTTGTGAAATATACATGTACTAATAGAAGTATATTTATGAATATACTACTCAAGTTATTTTATTTAGTTATACTTAGCTTTACTTGAGGACAAGTAAAGATTTAAGTTTAGGGGTGTGATGACTCTATGAAAATAGTCATTAGCGTACTTTTTTACATAATATTTACTTGTTTTATTTAATAAATAGTATTTTTTGGCTAAAAAAATTAAAATATAAACTTTTTAGTGAAAAGAGGTGAAAATATAATTTACGGATTTTTTTGGGATTTTTTATGAATTTTTAACCCAAGACCAATCAGAAGCTACCACGTGGCATATCGCGCAAGCAGAAGAGCTGACTGGGCAAGCCACACAGATGCCACACAAGCACGAATAACGAATCACGTCACGCCGTGTGTGAGGAAGACGAAACACATGCCACGTGTCAGCACGACATTCAATCCAAGTTCAGAAATCACTCAACGTGCTATCACACGTGTCACCACACTATTGCTCCACGCGTTCCACTCGTGCACCACGCCATCTGTTCCCGCGAATCACGTCGCGCCACGTGGTGATGACTCGGTGAATGTTAACTCTGACCGATCTCCCCTACCACGCGTCGCTCTCTGATTCGCTTAATGAATTTCTGATGCCATGTGTCACTTTGTGATTGGCTGAAATTGTCATTTTTGCTTGTTTTGATCGTAGCCCTTGATTTGAAGCTGATCAGACAGTCCAAATCACACCTGAGCTTTATTTAAGCCCCTAATCACTCCATAAACCCGAATTGGCCTCCATTAGCATAATTTTGGTCAGTTTTTAGAGCTAAAAAGAGAAAAAAAATACAGAAAAATTCAAGAAATGACACAATTTTGGTGGAGATTCAAGAGGAAATTAATTCTACAATTCAAGAGATTAATTGTATTTCTTTTTCTACTCTTTTCTTTATTAATTTTATTTTCTTTCTTTATGAAAAATATGTGTTTTATGTACACAATTATGTGTGATTAATTTATTAATCTAGGGATCTTATGAACCCAATTTTCACCATGTGATGATCTAGGGATCACATGTGTTTTATTATTTCAAATGAATGTTTCTAAACCTTTTTGGGTCGATGCAGTTTCAACAACATGTTTTCTTACTAATCGTATGCCTTCATCTGTTCTTCATGGTGAGATTCCTTTCAAAATTTTGCTTCCTAATAAGTCACTATTTCTGGTTGACCCTAGGATATTTGGTAGCACTTGTTTTGTTCGGGATGTTCGTCCGCATGTTACTAAATTAGATCCCAAATCTTTGAAGTGTATCTTTCTTGGTTATTCTCGTCTCCAAAAATGTTATAGATGTTATTGTCTTAGTCTTAACAAATATCTTGTCTCAATTGATGTTACCTTCATGAAAGACACCCTATTTTTCATCTTCTTCTCCTTCTGCATGTCAGGGGGAGGATGACGATTTGTTAGTCTATTCTATCACATCATTTGAACCTGTCTCTGATCCAGTTCCTGTTAGGCCTCATATAACTCAAGTCTACTCCAGACATAGACCTTCTGATTCATGTCATGTACCTGCTCCTTCGTCATCAGATCCAGTCCTGAACGATGATCTTCCTATTGCATTACGCAAAGGTAAACGTCAATGTACTTATCCTATTTCTTATTTTATTTCGTATAACTACTTTTCGTCTTCCTCTTGCTCTTTTATTGCCTCTCTTGATTCTATTTCTATCCCTAAAACTGTTCATGAAGTCATATCTCATCCTGGTTGGCATCATGCAATGATCAAGGAAATGAATGTGTTGGATGACAATGGTACTTGGGACTTGGTTGATTTACCTTCAGGGAAACGGGCTATCAGATGCAAATGGGTGTTCACAGTTAAGGTTAATCCGGATGGGTCAGTTGCTTGATTAAAGGCTTGTCTTGTTGCTAAGGGATATGCTCAAACCTATGGAGTGGACTATTCTGACACTTTCTCTCATATTGCTAAATTGACATCTATTCGGTTGTTTATTTATATGGCAGCTACTCACCATTGGCCTTTGCATTAACTAGATATCAAGAATGCTTTTCTTCGTGGTGATCTTCAAGAGGAGGTGTTTATGGAGCAACCTCCTTGTTTTGTTGCTCAAGGGGAGTCTAGGAAAGTTTGTCGTCTCCATAAATCTTTGTATGGTTTGAAACAGAGTCCTCGTGCTTGGTTTGGAAAATTTAGTCAAGCTATAGAAACGTTTGGTATGATGAAAAGCAAGTCTGACCATTATGTGTTCTACAAACAATCAAAATTTGGTATCATTCTTTTAGTTGTGCATGCAGATGACATTGTTATTACTGGAAGTGATACTACGGGAATTTCATCTCGTAAGTCTTTCCTACATACTCAGTTTCACATGAAGGATTTGGGGATGCTAAAGTATTTCTTGGGTGTTGAAGTCACAAGGAGTAAAAAAGGTATCTTTTTATCTCAGAGAAAATATGTCCTGCAATTATTAACTGAGATAGGAAAATTAGGAGCAAAACCTTGTAGTGCTCCAATGACTCCGAACATCCACCTTACAGGAGATGGGGAACTCTTTAAAGATTCTGAGAGATATTGAAGGGTGGTTGGAAAGCTGAATTACCTTACCGTGACTCATCCAGATATTGCATATTCGGTCAGTATTGTTAGCCAATTTATGTCATCCCCAACAGTTCATCATTGGGCAGCATTAGAGCAAATTTTGTGTTACTTGAAAGGAGCACTTGGACGTGGTATCTTGTATGCAAATCATGGACATACTCATATTCTCATATTGAATGTTTTTCATATGCAGATTGGGCAAGTTCCAAAGTGGATAGAAGATCTACATCAGGCTATTGTATTTTCATTGGAGGAAATTTGGTCTCATGGAAAAGCAAGAAGCATAATGTTGTGTCACGATCGAGTGCAGAGTCAGAATATAGGGCTATGGCATAATCTGCATCTGAGATAATATGGATATATCAGCTCTTGGATGAAGTAAGTCTTAAAACTTCAGTACCAGCAAAATTGTGGTGTGATAACTAAGCTGCTCTTCATATTGCTTCTAATCCTGTGTTTCATGAGCGAACTAAACACGTTGAAATTGATTGTCATTTTGTTCGTGAGAAAATTCAACAAGGTTTGATTTCTACAAGATATATGAAGACTGGAGAACAACTAGGAGATATCTTCACAAAAGCTTTAAGTGGGGTTCAGGTTGATTATCTTTGTAACAAGTTGGGCATGATTAATATCTATGCTCCAACTTGAGGGGGAGTGTTAGAGATGTTAGTTGTGTATTAGGTGTCTATCACTAGGTGAATATATTAGTTATGTATTAGTTGTCTTAGTTGTGTATTAGGTGTCTTAGTTATGTATTAGGTGTATGTCACCTAAGAGTGTCCCTAACTTTTATATAAATATGTAGTGTCTTTGAATGAAAATAATAAGAGTAAATTCTGAGTTTTACATTGAGGATAAGGAAGTAGAGTAGAGAGAATAGGAGGATTGTCAGGAAATGAAATTGATGGAGACATGTCAGTCTCTCTTAGTATATCATCAACAATCTCCTCTTCTTTTACTTTATTATAGCTTTGGCCATTGTTTGGAGCTGTAGGGGTAGACTCAGTTTCCTTTGATGGTGATAACTCAATTTCTCTTCCACTCCTAAGTGTAATAGCCTTGCATTGTTCCTTCGGATTCACTTTTGTATTGCTAAGAAAATTTTCTCTTTGTTGAGCATTGATGGTTGTGGCTAGTTGCCCAATTTGCATTTCAAGATTTTTCATAGTGGCTCCCATATCGCTACAATGAGTCTTAATGTTATCCAACCATGAACCATTCTTTTTAAACCTTGCTTTGGTCTCCTCAACAAAGGAAACCATGGCATTCTCAAGTGACATTTTCTTCTCACTTGGTTGATTATCGAACCCTAGATAAGGTTGTAACACATTCTTTGTGTTTCCATAAGAAAAATTCTCAGGAATTCGAAGCCTTGGATGGTAGTAATTTGGCATAGGATCACCATGATAATTGTAGTTCCGATTGTTGATGTATTGATCCTGCTCTTAACTTGATTCATTCATCGGAATTGTCATACTTAAAGTTGCAACATATTCTGCACTTTGTGGTATTCTTTAAGGATTCAAGGTTTAAATCTGATGAGATAGAGAAGCAACTTGAGTTGAAAGAGAAGCAAATGACTCCAATTCATAAATCTCGAAAACTTTCTTAGTTATAGATTTTTTAATTAGCCATTGATAGTTGTTTGAGGCCATTACTTCCAAAAGTGAAGTAGCACCTTCAGGTGTCTTTGACATCAAAGTTCCATTAGAAGCAATATCAACTATAGTTGTATTTTTCCCATTTAACCCATTATAGAACATCTAAACTTACAACCAATCTGGCAATCCATGTTGAGGGCAACGCCGAATCATGTCTTTATATCTTTCCCATGCTTCATAGAGTGTCTCAAAATCATTTTGTCTGAATCGACCAATTTTACTCATGAGTTAGGTTATTTTTGTAGGTGGAAAGAATTTAGCAAGAAAATTTTCTACCATGTCCTACCAACTAGTGATGCTTCCCAGTTGTGGAGATTGTAGCCAACCTCTAGCCTTGTCCCTCAATGAAAAAGGAAACAATCTTAGTCTAATGGTGTCTTCAATAACATCATTCATCTTTACAGTGTTACAAATCTCCAAAAACATCACCAAATGAATGTTGGGATCATCAAGTGACGATCCGCTAAATTAAGCTTGTTGTACCATGTTGATCAACGCAGGTTTGAGCTCAAAATTATTGGCATTAATGGTCTGGCATCTTATACCTGAGTAACTATCATTCACAATTGGCTTTACATAATCCATTAAGGTGCGTTGTTGTGTATTAAGTTCTTTTTCAGCCATGGCTAGTACTTTCTTCTTTCTTCGTGATCTAAAGTTCTTTCAATCTCCGGATTAAAAGGAATAATGTTTCGAGTTCTAACTCGGTGCATCCAACATTAAAAACACCTTGAAAAAAATAAAAATAAAAAATATAATTAAATATAATTCTAAATTAAAACCAAGATTACTTTGTATCGATATTGACAAAAATAAGAAAAAAAAATCAATCCTCGTCAATAGCACTAAAAACTTGATTGGTGCAAAATTGTAAGCGCATATTATTATAATTTTATAATAAAGTGATAAGAAAAATATCTTCTTTAGAGATTGGTAACTTATTTTTGACAAATACCAAAATTATATTAATCTCAATTTTATCTAGAAAAATCACTAAGGTTGTTATAATTAAAATTTAAAATAAAATCAATTTAAAGAAAATATGCAAAAGAAAATAAAAATATTATTTAAAGATCAAATTAATAAGAAGAAAACTTCTAAGAAATCGATTTCACTTAATCCATCACTATGTTTTATTCACATAGTTAATTAAATTTAATTTTCTCTGTTTGTTAACAAACTCCAAAAATATTCAAAAGCTTCTTTTGATAGTCAATTGGAAATAATTTTGTTCATTAATTTACACAATAATATGCAATTTAATAAAACAAGAAAGTATTAAGACCAATGATTTTTAAAACTACAGAAGTTCATATAAGTCTTTTGATCTCTATATTTACCTATATCGAAATATTCCATATATATCTTATAATTCCTTCTTTCGATAATAAATCATAAAAGTAAAATCATCTAATTAATGATCAGTTAATTAGAACTATTAAATTCAGAATAAATCAAACAAATATGAAGAAAAATAATTTAAATTAATATATAAAATTAAGTATAATTTAGAATTAAATTATATATTTTTTTTAAATAAAAAAAATTAATTTATGTTAAAAATTAAATTTAACAAAAACGAATTCATTAAGAGAAATTTAAAGGAAATTAAATCGCAAAAAACTTTACTTTTGCTTTAATTTTGTGTGGATGTTCTCTCTCCTTCTTTTCAGTCTAGTGGCGCTCCATGCTCTGTTCGTTTTTGTGCTGTTTTTTCTATTTTTTTTTGTTTTCCTATCTGATATGTATATTCATATAATTTTTTATTTTTTAAAATAAATAATATTTAATATAATTTGAATACATAAAGTAAAATAAAAAAAAAATCATATTCTCGTACCAATTAACCACAAAATTCCTCTTAAAAATTGTACATTTGTTGCTTGATTAATAACTCTACCTATACCAAGTGCCCACCAATAATAACGGGGGATTGGCCTTATTTTGTCAGTACAATGACTAATCATATCTAATTAAAGACGTTACGGATCTTCTGGCCCACCATCTAAATTTCACATGCACTTATTACTACTATATACTAATCTCGACAAAACTTATAGTACAGTTATAAATTAATTTATTGAAAATAAAAAAAAAGGCGTAATAAACTCATAACACAGATATCAAAATTGGAAAAAGTTTATAGCGTACGTTAAAAAATATTAGAAAATTAATAAGTTAACATAGTCTCCTTTATTAATCTTATAATATGCATTGATATTCTATTTCCATATTTTTTATACGTTAACTTAGAATAAAAGTAATAAAAATATATTATATTTGTATAATTCAAGAGCAGAATAAAAAAAAACTAAAAATAAAAAAAAGTATTTACATAAGTTTTCAAATAAAATATACTCAAAAACTATACAACCCTCTATAAAGTTAATAAATGCAATAAGATGGATTAATTAAACTAACAATATTAACTTATTTTTTTAAAAAATATATATATAAAATTTATAAAGTAGTTATTTAAATTCTGTTCCATATTTATGAAACAAAACTTACTCGTATCACCGAGATAATATAAATAAATATATAATGTATGAATATTGGAATGATTACTTGTGAATTTCATATAAATAGATAATATGCATGTTACCGAATTATCACTATGAATTATTTATCTCTTAGTTTTTTTGTCATTTTCTTTTTGTTTTGAAAGCTTTCATTATCACTATAACAGGGACGGCAAGTTTTGAGAGGGAGAGAGAAGGATAACCTTTGTGAGGATGAGCTTCCACAGACCACACCCAATCAATTGAATAAATTTATCTCTACAACGGCTACAAACAATGGATCAGATCAAATCAGATCAGATCATCAGAAGTTCAGAACCATCGATCTCCACAGTTTTTTGTCTTTTTTCTTTTATTCGTATAAATAAAATAATTCAATGCACTTATTTTTTTAAATTGTCATTTTCCTTCGTATTTTCAAATTAACAATTATTGAATTAAAAGCTTGTTTTTTTTAAATGCAGTTAAGAAAATAAAATTAATAATTATTGAACAAAAATGTAGTGCAATGGTATGTCCATTTGTTTTTTTTAGCAACTTTTACCTCAAAATAATATTAGTTTTTTAACATTTTAAAATATATAATTTAATATTTTAAAATTTAACAATTTATATAAAAAATTTACAGATCAAATTCTGTTTTGAGGTAAAGGATAATGGGAAACATAATACGAAAGCTTTTTTTTTTGTTTAAAAGAAAAAAAGTTAACCGTAAATATCTTATATTCACAGATTAAAAAAATTAATACATTTTAATAATTTATATTTATAAATAATTTAATTATTTTAGTTTAACTTTTATGATATAATCACTTTGTTTATACTTTTTTTAGTCAAAAAAATTGTTATATTTAAGTGATTTTTTTTTAAAAATTAGTGGACTCTTTTATAAAAATAAATAATATATTTAATTTATAAAATTCAAGTATTGCCTCGAAATAATTAATAAATCCAAAAAAACTACGTGGGACCTAAACTATACAAGACATAGACACTTTGCTTCGGTTTTATAAATTCCACACTGCACGTTTTACGTTGGCGAAATGTTATATCATAGGTGTAGATGTTGAATTAAAAATAGTAATTATGAGATTATTTATGAATAAAAATTAATTAAATCATATGATTTGACATATGATTAATAAATTATGATAAAATAATTTTCCTTTTCCTTTTCCTTTGCATTAATCGAAGTGCCGGTGCCATGTTAACTGTGAAGTGCCGGTCACGAATACATAATTATGTTTCACTTATTTTACTTTCTTTTGTTACTTTTTCAAACTAATGTGATCATATGCTCGCAGAATTAAAATATATTTAAATTCCACGACTAAATTACTATAAATAAATAATGGGTAACAACCAATTTATGCAGAAATATCACTTAATTTCAAGTTACATACTTACAAAAATAACATTAAATTTAACTATACTTATATTATTACTATTTCATCGTTAGTTCTGTTCCTGTCATAATGGAAAAATAATTACGTCAGAAACATGAAACTATTAAATTTATTGCTATTTTTGTCAAATTTGTAATAGAAATAACAAAAATGTTATTTACCAATTTAATGTTATTTTAATAATAATTTTAATTTTAATAGTAAAAAAACTATTTATTTAAATTAATATGTTTCGCTCTATTCGATATAAAGATTCAATCATGCAACGAGAAACTCATTACAAGCCTTTCGTATGATCACAACCATTAGCTAGAGATTAGGATTTAGGACCATAAAAGGAAATCATAAGTATCTTAATTTATATATTTATTGATATTTTAAACATTTTATATTAATAAATTTTTTTATTTTAATATCATTTTTATTATTTTTAATAGTAATTAATTTTTTTTTATGTAAAATATATTTTTGGTTTTTTAGTAAAAGATTTTTATTTTTATTTAAAAATTAATTAAAATTAAAAAATATTTTTTTATTATTAAAGGTTAGATTTAACATTTCCTACTAAAAATCATAAAGAACATAAAATTATTAAATTTCGTTACAAAGAAAATAAAAATTATTAAATTTTTATCTTAAAAAAATAATATTAATAAGTATTAAAAATCATAATATTTTAATAATTTTATAAATAAGTATTAAAAATTATAATATTTTAATAATTTTATTGAGATTTTGAAGAAAATATTTTTATAAATAATTAACTAAAATATTTGTATTATTAATACTATTAGTAGAAAAAGAATTAAAAATTAATAATTGTTTTACTTTTTTAATTTACTTAGTTTCTTACTTTTTTAATTCTAATTAATTATTATTTAAAAAAGATAAAAAAATTATCAAGTAAGTTATCTATATAATACCGAATCCATGTCCCATCTTAAGAGCAGATTGCATTAGATTTTTTTTCTTCTTCTTTCACTATCTTCCTCGTTTCAAATAATAAGACATTCTGAATATATATATATATATATATATATATATATATATATATATATATATATATATTATGAATGAATTAGTTGCATATGTCAATAATTTTAAAGAAAATATTATTGTCATTTGTATAATACAAGATTTTTTATATTTTATATATAAATAAACACATCAATATCAAACAAATAATAAAAAAAATTCACTCACTAACGAGTACCCTAGTGTAAAAGTCTATCATCTTTCCATGAAAACACTTAACAATTTAACGGTATTATTTATTATTTTTAAAATAAATTTATAATTAATTAAATTTTTTCTTTCACCTCTTATTCCATATTTATTTATTTTTAAATAAAAAATTATGTTAATCTTCAACTGAAACATCACCAACCACTAAACATTTCTTCTATTCTCTCTTTTCACTCTCACGAAAAACGCCATTTTTAACCCCTATTATCACATTGTACCCTGTTCTTTTTGTTCAACACTCTTCTTACAAACCCCAAAAATCTCTTTTTTGGTCGTAAATGTCAGATTTTGCATGTCTTAGACTGATTTCACGGACAACCTGAAATGGGTTTGCTCAGAAATTCAGGGATAGTTTTGCTATTTTGGGGTTTTTCACTATTATGCTTCAAAGCTAACTGTTATGGTTCGGAGGTTTCTGTTAAATTCTTGAAAGTTCCCCGTGCCTTATCACATCAAAACTCAGCCGCATTTGTATTTCAAGCATTACTTGGTGGAAATGAGGGAGCTTGCACAAATTGTAGCTTTAGTTGTAAGGTATGTTAATGTTAAACTCGAGCAAATTTGAGCTAGCTAGTTTTAGTTTTGTATCTTTTGGAGTTATTTTCGTCAATGTTTCTGTAGCCGTTCAAATTTGTTTTATGTTTGATGATTCATAATGCTGCAGGTGGTTGATGTTAATTAGTTCGTAAAGTAGACATTTTTCTTTATTTTCTCCCATGGGATGTCACTCCCCTTTTCTTTTTAGTATTGTGTTTGTAAAAATATACTTTTTCAAACAGCAAAGAAAAGAGATATTACCCTTATTTACTGGGGAAATTTCTGAAAGTTGAAAAATCTTCCTTGAGTCCCCATTAAACCCACAGTTATCTTGCTAGCGTCTTAAATCAGTATGAAAAAAAAAATCTGATTTTTTATTCTATGCAGTTCTTAGTTTCCTCCATGGAAAATGCTTTTTTATCACAAGCGTCAGTTTCACAATATAATTGCATAAGTGGTCCCGCAATTACTTCTACATCTCTCTTAGCAAACAAAAATTACTTCTACGTCTCATCTTACTAATTTAACATACAATCAAGCACTGAGACATCACTTGATGCGTGCAACAACTTCATGCATGTAACCTTACTCTTCTTCCATATGTACTAAATTGAAGAAAACAACCAGTTATTGTGATAAAAAAAGCTTGTTTAATTTTTGTTTGTGTTCCCTGCATAGCTGGACAATGGTGTTACTTCACTCTGTGGAAGAAGAAAAGTCTACTTGAAGCTGCAAGATGGAAGACATAATTTTCAAGTTTGTACCAATGGACTTCAAGGTGTTGGCTGCACTAGCTATGATTGGATTATTGGTAGAACAACCCTTCTTTATCCTTTTCAAATTATCTTATAGATAAATGCAAAAATAATATGGCTTGTTAGATTGATGTATGAGTTTTAATTGGAAAGAACAAATTGTAAGCAAATCAAACTTGCTCCATACCAAACTTGTAAGAGCTTGAAGGTCAACGATGTTTGCAATTATAAATAATCAAGTGTCAACCAAATTTAGAAATCAGAAAAATGAACAAAGAAGCTGCTCTCCCTTCTCTCTACCAAGGAAATTGTAGTGTTTGCGAATTTTGACATTACCTGTAGTCTTAGCTTCCTTTGACATCTAACAATTATTGAGAATTTTCTGCAACAAACCTTACCCATGCTAGTGGAAGAAATCGCAATGTTGATTTCAAGAACCTAATTGTAGTCCAACTTGTATTTGATCTTTGAATCAAACTTCCTGCCTCATGATGGAGCACTTCAGTTTATTTTTCTCATTTCTCTAATATTTATATCCACTTGGATTGACAAAGTATTAATTTTGTGATTTGGGGGAAACTATCTGTACTATGATAAGGAATATTGGATGTATTTGCAATTGTCTCAACTTTAGTTTATATCAAATGCTATGCTAACGTCTATTATATGTCTGGCAGATACTGTACCCCCAACAGCATTTATTACAGCCTCTAAATCATTTACAAATGCCTTAAATTTTTCGGTAACTATATCTTTCAGCGAACCATGTATTGGTGGAGGAGGCTTCAGTTGTTTATCCGTGAATGCCTGCAATGTGAGTAGGTGACCAGCTGAAATCTATAAGTTTGAATTTCAAGGAGATATATAGTTTTTGTATTTTTTGTCTTTGTACTGTTGTGGTTGCAATGGAAATCATTTTCACTATAAAACTCATTGCTAAACTCTTTTATTTTGGATTTTCGTGTATTTCCATTATGAGTGGACCTGCAAATATAATACAAGTTCTCTGGCAAGCAATCTTATGTTGGAAGATTAAATGAAAATGAACCTTATATTGTTTATCATGTGCAGCTGCTAGTCTATGGTTCGGGCCAAGTTATACCAGCTTCGCTCAATGTTCTGCAGCAATATCTTAAATATTCTCTTAATGTGGGTTTATCATCCAATGTTGAATATGGACGTGTTATCTTGGTAATGGATAAAGATTTCTGCACTGATGGTGCTGGAAACAGATTTATAAGAACAGAAAATTCAAGTGCCTATGTGCATTTTGGTGAGTGCATTTGTCTATTGATTACTTAAGTCAAATTATGCAAACTTCTGTATTTCATTCATGCTACATGCCAGTTGATTTATGAGATATAAGTATGATACTTGATTATGAGCAGATGTATAAAGAAAGAAAGAAAAGAGTTCTTTGTAGTATCTACTTAGCTGCTCATCTTCAACATTAAGTTTCAAACTCAGGACATATCCTTTGATATTCTAAAGATGAATAGACCTTAGTAGAAGGACTGAAAACTTAACTATCCATATATAAATAAAAAATCTAAGTTTTATTTATCTTACTGCTAAAAACGAATCCATGTTCTTGAAGATTACTGCTACATGAAGGGTTCTAAGAGTTTGTGGATTGATTCTGCAGATAGAAGGAATGTATTGGTTGACTTGAAGATTCATATTCCTGAAAAGATACTCCAATTGAACGGTCAAACTAGAACGGTGCAGGCGACTAACAATTACAGTGACTTGAATGTTTATTTGTACTTCACTGTACCAGTTCTCAATACATCTGCAGAAGTTCTCAGAACTCTTAGTGTGAGTGAAGGAATACTTGTTCCTATTACTAGTGGAAAGAATGTCAAGAATCGCAAGTTTGGCTTTCTGGTGAGTTCTCATGATTTTCAAGTGACTGCGATTTGTTTCTTGTAATTGTATCTCGTAGGTTGCCTCTCTGAACCTCCAGGCTGTGCTTGCTTGATTTCTTTTCAGATTGCAAATATATCCTGCATTTCTATAGTCACAGTGAGCCTCAATTCAAATTCTATAATAGGCAGACAAGGGACTCCAGTTTCTCCAATTTTGCCAGTAACTTTTCTTTATGGTACAAAATATTTTTTGTTTTGGAAGTTGGGGGAATGTTCACATATTGGTTAACTTAATTACATTTTTTTTTTCAGTACACATTTGATATTTGGTTCGTATGGATATGAACAGATTCTGAAAGGCCTTCTGTGAAGTTGAGTACGACATCTAACATGAGAACTAAAGAACACAATGTTCCCATATCAATAAAATTCAGAAAGCCTGTATTTGATTTCAACTCTTCTTATGTATCAGTTTCAGGAGGGCATTTGCAGCGGTAAGTAATTCCTGGAACTGTATGCTTTTTTGCTGAGTAATTATATTTTTGATATTAAGAAATAGTGTACATTGTTTCTGCACAGATGCATAGTCACCATTAATCAGTAATGAGTCATCTAGTAGTTTTCTTAAGTCAAATAATTATAGCTATGTTTTTTTCCCCTTGCTACTCTCCAGCTTCCAAGAAATAGATAAAAGCACATATATGGTTGAAATAAAAGCAATTGGTGATATGATATCCATCAATGTCCCAGAAAATATAACTCAGGATGTTGCTGGAAACAAAAATCTGGCATCCAACGTTCTACGAGTGAAGCATTGTAAGGGGAAAGTTTTCTTTTCTATTCCTTTCTAATTAGATGATGAAAGCTTGAATCTTGGAGGAGGATTTTTTTTAATGTCAGGAGCCGAGTTTGTTCTTTATATTTTCTACTTTTTTGATGACATAAACCAACTATGCAGATTCTATGCCCATGGTTTCTTCTGTGATATCTGCGTTTGTCACGGCTTCTTTTGCTGTGACATCTCTTGCTGCTGGGATTCTCACCTTTTCAACTGCAAGCATTCAAACTCTTTGGGCATATAGAAGACAGCTTTTGACAACTGATCCTGCAAAAAATCTTTTTGTATGATGCTCAACTTATTTGAATGTTAATTATTCTTTCTTTGTTCATTTGGCTATCTGGTGGCTGCTGAGGCTGATGGTGCTAGCCAAAGTGCCACTTTTGGAATAAACTACTTTCTTTCCACTTTAAATATATACTCTCAACAGATTATATATATATATATGCACTCTCAATAAAAGTTTCAAAATTTTCAATAAATATCTAAATCTTTTATTCATGCATGAAGATTTTTGGCTTTGGTTGCCAACATTGAAGGTAACAGACCCAAAAGGTGTGTAACCTGCTCTTCATAAGTTATATTAGTGACGAGATATAGAAGGTCCATGATCTAGGTATATATAATCAGTGATTGGCTTCTCTGGCAGTCCACCCGTTTGCAATCTTTAGATAGAAGATAATGTTACATTTTTCATTTTATTGCAGTACTAATTTCCTTTAATCTTACCCAGAGAATTGCTTGCCACATACAAGCATTTGCAATGTCTAGATGGTTGGCAGTTACATTTCCTGTTGAATATTATGAATTTGTGAGAGGCTTACAGTGGAGTGTTCCCTACTTCAATCTCCCATGGGAAACTGGGCACAGCCACCTTGTGATGGTGGGCTCTAGTCCGGTAGTGGGATCACACTCCTATATCTCAAAAATTTATCATTCGGATACTTTCCAAAGCCTGCAAACTGAAGAGAGTTCAATTTTGACAACTTCAGTATATGGGCTACCTCTTGCTCCAATGGAATATAGATTATACTTTGAGGTTATTAACACTTTCATTCTCATGACTTCGATCATTCTGATTTAGTATAATTTGAAACTCTAAATATCGCATGCTGTCATTGCAGAACCACAATTTTAAACCAGAAGCGGAGTTTCTTTTGGATGCTCAAATCTCCAATGGGTATGTTAACTGGAAGGATCAAATTCATGTACCTTACACATTCTTGAGTATCCATTTTGAGCGAAAGGTCAAATGATTGTGGTCCATGCGTTTAATACTTTGATTAAACAGTCAAATGTAGCTTTTACAACTTGATATAAGTCCATGTGTCAAAACATTTATTCAGTAATCAAACTTCATGTGAAATGCATCTTGAAAACTTTGACTTGACTAGAACTGTCACAAGATGTTGATTATAGCCCAAATGACTTAATTTAAAACATAATAAGAATGTTATGCATTATGTCATTTGTGTAACTTCCTTTTTCACATTTTGTAGGTGGAGAAATTTTGACAGAAACATGTTCTGGTTAGCGGTCATTGTTGGAAATTTAATACTGCTGCATGTCTTGCTCCTATGTATTCTAAAATTAAGGAAGAAAAATTCTGAAGATCAAAAGGGATGTGGAGCACTTACATTTCCCAGATTTGAGATATTTCTTGTAATTCTTTCACTTCCTTGCATCTGTGAGGCTTCTGCTGCTCTGATCAAAGGTATCTTCAACCTCACAATTTCTATTCATAACCCTCTCCTCTTTTTTCAATTAATGATTTTTTTACATTTGGCAGTATTGATTGCATCTTGGGTTGTTCTTGCACGGTAGTTAAGATGATTTCCTTGTTCATTTGTTTAATAACTTAATGGCTTAATGCAAGAAAATTAACTAATTTTTTATTGAAGCAAGAATCATCATTTTTTGGAACTTGAGATCCACTGTTACTTACAATTACTGCTGTACACAATTGAAGGTAAAGAATCGTCAGGGGTTATAGTGGGCATTCTGTTGCTGGGTATTGTGTCCGTTGTGCTTCTAGCATTGTTCATCTTTCTTTCAATTGGAATTACCTTTGGTAAGCTGCTTCAATACAAGGAAGTCCATCAAGATGTCCAAAAATTCCATTGGTATCAAGAACTTGTCCGAGTTACACTAGGTCCAGGTAAAAGGGGCCAATGGACGTGGAAAACTGAACCAAATTCTGTTTATCTGATAATTTTTGGCCCTCTATTTGAAGATCTAAGAGGCCCCCCAAAATACATGCTATCACAAATATCTGGGGCCAATGCACATAAACACGGAGAACCTATCATTGCCTCTGATGATGAAACAGAAGATGCTGAAGCACCATTTATTCAAAAGCTATTTGGAATACTCAGAATATATTACACACTACTTGATTGGTTGAAAAGAGTTTGCCTTGGAATTATGGCTGGTGTCTATATGGAGAATTGGTCTTCTCAAACTCCATCAATCACCTTGTTATGCCTTACTTCCTTTCTGCTTTTCTTCCTTGTTCTAAAGAAGCCATTTATTAAGAAAAGAGTTCAACTTGTTGAGATTGTCTCAGTTTCAACCGAAGTATGTTTGTTTGCTTGTTGTGTGATTCTCTTGAAGAAGCAATTTTCAGATGCTGATGAGACTAAGATTGGAATATTTCTGGTGTTAGTATTCCTAGTTGGATATGTTGCACAGATAATCAACGAATGGTTTGCGCTATACAGACAGACAATACTTTTGGACCCTGCAGAGAAATCCTTCTCCAAAGGTCTGAGAATAGCTTCAGTTGGATGTATACTGATCTTCATTCCACTGAAATGGATTAAAAACCTCGAAAGAAGGTTCCAACTGGATCAAAACGAGCAGATGGAGCCAATTGAGGTGGGTTCTTCTGCTGCAAAATATCTTAGTTATATGAGTAGGAACTCGAGCACAACTGACAAACCATGGATAAAACAGTTGAGAGAAATAGCAAAAGCTAGCTTTAGTAAAGAAGGAAATGGAACTCCAAATGATCCATCAACTAGCCGTCCAAGTTGGAGTGGTTTTTGGGGAACCAAAAGAAGTGGAAGCTCATCTAATTATAGCTCTTCTGCTGATTTGAAGTCAAAACCATCAGGGAGTATAATCAAAGATTTAGAAGCTATTTTTGCATCCAAGTGAAAAACCATTGAGTAACAGTGATCCTCTCTATTTTATTCTCTTTTTTCCTTTTCTTATCTAAACAACCGACAAATAGCTGACACGACTACTTATTTCAAGACATCTAAGGTAAGTAATTTGGAGCTCTAGTTAACAGCTTATGTCTCAGTATGGATTATTTTTGTAGATAATGAAATTATGGCTTAAAAAAGGATATCCTACCATGAAAATATTGATTATTGATATTGATGATGATCCTTGTAAACATTATGGAGCTAGCTTATGTCTTTGTCTGCCTATTGGATTCATGTCCTACTGTTTTACAATTTTATAGGGCTTAGTTTATGCTTAGTTTTCTTCTTCTCTCTCTGTGGAAGTAATTTATTTAGTTTATTTATGCTTGTACTTCTGTAGACTAGTATCCTTCGCTCTTAATTGAAGCATTTGTTACCCTTTCTTTTGCTCCTTTTTCTCGAACTGGTTAGATTGACGAAAAGGTCCTCCTGAGTCACCGTTGGGAAAAATTCTTGAACTTCTTGATTGATGATTTCATAACGTTGACTTCAATGCATTACTTTAAGTTATATGCTATTTGTCCCCACCAATTTGACCAATTTGGTGGTACATTATTGTTTAACAAAATAAAGCTTATTGTCTACCATTAGAGGTATAAATTGTATGAACGAGCGTAAAGACAAACGGGGATGATTATGTTAATAACTATAATCACTCGTATTATTGTCTATGGCTAGAAGTATAAATTGTATGAATGAGCGTGAGGACAAACGGGGAAGATTATGTTAATAACTATAATCACTCATATTAGTTTTGAATGCATTCAGTTAATAACAATCTGTTATGAGTTGGTATCAGTTTTTTACAGTTTAATCACATTTATTATTTTTTAATATTTATTTAAAAAAATATTTACTTTAAAAAAATTAAATATTAACTTAATTCTTACGTTATTATATTATTAAAATATATATTTTTAATTATTTAAAAATATATAAAGTAAGAATAAATATAATTTAATTTGATTATATAAAGTATTGTGTGTTATATTATTAAAATTATATTTTTTTATGTAATTATATGGATATAAAACAATAATATTTATGTTTAGTTTCGGTTAATCATAATTTCGGTATTATAATAACCATTTTTAGCTTATATTTTTTCAATTATAGTTATTTTTGGGAAATTAATTGTTGGATTTTTACGAATAACTAAAGTTTTAGTTATTGATGGTTAAAATACTCATCCCTACTAAATTGTGATGAGATATTAATGAGACTTATGGTATATTCTATTAGTTTTCAAAGCATATCTTATCTTGTATTTTTTTTAATAAAATGAGATGGCAAGGAGAAGATATTAATTGATATATTTCATTTATTCTTAATGGATGTAAATGATATAAGTATAAATACAAAAAATAATAGAAAATATAATACATGATTATTTATAATATGAGTTTAATAATAAAAATGATATAATATATGTTTAAAATTAGGCCTATTAGAACTATAATCTAAATGAGATGAGTTGATATTTAAATAAAATGGACATATTGTACTACGAATCTATTAGATATTAAATTAGACATGAGATGAGATTATATAATTTATTTTACATCTTTGTTTGTGTTATGCATTCACGAAAACAACCCAATAATACATTTGACTTTGAAAATCACTCAAGATAATTAATGTTTTAAACCTACAATATTTAGAATACTAAATTTATCTATATATAAATGGTGGTTAAAAGTGTTAAAGAATATTCATTTTTCTTTCTTCAACTTTCTATGCACCCATCCAACTTAGGTTACAACTATTTGATAAATTGCTACTTTTTAAAAGTTATATATCTTTGGAACCAATGTAATTATATAAATAATTACAACACATCCAAAAGTCATGTTCCTTTACAATGGTCACAACTTTTCAACATAAATCATAAGATTCAACTTTCAAAAGTTGCAATTAACATGCCTTTTATCAAAAAACATATACTAATTCATTATAAATTTTAATCTAAATTCTATAATTATTTCTTTTTGAAAATATTCCGACAATTCTCCACCATTTTAAAATAAAATATAGATTTGAAAAAAGTTTTGAAAACTTTTATTTTGAGTATGTTTCAAAGACTTATACATAAATAAATGCGTCTATTGGACTTGAACCTTTACTTAGTGAAAACAAATCAAAGTCCAAGGTGGCATGCTAAGTATGCCTTTGAACCAGTAATCTTATTCGATTAACCGGATATGTCTCAACACAAATCCTCTTCATCTTTTATTCCCTTTTATACGTTGACACATGGATTGATTTTGTGTCTTATATACTAGCCTTTCATGAGTGTTCTAATAGCCAACCAAGTTACGTAGAAGACAACATCATCTCTGACACTTGCATAAATAAACTTATTAGGGATACTCACATAACTAAAGTATCTCATATATAATTTTGTTATAAGTTCATTAAAAGCTAAATAGCTTATTCTCCTTGTTCCATTACGTGTACTAAGTACATCTTCTTTTAGGACACCTCTAAGTTTATTATTGTGCTTGCAATCACAAACATATAATGTATTTTGGCTCATTGAACCCAGAATCTCGATATTTTAAGTATTGGGTTAAGTTTCCATTATTAGTGATTTATTTGAGGTTGGCTTCCATTCCATCCCTTGATATATCAATAATTTTATATTTTGTAAGGCTTTTATCATCAAGGGTTGTCATGTTCTTCTATTACCTTACATAAGACAATGCTTTTATCATGATCATAAGTTGTATATAATTGTATCTTAAGTCTTTGCACCGATTCATCACTTTACATCCAATTACATGTAGTAGTTAGAACTCATCTTGTTAATGTACATGTATAACTATACAAGATGTACTAACTTGCACCATAGAAGAATAAATACAATAATTGAAAAATTCTACGACTTGGTACACTATCAATGTAAGGAGATGTAGAATACTTTAGGACTTAGTCCTAATTTGTACAGAAAGAAAAAACAAACACTATAGAAATACACTTAGTTGAAGCACAAACAATATAATATCAGAAAATCAGAAAGCTTTGAACAAGAAATATTATGTAAACTCAGTAGAAAAGAAAGGAAGAACATATAGGCTTTCTAATCAAAATTTAAGCTTTTAGTATGTTGTAACATACACAACTTAAACTCGGATTATACTAACACAATATTATATTATGCATAATAAATGATGCAATGAGGTAAATGACCACTCTATGAAAAATAGAGTTATTAGCGCACTTTTTTACTTAATATTTAATTGTTTTATTTAATAAATAGTATTTTTATGAAAAAAAAATATTAAAATATAATCTCTTTAGTGAAAAGGGGTGAAAATATAATTTTTGGGATTTTTATTGACTTTTTATGAATTTTTAACACAACTAATCAAGACCTACCATGTGTCATGCCATGCAAGCAGAGAAGCTGACTGGGCAAGCCACACCGATGCCACACAAGCATGGACATCGAATCATGTTACATCGTGTGTGAGGAGGATGAATTGTGCGCCACCTGTCAGCTCACTCTGCCACGTGTCGCCACTCCATTATTCTGTGCATTCCACCTATGTGCCACGCCATCTGGTTGTGCTGCATGGCGCTGACTCAACGAGAGTTGACTCTGACTAGTCTCTCCTGCCATGCGTCGTGCTCTGATTCACCCAGTGAATTCTGATGCCACGTGTCACATTGTGATTAGATAACACTGTCAATTTTACTTGTTTTGATCGCAACTCTTGATCTGAAGCTAATCTGACTATCCAGATCGCACTGAGCTATATTTAAGCCCTTAATCACTCCATAAATCCTAAGTGACCATCATTAGCATAATTTTGGCCAATTTTTGGAGCTAAAAATAGAAAAATAAAAATGCAAAAAATTCAAGAGGGGACATAATTTTGGTGGAGATTGAAGAGGAGATTAATTCTATAATTCAAAAGATTGATTGTATTTCTTCTTCTACTCTTTTCTTTATCAATTTTTATGTCTTTTTTTATGAAAAATATGAGCTTTATGAACACAATTATGTGTAGTTAATTTATTAATCTAGGGATCTTATAAACCCAATTTTCATCATGTGATGATTTAATATTTTACCCTAATTATAATTATAATTTAATTATATTATTTAATCTGATTTGTATGTTATTAATTGTTTGGCTAACAATTTATCTATAGAGACAATTAAGTAAATTTGAGAGAATTATTTAATTTTTTGTCTTGATTAAATAACATACATAGTTTCTAGGCAGAGATGAATAATTCTTATGTATGTGATCCATAATTGATGAACCTAATGAGTAGTATGCAATTTAATTGGCATGAGAGTATTATTAAATTAATTACTATATGGTGTGTAGTTTACTTGAGAAAGAAATATATGCTAAATTAGATTTAATTGATCATGTAATTAATTGATAATTATATTAGGGGGATTTTAGCGATTCACATGTTTAGAAAATTGGAGAATTAAGTATTCCTAGATATTTTCTCATATATCTTTTTAGTTATCAAATTTGATTTAAATAATTATTGTTATTTACTTTTAGTTATTTTAATTTTATTTCCTTAAAATATAAAAACATAAAAAAATTGATTTTTATTTTTTTTAGTTTTAAAAATTAGTTTATAATAAAATAATCTCCATGAGAACGATCTTTTCTTATTATTATATTACTTGTTGTGATACGTATACTTGCGTATTCATTGTACACACTTCGTGTATAGCGATCAGTAAACCTATTTAGAGATTGTGTGTGTGTATATATATATATAGTAACATTCTCAAGTTACTTAAAGCAACCACTCAGTAGTAGATAATTCACCAAATAGTAAACAAGTTACAACACTAGTAGATAATAAAACCATAATTACCTCTATCAACCAAGACCGCAGTCCAAACTACCTACTGCTACTCTTAACTCATTGTTTTTGCAACGACTTATTTCAACACACAAACCCAGCTATCCTCCTTAGCCAACTTCACCCAATGTGATGTGATTGGAAATCACAAATCAAGTAAATGGAAGTGTAAATACTCATACTCTCAAGGGACACATAGACAAACACTAGAATCAAATCATGTGTGGGAGACACACAGTCAAACCATGTACGCACACAACCTATGATTTGATTACTAAACTCACAAAAAAACTCATTCTCAATTATAGCACTAACAACAACATTAAGAGAATGACTTGGGGTAGAGGTGCCAACAACAAGGGCATTGCTAATAAAATAGAAGTCATTATCCTGCTAGCTAAATAGCCATTTCTTGATAATTACAAGATTCACAACATCAAAAATAGTAGGTAGGTGGAAGCAATATTTTCAAATTCAAAAGGGATGACAAGAAATGAAGGAAACTCAACAGTAGAAAGGGATAAAAAATTATGAATATCATCTCGAAGAAAGCTAACTCTATGTCCTCTAAGGACAAAAGAAGTAGAGAATCCTGTAGTAGGAGTACGGGGTAGAGCGACATAGAACTCTTGAATGAACTTGACACTATAGGAATAGTTCAAAGAGTATAACGAAAGCCAAGAAAAGTATGCATACCTTTGTTCAACTTGAGGAAAATGATGAATATTGATAGGATGCTCAGTAAGAATAGGTGCACTTCTAGAAGGATTGGAAGACTTCGGATGCTTTGACTTCTTACCACTTATGAAATGTTTTGGAGCCATAATTGATAAAAACAAGAAGGTAAGAAAAATAGGTATAACAAGAATTAAAGGAAGCCATTCTAAGGTACGAAGAAAGTAAGCATTAGGTGATTCTTTTAATAAGCAAAGAGAGACCTTTCCATCCATCTAGCTAGGGTGTTTGGTGAGCCACATAGTGGGGTGGTGACGAGCATAGTAGTGAGCCACATGGTGAGGTGGTAAAGGTTGGGCTAGAAAATCAATGTAGAAAAGCCAAAAACACTCAACATAAACATCCACATTAAAATCAATACAAAATGATTTCATTAAAAAGTATGACCAAAAAATTATGGGAACATGCATTGTGTGTGATATGCAAAACATGTTAACTATATGTGTCATTAAGAAAGGTTTATGTGAATCAAGCAAGAGGAAGTATATACTCAAATTGATCCAACTTCATAAGTCCATATGTAGCCTTTCTCTCCACTAATGTAAATGCAATCTCAGTATAAATCAAAAGGTCTTAAAAAATTTGTAATCCAAGGCCGAGGTTTGGTTAGAAGAGAAGAAACATTTAAGCAAAAGCACACCTTGAGACATATAAACTTTCATCTTAAGAATAGAGTAAACAACCAAAAGAGGTAATCCTTTAAACTGAGGATATCTTTCTCCTATTTCTTTTTCTTTCTTTCTTCTTTTTATTTTTCTTTCTTTCTCTCCCTTTCCTTTTTTTACAAAGGCACGAGAGAAGCAAAAAGATCCAAGAGCAAAAACATTCAACAAGACAAAGTTAAAACTTAACAAAAGAAGTGCCAAGTAATTGGGATTGAACATTTAAGTTGGGCTAGTCGATGAAAAGAGACAAAAGTATAACAAAAAGGCTCTAGAGGGAAAAATGTGGATAGGTAGACAAGGTTAGGCAAGAAGGATCAAATGGTCTAAATCATTTTTTTAATTGAGCAGCACCTAGGATTTTTACCTCAAGAGAAACTACATGTGAATGAAGATTGTTAGAGGCATACAAAACATTCAAGCAAAGAATCCACACAAACTTCTCAAACATAACCATACAAATTCACAATGTTATTACAAGTGTAGGAAAAGTTCTTTCCCTTTTTTTAATAAAAACTTCATAAAAGATTAGTCATACAACCTCTTAGAGAACACACATGTTAGAACAATCACACATCCATTTAAGTCAAAAGCCTCTCAACTAGAAAGCAACAAAGATCACAACATGTAAACTTACAAAAGTAGAAAGGTAGGACATAATAATTTGTTGAATAGTTTTAAGAAAAGATGTAGAGGGGAGGCAAGGAGTGTCACAACACCAAACACAACTATGACAAATAAATTATTAAATTTTATTAAATTTTTTGTTTTAAAAAAAGAAATAAAACATATAGACAAAGAAGAATGATAGGAACCAAAAGAGATGAGAGAAAAGAGTATAAGAATTCCCAAAAAGATCACCCATAAATAGTGATCAAACATCATATCTCTATTTAAAAAATTTATGAAGGGAGACTGATTTAGGAAATAGTCTTTATGTCATGTAAGCATATGGAATATAAGGTACTTAAGGTTTTCTTTGTTTATTATTTCTTAAAAAACCCATCGAGTTACTCAAATAAATCAAACCAAATGGTCGTTTAGAAGTAGATTTATTTCTTTTCATGCTATGTCTCTAGTGCATGATGTTGATGAATTTATGAAAATAAAGTTATTAGTGCATTTTTTTACTTAATATTTACTTGTTTTATTCAATACATAGTATTTTTTGGTCAAAAATATTAAAATATAATATTTTTAATGAAAAGGAGTGAAAATATAATTTTAGGAATTTTTTTGGGATTTTTTTGAATTTTTAATACAGGACCGATCAAGAGCTGCCACGTAGGCATATGAGTTGACAGGGCATGCCACGCAAGCACAGAGATTGCATCACGTCGCACCGCATGTGAGGAGGACGAAACATGCACCACGTGTTAGCACAATGTTCAATCTAAGTTCGGAAATCAGTCAACGTGTCATTACTCCATGCGTTCCACTCGTGCACCATGTCATCCGTTTCCGTGAATCACGTCATGCCACGTGTTATTGACTCAGCGAGCATTGACTCTGACCAGTCTCCTCTACCACATGTTGCTCCCAGATTCGCCCAATCAATTTTGCTTATTTTGATCGTAACCCTTAATCTGAAGTTGATCTGACGGTCTAGATCGTACCTGAGCTTTATTTAAGCCCCTAATCACTCTATAAATCCTAATTGGACTCCATTAGCATAATTTTGGTCATTTTTTGGAGGTTAAAAGAGAGAAAAATACAAAAAAAATTAATAGAAGACACAATTTTTGTGGAAATTCAAGAGAAGATTAATACTACAATTCAAAAGATTGATTGTATTTCTTTTTCTACTCTTTTTTTTATCAATTTTATGTCTTTTTAATGAAAAATATGAGTTTTATGAACAAAATTATGTGTAATTAAGTTATTAATCTAGAGATCTTATGAACCCAATTTTCACCATGTGATGATCTAAAATTTTACCTCAATTATAATTTTAATTTAATTATATTATTTAATTTGATTTTTATGATATTAATTGTTTAGCCAACAATTTATCTATAGAGGCAATTAAATAGATTTGAGAGAATTATTTAATTGTGTGTCTTGATTAAATAACATGCATAGTTTCTAGGCAGAGATGTATGATTCTTACGTATGTGATCAATAATTGATGAACTTAATGAGTAGTATGCAATTTAATTAGCATGAGAGCGTGATTAAATTAATTACTATATAGTGTGTAGTTTACTTGAGAGAGGAATACATGTTAGATTAGATTCAATTGATCATGTAATTAATTGATAATTATATTGGAGGGTTTTTAGCGATTCGCATGTTTAAAAAATTAGGGGATTAAGTATTTCTAGATATTTTCTCATATATCTTTTGTCACAAAATATGATTTAATTAATTATTTCTATTTATTTTTAGTTATTTTAATTTTGCTTCCTTAAAATATAAAAAACACAAAAAAATTGATTTTTATTATTTTTAGTTTTAAAAATTTATTTCTAATAAAATAATCTCTGTAGGAACGATCTTTACTTATCATTATATTACTTGTTATGATACGTATACTTGTGTATTCATTACACACATAATTTGTGTGGCGATCATATGCAACCTGTTTGAATATGCTCAAATGAGCTACAATAGTTACATTTAGAAGGAGATGAGGGTGAGTGAGGAGGAGAAATTCAAGTAGTACTTCTCACGTAACTAGGACAATGCCTAGCAAGGTGGTTAGCATAGCCACATAGATAATAAATACAAACATTAGAGTTAGAGAATCTTGATCCCTGACTTCAAGAAGTAGCACATGGAAGAGAAAAGGATGAAGTGCTCACATTGACTTTCATGTGAGGATGAGTACTCAATTTCCAACAATGTGGTCTTAAGTGCCTAATTTCATCACAATGGTGATAAGTAGAAAGGACACTAGGTAGAGGTAGAAGACCATCACTGGAGTGATGAGAAGTTCTAGCCTTAGGTGAAGGTTTCACCTTGCTAGAAGGATCTAGTTGAATGAACACCATAAACTTACCTCTTGGGTCTGTGGCTATAGACTTCAATTTTTCATTTTGATTAGAAGATTTCACAAACTTATTCACCCCATAGTGGAAGTTGAAACCTTCTTATTGCATGAAATACCATGCTTATCCCCAAATGTCTTTGTGTTTCTAAGAATATCATTTAGGTTCTTCAAGGGAATCATCATTTTATTCAAACTAGAGGTATAGTGCTCTAGTTCCTTCTCGCTGATTTTGAGTTTGTCCTTTAGGAAAATAATCAAATCTTCTTTTTCTTTAATAAAAGTTTCAATATAATCTATTGAATTGCTTAGAATCTCATCTTTCTTATTCAATTATTCAATCTTAGTTTCCTTCTCGGTAAGAGAGTATGTCATGTATTCTTTTTTACTCTCTAAAACTATGATCTTCTTCTTCAATCTTTCTACCTCGTCGTTCTGATTAGAAGAGGTAGCAATACTCACAAATAGTTAAGTAGTTTTACTATAGATGGGAATCTTTAGTTGTTCTTTAAGTTGTTTAACTTTTTCAAGGTTTACATTAAATTTCTCAAGCATATTTGAAAGTCTTCTTTGTTTAACCTCATATTTTTTGGTCAGATCAATTTTTTGGTCCTCGACAAAGACCTTCTTTTCCTCAATATTTTTCTTCAAAGCACCTATCTAGTGCTCCTTTTTCTCAAGGCTTTCCAAGGTCTTTTTCTCTTCCTTTTCTGACTTGATGTGCTCCAACAGAAAAGCATTGTAGGAGTCAAGAAACTCATCTTGCTTATCATTATCATCATCTTCAACAATTACCTCTTGAACTTTTGAGATAGTAGTTGGAGGATCAATGACATAACTAGACGTAGCAAAGGCTAGAAAATTAGTGTCATCTTCATCATCACTACTAGTACTATTTGAAGTAGTTACCTCGGCTTTCATAGCATGCTTGTTTATGAAATTTTGTTTTTGAAAGAACCTTGCGGCAATATGACCAGGCTTCCCACATTGGAAGCATCTGATTTTATTCAAGTGTCCATTACTGAACTTTTTAGAATCATTTTTGAGTCTTCATCAACTTTAATAGATTTTAAGGATTTGGCACTTGAAGTATCTCTTCCAATAATTCCATATATTACTTCTTCTTTCTAAAGAGTCTGAAAAATCTCTAGGCAAGGAAGACCATTTCCTCCTCAACAAGATCAGAATCATCATTACTATAAACCATGACACTAACATCTTTTCTTGAGTTACTTCCTTTGGTAGTTTTGAGAGCCAATCTCTTTCCTTCTCGGGAGTGGTTTGTTCCTACCTTAGTAACAGGTGATGCAGTTCGAAGACTTGCAAGTCGCCAATAAACTCATTCACAAAGATCTCATCAGGTTTGTACATTAACTTAAGTATAGTAACCTTAGCACGAAATCTATAAGGTAGACAAGCAATGTTTTTCTCTATATGCTTTTCTTCACTAATGGGTCTACCTAGGTTGTAAGAACAATTGACAATATTAGAGAACCGTGTATAAAATTTGTCAAATGTCTCCTCTTCTTGCATAATGCATAATTCAAAGTCTCTATTCAGCTTAAGCCTTCTAGACCTCTTAACAAATGTCCCTTTATGAGTTGTCTCAAGGATATCTCAAGCTATTTTTTGACAAGGTATAGCTTTAAATTCTTCTAAATTCATTTGGTGACACAACCTTGATGATAGCATATAAGCCCTTACTGTTCCATTTGACTCTTTAGATTCTTCTTTAGTCCATTCAATCATTGGTTTTGGAATCACAGTATTATCAGGTAGGATTTTAGTGGTATAGGTCCAACGATTCTCAACAAGGAACAACACACAGTCTCCTTGGGACCCAAAGAAGGCTCTCATTGGGACTTCTAATAGGCATAATTTAGCCCATCAAAAAATGAAAGCCTATCTACATTTCCTCCTTATCTTGACTCCATCAGAGAAAAAATGTGTGTGAAGGTGTGAGTTAACAAGATCAACATCAGAGCAGTTAAGCCTAATAAGGTGCACCTACTTTGATACCAAATGAAAAAGGCCAAGACTTGGTACACTAACAGGGTAAAGAGTGAGATGTAGACTCCTTTAGGACTCAGTCCTAACTCATACAAAAAGGAAAAAAAATTAAAACAATACATTCAATGGAAGCATAACCAATATAATATTAGAAAAGCAAAAAGCTTTGAACAACAGATATTATGTAAACTCAATAGAAAGTAAGGAAGAATATATAGGCTTTCTAATCAGAGTTTAAGCTTTTAGTATGTTGTAATATACACACCTTACACTCGAATTGTACTAACACAATATCATATCATGCATAATAGGTAATGTAATAAGAAAAATATAGATACCATATATATATGGTAACATCCTCAACTTACTTAAAACAACAACTTAATAGTGGATAATTTACTAAACAATAAACAAATTACAGCACTAGTAGATAATAAAATCACAATTATCTCTATCAACTAGGACTTTCATCCAAACTACCTACTGTTGCTCTTAACTTCTTTTTCTACAATGACTTGATTCGACACACGAACCCAACTATCCTTCTTAACCAACAACACCTAATATGATGTGATTGCAAACCATAGATCAAGTTAAATGAAGTTTAAATACTCACACTCTTAAGGGACACACAATCCAACACTAGAATCAAATCATGTATGGGAGACACACAATCAAACCACGTATGCACATAGCCTATGATTTAATTACTAAACTCACAAAATGACCCACTATCATTTATAAGCTCTCCAAAATAATTTCAAAATTAGATATAAATCTCAGTGTGTATTTTGGTAGAAATTCATCTCTTGAACAAGGGTGAAAAAGAGAGAAATGAGTGGGGTATTTATAGCACTCAAAATTTCCACTTCACCAAAGGTGATGGAAATAGTGGTGGCGAGCTTGATGGAAAGCTTGGTAGCAAGGTGCTAAAAAGTTGTATTTTTCATTTCAAAAAATTCCAAGTACTAACCATAAATATCTGCATCGAAACACTCCAAAAACACAAGAATGTTGGTTCGCTCACACACTTATTTGCTAAAAACGAACACTCTTCCTTGCATGCACAATATGAATACCAACCACGTGGTGTGTGTATATGCTTGCATACAAAGTGTACCTAACTATGTGTGTGTTTAAATTACTAATCCATAGGAACCAACCTTACATAAAAAAAGATAAAAACAACAAGTAAAATAACATACACCATATTTTGTACAAGAAAAGCCAACACATAGACACAAGTATACTTGGACTTACAATAATGATTCCCAATCATCTAACTTCTATGTTAGATGAAGCTAGGATAAACACATTAATTCCTTTTGTGGAGCATCTGCATATGCAATCTTGTTTTTATTAGGATCCCACAAGATATCTCACCCATCATATTAACTTGGTTACTTTCTTTAACAATCCATAAAAATTAAAAAATTATTTTCAAATAAATTATTTTACCCAAACTCACTACCATTTATCAAGGGTCATAATTTTCACCAAGAGTGAGGACCTTTCACTAAGGATCATGACCCTTTACTGATAGTCTTGAATTTTCACCCAGGATCAAGACTCTTTAACATATTAATTTTTATTATATTTTACCAAAGATTACGACTTCACCAATATTCATGACAATTTATTACATGCATGTTAAATGTATGCTACATGAACCAATTATAATTTAGAATAATTACTTTATAATTTTGATCAATTTTCATGATCAATATCAAGTTTCTTATCAAATAACATATATGCATATCTTATATTCAAAGCTATACACATATAAGGAACTAATAATATAAGTGTATACATGAACATTTATTCATGGAGACTTTAAATAAAATATTATGAAATTAGAAATTCCTTACTATTTGTGAATCCAACAACAAGTTCACTTAAAAATGGCATCTTAAGATTGTTGGGAAAAATTCTTGAACTTTTTGTTAATTATTTATCTCTATAATCTCCAAGTCAAGTCACCATAATCTTCAATTTTGATATTACAATATCATATTAAATAATATAAAATTTGAAGTTTATTTCAAGGTACGACTTTAAGTCGTTATCCTTAAGATATTATTTGCCTCCACCAATTCGATAATGCACTAGAGTTTAAAAAATATACATTTAGGATACAATGAAACCACTTGTTGTCTGTGGTATGCATTCACGAAAACAATACAAGAATATCTTTTGATTTTGAAAAGTACTCAAGATAATTAATGTTTTAAATCTACAGTATTTAGAACAATAACTTTATTTATATATAAATGGTGGTGGAAAGTGTTAGAGAATATTCATTGTTCTTTCTTTAACTTCACATTGTTGTTCTCTACAAATATCCTATTTATAGAATGTTATGCCCCCATTCATCTTGGGTTACAACCCTTCCGGTAAGTTGTTATTTTTTCAAAAGTCATGTCTCTTTAAAACTAATGTAATTGTTAATAAATAATTATAACCTATCCAAAAATCATGTTCCTTTAAAAAATGTTTTAATCTTTCAACATAAACCAAATATTAAACTTTCAAAAGTTACGACACTTTAACATGTTACTTTAAGTATGTGGATTAATAACTGTTTGGAAGAGCTATGTTTATAGATTTTGAAAGGATACAATATATTTGATTATATCTATATTTATTTTTTTAATTTTTAAGTTTGTATTTAATTTGTGTTTTTGTCATTAAATTATTTAAATCTGTATTATTATTTTTTATTTTTTATTTTTAATTTTACACTAATTGTATCTCAACTAACTAATAAATATCTTCCATGTAAATCGTAATAGAAGTGGAAGAAATAATTCAAGCTTAATTTATGTAAAATCTAACAAATAACTCTTAGAACACTCAAACATGATCAAAACACATAAAGTATCATATAAAAGACATTACAAAAAAATATGTTTTTTTGTAACATACCTCCATGGAAAAAGTGAACAGAAGGCAAATTAATTAAACAAAGTAAATGAAAACAATAATTAAGTCTTAAGCATGGTAGAATAGAAAAAATATTTTATATTTTCTTCAAATATACACTTAACTTTTAAAAAATATCAAAGATGATTATTTAATGAATTTTTTGTAATATCTTTAAAATTAAAGGATATCAACGATAAAATTTTAATTTATCTTATTTTTAATTATAAAATAATCAATTATATTAAATTAATAATATAAAAATGATTGTTTTTATTTTCTTATACTAAAATAAAGATATAAAAACCATATATATGTGTATGTGGGGTTACAGATTAGAAAAATAAAATTGAAATACATATAAAATAAATAATTTTTTATTACTTATTTCAAATTTTTGTCTACAATTAGCTGAAATTTTCAAAAATATAAGAGACTTAGGATATGAATGGAAAAAGTCTATCATATTGAGCATATGAGTGCATAAAAGATGACAAACTCACTCAATCAAAACAATTCAAAATGAATGCAAGTGAAGGTTTGGGTTTTTATATTTATTAAGCCACATATTTTATGAAAGTAATAGTTTTGTATAATTTTTAATACAATTTTAATATTAGATTATATAATATTCACAATATATATGAAGCATGTAATTTATTTTTAAATAAATTATTGTATGATGAAATTTTATTATTATGATTTTTCCACACATATTGAACTTGCTCAAAAATAAAAGTTATTTAATGCGACACCAATAACAGTTTTTGGATTTTTTGTTGTTATCAAATGTATTTAATATTTGTAAACTAATTTATTTAATTATTAAATAAGTTTGAGGTTTAAAAACAAAAAATGTTGCAGTTTTCATATTGCAACACCTAGACAAGCTGTTCATCCATGAATCCCATATCGCAACACCTGTAACCATATCGTAACCATATCGTTCTTCCTCAAATAGTTCAGCTCATTCCTTTATAAGGTTGAATTTATTATATAAATTAATGGGATCGTTGTTCAGCACTGTCAGAACACCAAGCAAGGAAGAGTTGGAAATGGCTCTCACCAAGGCCCAGCAGATCGTAGACTCTAACCCCGTTGTTGTCTTCAGGTCTATTTTCACTTCCCTTCTTTCTTTTAAGCTTCTTAGTGAAGAAAAAGACAAACCCCAATTTTTTAATTTCATCAATTGAATGTTGCATCCATTCATTTGGGAAATTGGATTTTCTCTGCTAATCATTTGCCGAGCAAAATTTGGTTGAATAGTTTTCATATTTTGGTTTTACTAAGCAACGAATACTTGGTCTGATTCTTGCTTCTTCTGTTTTTTTGGATTATTGACAGTAAATCATACTGTGGTTACTGCCGGAGAATCAAGCAATTGTTAACACAGGTTGGAGCCACTTTCAAAGTAATTGAACTGGATGAGGAAGGTAAAGTCTTTAATTTTTGTTATGTCATTCCATCTTCTATAATTTCCTTTGTCAGCTCGTAAAATCCTCTTTTAATTTTCGTTAACTTGGACAAAATTTGACAAAAGCAATCTTAGAGACAAGATCAGAGGGTCCCTTGCCATGTTCCATTCCTGACCCAAGGACCATTCAAAGGGACCGGTGCAAAAGCAGTGCCTGTCTTAGAATCTATATTTACTTGGACTCCTTAGGTCCAAAACATGGAGACCCAGACATTCCAATCTAGTCTACATCTAAGAGAAAATTTAGAAAAATTGGTGTGTCCAACACCCGACCACATATCCAAAATTTACGGACTCTTTGTTATCTTAAAAATCCATCTAACATGACTTAGAATTGCTAGCACCATTCTCATCCTTTCCAGAGGGGAATTTGACAAAATTTGGAACACTCATCTGCATTTCAGGACGTAGCCCTTCAAGAAACCTTGCATGCCTTCTGCCAATTCCAGCATTGATATTACTCGGCATATAGATTCATGACTAATCCTTCCACGCTTATAGCAGAAATTAGGCAATTAGTCATACTTAAGCTCTAGCCCCACCTCTTCCTTCCTGCCAAAGGAACCCAAACCAGGGAGCAGAGCCTTTGCTCAATTGAAATACAATCCTCAAGCGAGAACCTATCAAACTCTAAAACAACTCCAACCTTCTCCACCATCCTAGCAAATATCATATCATGAATTTGTAACCACAAAGGTGTATCAAGCAACAACTCAGGAGGAGGCATATGTGGTTTTACATGTTGGATGACCATCAAAGCCCACGGAGCTCGAGCCAAAGCTTGCTGCAGTTCTGTTTCATCATCAAAAGTAGAACACTACTATACTTTTATTCAAAGCTCTCACCTCCAAAGCACCAGATCTAGTACAATTCTTTTGAATTCTTTTTAGAACAGCCTCCGGATTCATTGTTTTACCATCGAGCTCACAAGATCAATCAGAAGTAGAGGAGAACACTTCTCAGATCTAGTAAGTAAACGAAAACAACACTTGACTGAATCGCAATCCAATTGACAATCACTAGCCACATATTTAGCTATCAAAGGTCGAACAACATGAGTTGCTGATTATTTGCTAAATTTCTTCACAAAATATGTGTTTAGTTCTCACAGGGTCTTACCTGAATTATTAAAACACAATGGTATAACCAAAGTGTAGATAGGCTGTTTTAATTGCATATTTGGAAAGCATATATCTTCCTTTAACAATAGCTGCACAAGATTAATGAGGAAGTTATATTTATTTGAAGGAGATGGCAATGACATTCACGCAGCTGTGACAGAGTGGACAAGGCAGAGGACTGTACCAAATGTGTTCGTTGGGGGAAAACACATTGGTGGTTGTGACAGTAAGTTCATTAATCTTTTTGCCCTTTCTCATGAGCTCTCTGCTATGTGCAAGTAAAACCCTCTGGATCTAACAAAATAGCATCAAACATTTCAAAAATATCCAATATAGGCTTGATTTACAACTATTTTATAATATATTGTGCTCGAGTTATGCTATTTATATTTAACTCATCTATACACCATGTAATTGTATTAACCCTGTTACACCCAATAAAAATGATCTATTGTGAAATAGACATAACTCTCAAGCTATGTCGTCATATAGTTTTAATTTCAAGAATTATCATTTTTGAATATTGGTCTCAAATACTCAATAATAGCAGAAATGAAAAGGCATTCTTTTGCAGCAAACTTTGCAACTATATTTAAAACTACTGATGCTTATAGTATTTATTTATTTATTTATTTTTCTCATTCTGCATTTTTTTCTTCTCATTTTTCCTTATCTTTCTTGAATTTGCAGCCTGCTTAGCTAAGCATCAGGCAGGTGAGCTTGTGCCCCTTCTTACTGATGCTGGTGCTATTACAAATAATTCTGCGCAGCTTTGATTAATAAATAAATTAGCCAAAATAGCATTTTTCAGTACATGCCATTATCACTGTTCATAGACTGCGTTTTGTTATAAATAAATTGTAATACAACAGTAGAAGTGCTTCAGTATGTGTACTGTTTATAAAGTATTCCTTAAGTTTGAACTCTCTAAATACCATGTTATTGCTTTCCTCATATTTCTATTACAATTTTTGTTTTAGTTATTTGCTGACATAGTCAATGTATGTTAATATGGTGTAATTATTTGGGAATTAACCAAGCATACCAAAAACCAGTAACCCACAAGTACTTATCAGTGTCTGGCAGCTAATGCAAAAGGTTATACATTTGCATTGTTTTTGAAGCAATTGTTCAAGTTGCCTTTTCTTTCATGGAATTCCAGCAGACTCGTAAATTTGAAATAAAGAGGCTAAACAGACTAGGGCATAAGTCGTGCTTTTCTAGTTTGTTTTCATTTGAAATTAATAGGGTTAATGAAACTTTTATTTATAGTTTTTAAAAAAGTGGTTTTGCTCAGATGTTAAAAAGAGATATCCCTAGGATATTGTACAGCCCAAGTAGCAAGCACTAAAGAGAACAGTGGCTTTAGCCTCAGTTGGGTTGACTCTAATCTAAATCATCTCCCATTTTTATTGTATAAGACGCTTTGATTTTGGTATGGCGTTAATTACAAATTTTCAACTAAGTAAAACATGTAAAATAAGGGAAAATTAAAGCTTTCCTTTTTTTTCTTTTTGGTGAAATGAAGTTGCACAACCAGATACTTTAGGAAACTTTGTATAGCAAAAGACATGTACATGAATTTGACCAAGTGCCGTAAAACACTCAACTTCAATCACTGGGCGATTGAATGGGAAAAAAAATTATCTTATGGGCAAAAGAAAAAAATGTGTTCTGGTTAATGAAGATTGAAATGAAAACGTTCCTACAGTTTGACTCTAAGCAACCAATTGAATGCAACAGGTTGCTATAAAATTCCAAAAAAGGACCCATCTCAAAAAGTAAAAGACAAAATAGCTTCTGGAGTGAGCTGGAGATTTTAAAACTTCCCATGTATCATACTAAAGAAATTCACAAATAGGGCTGCTACTTAGTAGTATCTCGTAACATTTTTATCCATATTTTTAAAATAATATTTTAATAATATTACCATTTAAAAAAATACTAATTTAATATAATTTGTTATTTAAAGAAAGTTCAGAAATTTTTGACATGCATAATATTATATGAAAACTTTGACATAATAAATTAATTAAACGATATTCAAGAATATTGAATATCATAGTTTATTGTTTCAATTAAATGATAAATTATCTCAAATTAGTGACATATATCCTTAGAGTCAAACCAATGAACCCACACGACCAACACAACACCCATATCAATGAGCCCACTGACAATCTCCAAGACCAGACCGATGAGCTTAAAAGACCAACCCAACACCCATGTCAATGAGCCCGTGATACAATTCATTGTCTAGCCTGCTATGCTTACATAACAGTTCGATGCTTTGCTCCTCGAATTGTCCACTCCTAGTTCATATATACCTAGACTAGTTAGGTTTAGTTACGTGGACTAGATTTATTGTATAAATAAGAAAGACTTGAACCTTAGAAGGGTCCTTTTGGACCCCATATCTCCTGTGAGATTCTCTCAAACATGTTCCTCTTTTTAAATGGAGATACTATTAAGATATTATCTCAAAAACATGGATAAAAAATGGTACCAAAAGCAGAATCGTAGTATTACTAAGATAACAAACCCTCGTAAATGTCTTAATTTTTGAGGAAAATAAGACTACACACTAACGGTACAATTGTTTTTTTCTCTCCTTGCAATTACCAAAAAATAAATCCAAATAATACGGGTTGAATTTCCATGGAGAAAAGAAGTCCACCTTCACTAGCCTATGTCACTCATTGTATCTGCGTGACATGACGTAAACATGTGTGTGGTTGCTTATACACTTCAATTTGGTATAAATTTACATAAAATTTGGTGTGTCCGATCCGAGACAAATACGTATTCAAAAAACTACAACTATCTAAAAGAGTCTATGTAACATAGTTCCGACCCTTCAAGAGAAGGGTTGAAGCTCAATTTAGACAAGATTATCAATTAATGATGGCTTCTAAGACAGCAGAGACATAGAAGCATGAAAATGTTGAACTTTGCCATCTCCGATAACTAGCAAGTTGCATGCTAATATATAATATCCTCTTATACCCTTGCTAACTTCTCGTGGAAAACCCAAATGCTTCAGTACCCAGTTTTGTTGAAATAGTCACCTGAAATAGAACTAAGAGAAATCCTAATATCACTTAATTTTGCATATATTTTTGCACCATAACTTTTATATTCTGCCATTTATTATAATTGTTTGAAAATTAGAGAAATAATTCAATTTTCTAGATAATATTGACACGTGACAAAATCTAAATAATATGAGTGCAAAAATAGGTGTAAATTTATGTGTCTCTAACATTTTTCATAGAACTAAAAAGTTTTTTTTCAGTACATTAACTAAAAGAAGATCAACAGCATGATTTTCCCAAAAAAAGAAAACGCTTTTACTTACTGGTATATAGACACTTCATTGAGAAGTAATGCTGGTTGGGAAAAACCTCATAAGGAAACTTGAGAGGGACCAAATGCAGATAACCCCGAGAGACTGAAGGACATTCAATAGTATACCCAAAGAACTGTTTATTGCCATGTTATGTGAGGTCATCTCAGCTCCTCGGATAGTAAATGACAATGCCGTCACCAGTTGTGCTGCTCTATTGAGTTGGTGCAATCTATAAACCTGCCAAAACATTAGAAGAAAGACTACTTACATGCAGCCAAATATACAAGCAAGCAAATTAGATCCCTCTACTCACTAGAATAATATTTCTTACAGTATTCCACAAATAAGCCAGTTGAAATAATTAAACGAAACTCACAAAATAATGAGATCTCAATACTTACAGCCTAGTTTGAGTTAGCCTTATTTCACTATATATTTCAGCACTACTCATATTACTATTTAATTTTCCAATCATACAACTGCCACATACCCCTGTTGAAATTTCACACTCACTTGTAACGTGATAAAAGTTTGGGGGAATTTCCACATGAGTATGATACACCCATTTAACTTCCTCTTCCCACAAAGATATGCAAAAATTATACATACCAAACTTTATCTTAAAAACTTCACTTAACTCATCCTCCTTTTCGAAATAAGCTAAAATTGAGGTAATTTATTATTAAAGAAAGCAAGAAAAAATTAACTGGCCTTACTTGGAATATAACTGGGATAACAGGCCATGAAGGTGACTTTTTATATCTTGCATACTGCTCAAATGCAAACTGGACAACAATACCAACCAGGTACGGAGCAAGAGTAGCAGAAGCTGCAGGACCAATCCAGGGCCAGACATATCCCATCGTCACCATAGGAATTATAAGACTCAATACCAGAGCTGCCACAGATGAAATCCGTTGTCCCAATTGGGGAGATATGTTATTATTATTACTATTACTAGTAGAAGATTCTTGTTTAGTAGGCCTCCTTAAATGGTCAATGAGAAGAAGAAACACCGCAACACCACAATAGAACAGAGCTTCAGTGAAGAATAATATGAGGAAATCTGAGCAAAATAATACAAACAGATTAAGGATCTTAGATATATATATATAAGACATGTAAATTAACAATGAACCAACTGCTTGTATGCATAAGAACATGTGTTAAAGAAACATGTAGTACTATTATTTTCAAGAGTCGCAAGAACAGTCAATGCTTGCTTTTCAATGCACTCTAGTTTGAATCGCATCTCATATTACTTAATAACTTTCAACATTTTTACCCAGCTGATTGTTTCCATCTTTTACTACTGTATGCCCATGCATCAGTTAAGTTTGCATCTTAAGGTCCATGTTAACAGGACTAATTCAAATCCACTGTTATTTATTGAAGCAATTTCACATGTTAAGTCATGAAAGGACCAATTATCCTTCTTTATCAGAATACTGAAGATAGAATCATAAATGGATCCTTTACATGTCCTTGGCTCGCTTGATTGGAGAGAACCTTCTACACTGAACGAAAGATAAACAAAGCAATCTAGAATATTCAGTGGATGATTTTCTGACTTGATTCATTTTTCATAAATCAAAAGACCTCCACTGGTATTACAAATCCTCTTACGGTCTTACCTGTCAATAAAGAGTCCTCAAATACACTTGAAAATATTCTGCGCAAATATAGAGACGGAAAAACAAAAGAGGCTACAAGGACAGCTGGACCGATAAACCATAAAAGGCTGTCATGTCCCTTTGGTGTACTAGATATGAAGACTTCATCCTCTCTTTTATTCTGATGGCTATAAAAAGATATTAGACCTGGTTTTCCCCAACTACTCTCAAAAGAGTAATATGAGTTAGTAGTGGTTGAAAAATCTTGAGCTTCAAGGTGGCAGTTTTCTTGCTCTGGATTTTCTGGTTCTATCTCACTGTATTCTAGTTGATCTTCAGACACAGCAAAGAGAACTGTATTTCCTGTAGAGGACCTTTGTGTTGATTGAAACATTTCATGACTGAATTTAACAGGTTTGCCTACACACCACAAGAAAATACAAAAACAAACTCAGAGCAGTGATAACCTACATAACACAAAATTAAAATTCCAACCATAGGGTCACTTGAAAATTCACCTAATTAGTCCATCTATCATCACCCAAAAGCAGAAGCATTGAATTAGGAATAATATAGGAATACAGAAATCACCTCTATCATATCTTAGTAGCTCACTTCTATCCAACCTTTTATTGTGCAGCTCACGTGATAAGCTCAACTGAATATAAATCATTAAATTCACGTAAGCTTATGAGTATAATAGAGATCTTTTAAAGGACACCTTTTTTTTCAAACATTTTTTTTTTTGGATTATAACGGAAAATGACATGAATCGATAAGTCCACTGAATACTCTACAAATAAGCAAGTTTAATACACACATTGCAGCACGTAAGTGGACTATACTATTAGTGCCATCATCAACACCACCAGTCTCATTTGTATTTAAGAATTAAGATAATACAAGAAATTACAGCAAAAAATTATTAAATGAGATGTAGGTATCACCTAAAGACCTTAAATAAATGGACTTAGCAAAACAAAATTCCTAGCTTCTTAAGATGTTATGCCTTTACTCTTTTGCTTTGAACATGAATAGCAATTTCAAGCCAGTTTATTTGTTTTTGGCACTTCTTGAGTCAATGTTTGAATATTTGAAGCCATAGAACATAACGCTTCTACCACTATGAAATTAGAATGAAACTCGGTATCCTCTATCAAAAAAGTGAAAGTTAATATCTCCATGGTATTCAGAAGAAACCATAAATGTGCTTTTGAACAATTTTTTTTCATACACAAACTGACAGAAAAAAATGTGTATGTTTGAGTAGCCTTTTGAGGGAACATACTAGGTTATAACCGTATAAGAACCCCAAACATATTTCATACTGGAGGCTATATTTCTGTTTCCGTATGGACATATAGAACCACATGTGAGGATAATACATGCTACCATAACTTGTGCCCCCTTAAAAAGATACATACTTTCAGAGCCAAACATAATTCTTAGTCACTTAGACCCAAATTTATCTATGGTCATGGCTTGAAACATAAACTTTCTCCGGTAAATAAATGTAAATCAATTTTACTTAATCAAAGCGGGAAAATACCTGATAATTTCTTCTTGTTTGAGACAGAGAAGAAAGAGAAGCTACCGAACAAGAAAACAAAGAAGCAACTGTCATATCTTAAAGCAATTACGAGCGACCCAGTCTACCACAGACTTGCCAACAGCATGATGATGGATTCTAACACAAACCCATCATGTTAAAATGATAATTATGCATACCCATCAGAATTTTCTCAAGAAATGAAATATTCAGAAAAATATATAAAGGGAATCGGAGTTTTTTTTATATATATAAAGAAGGGAATCGGAGATTTTGTTAAGTAATGAGGAGCATTGGCTTGTGTTGATTTTGTGTGAGTTTAAGAAGCTGGTGAAATTTTTGGACATATTTATGCAGATATTTTGGCTTTATTCCTTTTAAGTATTTATTTATTTCCTTTCGTTTTCTTTATTGAAATTCATTCTTGTTCCAAATTACTTTTATATAATAAACATTTTTTATAACAATAATTAACGATATTTACGTAATATAAATATATTAATATTATAAAAATATTTTATTAATAATAATTTTATTTGAAAATAATAATACTAATATCTAATTAATATTAAAAATAAAAAAAATATTTAAAATAATAACAAAAATTATTATATAATATAATTATCTTAAACATATATCATTTATATAAATATTCTTCGTAGCAATATATATATATATATATATATATATATATATATATTTGATGCTGTACTTATTTTTGACCCTCAATCCAATTGAAATAATGTGAAATTGCCGCTACAAATCCAAATTAATATTTTTAGAAATGGCTGTCAGACAGTATTCAAGTATTTATAGCATACGAGTAGAAAATGTGCAAAAAAAAAATCCAATCATTTGATTAATTCAATCCAATCTGTTAATTTTTTTATGATTTCGATCCGATTATTGGATTGATTCGGATAAATTTTTTTCAATTTGTTAAGTTTGAATCAGATAATAGATTTCACTATATATCATCCGATTCAACCAAAAATACTTAAATATAAATTTATATTTTATATATTAGTCATATTCTCATTCATCATTCTTATATTAGTTATAGTTTAAGGTTTCTTTTAGTTCAAATAAATTTTATGTTATATAAAAATTTAAATTTTTTATTTAAAAATATAAAAAATAGAATTAATTAAATTTATTGATTGGATTGATCGGATTGATCGAATTCAACTTATCTAATCTGAATAGGTTATATATCAGATTGTATAGGATTTAAAAAGTGATTGTATTGGATTTAAAAAATGATTGGATCAATTATGAATTATGATGTTTCAATCCGATCGAATGATCAAATTTGATCAAATAAATATAAAATCAACGATTTTAATCTGATAAATACCTCTACATATGAGTGATTTTAAAAGAATTTTAACAATTATTTTAGGAAAATAAAATTAACTTATAAAAATAGTTTTTTTCACTCATAAGAATTATCATTTAAAAATAGTACAATGCTTGTAAATATTTTTTTTTCAAAGCAATTATGGAATGATTTATCAAAATATAAATCTATTTTCTTATCAAAATTATCACCTTTATGTTTTTTATATATAATATTTATCAAAATATTTATATATTATAGAATTATAAATGGAAATCAGAAAACCTCCTAAATCCTCTGATGAACTCTTTTAATGAATGTGACAAGACATGTAATTTGAATAAGATTAGCTTAGTCATAAACTTTTAAAAAATTTAAATATTCTTTACGTATAAATAAATTCTACTCCCAAAAACATATTCTCCTGTCAGATTTTCAAAAACTTTTTTTTAATTCTTTACTTTTTAGTTGATTTCATTGTTTATTCTTTTTTCCCTTACTCTTACTCCTTCCTTTTTTTTTTCTTTTCTATACTTTCCACGTACTAAACTAAATTGATTCATAATTAATCAGATTAGTTTAAAAATAGACAAAATTTAACGTTAAATTTAAAAGCTCATTTTTTAGTCAATTTTATTTAAAATAAAATAAAAGAATCTTATTTTACAAAACATAATTATTATAAATAAATAAAAAATTAATATCTTATAAATTTATAATTAATTTTAAATATAATATAATACATTATATCACAAATTTTAAGTAAAAATATTATCTAATATATTATTATTATTATTATTATTAATATAATAAAATATATCTAATTAATTATATTTAAATATTTAAATAAAATTCTTATTAATAAATATTTGTTATTTTAATAATAATTAAAATTATAATAATATTAGAGATATGCGTTACAATGTAATTTATTTTTATTTTTTTAATCTTAAATAATTTATTTTTTTAAAATGTCAATAATTTTTATGAAAAATTATTGTAACTATTTAGTAAAGTTTTTAATAATTTAAAATTTTATAATTATTTTATAATTTATTATTATTATTTTATAATAAAATTTTGATAAGTTATTTGTTATAAACTATATATTTTTTATTATATAAATATAAATTATTTTTATTATTTTTTATTTATAATAAAAATAAATTATTATTTATTAAAAATTGGTGAATATGGGTATTTTATTTTTGTTTTTCTTTTAGAAAATAAGAAGAGAAAAAAAATGGAATTGAAAATTAAGAAAGGAGAGAGAAGAAGAGAGTGAAATGTTGAGTTGAAAAAAAAAAAGAGAAGAAGAAAGTGGAATAGTGAGTTGGAAAAAAAGAATTTAACCACAAATTATTGAATGAGTTTTAATATGCTAATTTTTAAACTAAAATTAACTTTAGTCCTTTTTTAAACCCATGAAAGATATCACAATAATATCTACTAACAAAAACTAAATTGAACACATGTTACTTTTCAATTAATGAAAGTTTATTTTTATTTTTATAAAAATTCTAAATATTTTCATAACTTAAAAAAGTATAAATTTTATTAAATTTTTAAATAAAATACATAATAATATATAAAATACTTTTGATAATTGTAAAAAATTCACCAAGAAATTATAAAATAATAAAAAAGTTTCAATATAATAAAAATTTAAAATATATTAAATTTTATAAAAATTTCTAAAAAAGATATAAAATTTATTAAAAAATGAAAATAAATCTATTCAAACTTATATAAAAATTTTAAAAATTTAATAAAATATATATGGATAAATTTTTTTAAAATCTATTAAAATTAATAATTTTTTTAAAATTTAAAATCTATCAAAATCTCCATAAATCATAATTAAAAACACCTACTATATTTAATAACGATTTTAGTTATAATTAAATTATTGATTTTATGATTTATTATTTTTTATAAAAATAATCACCAATACATTTTAATAAATATTTTTACTTAGTGATTTAAAAAAAATAAAAAATCATTTACAAATTATTTTATAATGCTATATATTTTTTGATTTTTTAAACTTAAAAAGTAAAGAAAATTATAAGTTATTATTTACAAATTTTATGTTTTTATTATTTTTTCAATATTTATAAATACAAAAATACTTATTCTCTAAAAAAATATTTGATAAAAATAAAAAAAATCAAAAATATAATTCAAAAATCTTATTTGTAAAAATTCATTAATCACCCTATATTTTCATAATATGATTTCTTAAAAAAATCAAAATCAAAATCAAAATAAAAAATCGTTACCAAAGATACCTAATTGAAAAATTACTTAAAAAAATCAAAACCATTATAAAACAGACCATAAGTAATACAAAAGAAATAATAAAGTATAATTATCAACTTGAAAGCATCCAAGTTACTACTGGATCGAATAGTACAAGTAATCTTCTCATTGTGAAACCTTGAAAGCATATCAGAAACAAAAGAAACTAGAGGTGAAACAAATTGATAGGAGGAACCTTACTGAACAAATAATGTGCCGCCTTAAAACAATTACAGGATTCAGAAAACTCACTATCATGATCCTAAACCCCCAGCTGCAGAAATGAACCCCAGTCCAAAAAGGGATTGGCTGACTAAATCTCAACTACTTATAACGTTACCAGAAGCAACTCTTTTTTTGCCCCTTCTCTCCAACTGAAGATTTCTCTATAAATAAACATCCAATTTAAAGGAGATTAGCCTTTTTTAGGAATCTGATTGTTCTACAATAATATGGCCATATCGATTCCACATAATCAAGATACTTCTCTACAATCCATTCTCGCAATTCTTTCAGCTTTCTTCTGGACAGATCCTTGTAGTTTAAGTTTTTAATGTTGACTACAGGTTGCCAAAACCGAGCATGTATGTCATCTTTTAACTTCCCTTGTGCCATATAGGTGTAGGCCACCATATAGTAAGTGGGCAAGTTCCTGATCACTTTAACAGTCTGATTGAAGCTGAATACATAGAGAGCGAACAACCACTGAAACATCTTGATGTAAAGAGCTACAATCAAGGGCCCAAAAACCCACAATGGGGTCAACTCCTTTGAAACTTCAGCCCCATAAATCACATTAACTGCCAGGTAAAATGGTAAACTGCATATTGAACCAGCTAATCAGAAACAATGAGTATTTTTTTTTCCAGCTATGAGAAACGACAAGTTAACAATATCATATTCATCAATTTGTCTAACTGTATGATAGCCAATATCTTTCTTTTATATATCTCTAACGTTGACAAAATAATAATACAAAGGGCCATTTTCTATATTTTTGTTAAATTTGATCTCAGGCCTAACCCTCTGTAATTGACGAACACCAGGGCCCTACAAAGATAGGAATTAAATGAAAAATGCAATATTAGCGGCACAGACGAGTCATACTTGATACATGCATGCTCGCGTACCCACTTTTACTTCAGAAATATTTTATACTTGTATCAACCAAACTCACTCCAGATACAATAGTTAGAATCAGTCAACAAGAGAATAATTTAACATAAAATTGTAACTAAGAAGCACACTTTTTTATGCACAGATAAACTAAATTCTACATAGAGAACCATTATAAATAACTTTAAGTGTGGCTCGACAAGAGGATAAGATTCTCCTTCCTATTTTAAGTAGCAGGATTGAACTGCACCAACAACCACCATTTGGTCTAAAAACAATCTTCAAGTATCACTGTCACATCTTTCCTTCATAATAATGAGGGATAAAAAAAAAAGAAAAAAAAAACCTGCAACCAAATAGCTTTCTTGCATCTTTCAAGATAGTATAAGATAAGATTTTAAATTACATATCTAATTGCCAAGAAGCCTAACTTAAACATAAATATCAGATACAAGATGCCAGATATACAGCCTGAGAATGGATGTAGAATGACTTTGAAAAGAAAAATCCAAAATAATAGCGTGTGCGTAAATAACACTATTTATGTGCAATATACCACATATAAGCAAACAATATAATGGATTCAATTGTATGACTGACTGAGTAAGTGAGAGAGAGTGGGAGGAAACCATTGTACTTACAATATCAGAAAGGGTATCTTTATTGTTGCATCTAGATGGAGAAAGTTGCACCAAATTTCCCTGAAAATCTCTTTTTTGTTGTTGTTTTGAATCTTGTTATCCTTTCCTGGCGTGCCACTAGCAAGTGATTCATCACCTAAAGTTGCATCCACAGCTTGACTTGAAGATTGTGTGCGCAGAATTGTCAGCCACTTCTTGAACAATCTATGAATAGACGGGGATGGCACAATTCTTTCGTCGTCTTCAGAAACATAGGAGAGAGGAATCTCATTTCCATTCAGAGATTCTGTTATGGTATTCTCACTGCCTGTCAGTTTCAGAGAGTTCTTGGGAACTCCTGAACCACTTGTTCTCTCTCCAGACTCACCATTTTGAGAACTGCCTTTGAAAGCCGAAACTCTTAAAATTTTAGCTTGCGAACCACGAGTGCAACAAGCCCCTACACTGTGTAATAAAATTACTGAATTTACATGATCAAGATAAAGAAAAAATTTCTTTGTGCACGATTGTGTTCTGTGCATGCATTTAGTATACATATACCACCTTTTTAGAGAACATGCAAACATGTTGAAGAAGAGTTAACTACTAATTCTCCTAAAGGTTCAAGCTATTAGGATGTAGACTAACTGTTCTCTTATATGTTATATTTGAGTCTTAACACTCCCTCCACTTGATGAGCTTTTTTTTTCATTTAATTTTTAACATTCATCCTGAATTAATGAGCTCTCACTTATGGGCTAAGTAGATGAGTGTGATGAGCTCTCACTTGTGCATTGAGTATATAATTTTGAAGGCTCATCAAATAGAATTAGATAGAATCACATCGACTGATTAGATAGTAACTAACTTTTTGAAGGGTCCATTAATTAGAGATAGGCTTTAAGTTAGAAGTGAAAGAAAAAGACCTATTTAATATTGGTGAAAATTTCGGAGTTGAAGAGGTTCTATCCCAGGACCTTATGCTCTGATACCATATAAAATTATCAGACACCAATTCTCCTAAAAGCTTGAGATTTTAGGAGGACGACCTAACAATCATTTATACTCTTCAACAAAACAGCAACAAGAAATGTTCAGCATTGAATATCCACAAAATTATTTGGAAAGGCACATTTTATAAGAACAAAAAAGCCCAAAGTCTTGTAACTTTTTTATGTTATCTTGATAGGGAAGTCAAATCTTTTGAACCTTATACTTAAGGTAGAAGTTCTAGCTGAAACTATAAGTGAAAAGCTTCCCTGAAAATAATCATATATGATTGTTTGATAAAAATATTTTAATCACAACGCATTCTTATAAGATGTCTTCTGTTTGCAAGAACAACTTCAAATTTGATTAACAAAGCTCCTTAAAATTCCTTAGGACCTTAGTCTTGTCGCGAATGGATTATGTTTTATAAAACTACTTATGATCATTGCCACAGCATTGATAATTAAGAGGCAAAATTATAGAGCCCTTAACACAAATCCCTTCCAGGTTGTAACAATTGTTTAAATTCAACCACTATTATAGTTTTGTTAAAAGTTATTTAAAAAATTGTAACAATAACACTTATGCATCCTCTATCTCAGAAAAGGAGTGGGTACAGGGGATCAAACTTAATACTGACAACTGACAAAACTTCTCACCTTAAACAAATATTACGTTTTAATAAGGAAGATCTATCTGTCCTCCCAACCATGCGTAGAGTTGTTATATATAGATTCAATTTCATCCCTTTGCTCCATGATAAGGAAGTAGAAGGGAATGTAACAAAAGAACCCTGAAACATAAATAAACTATTGGGTAAGTATCAATAAAAATTCCAAGGTTTGCACAATATCAAGAAGTACCAAGTTTGAAAATAATATCACTAAACCCCATTATCACACTCTTTGATTAAAAAATTAGAAATAACAAATAACAAATATTCTTTATTATTATTATTATTAAAAAAAACTGAATTAACAAAATTATTAAAATAAAAAAAAGATATTTTAAGTAAATATAAAAAAACTCAATGAAATAAAGATTAAAAAATAAATAAATCATAACCCTTTCTCACCCATATATAATTTTCCCTCTTATATATTATATATATGCCACTCACTCTCTCTCTTCTATTTCTCATTACCCTTTTTAACCCTCTCAATATTTGCTTTATTTCTCTCTATCTTGATACTTCTCACCTTCAAGAACCTAAACAACTGCAAGTCACTTTCAAAGATAACTGTTTTGGCCACCTTGCAGCCAAAGAATAAATGTGAACCAGTTCCTATTTCTCAGCACACACGCACAATTGAAAGACATGAATAACCTGTCTAGTAATTTTAACTAACAGCTTGTGAACCTTAGCAATATCACCAAACAAGTTAATATATCCACCAGAGCCCAGAAGCCGTCAATGTATGAACAAGTATATTCAAAACCCATGACCCAGCTGATTAAAAATTAAGTGGGTCAGAATGAGAAAAACTACTTTGAGAAATCAAAACTGTGAATGTTCTTATTATTAAAAAAAGGGAGTGGAAATCATAAAAAATAAAATTAAAAAAAAGGCTACAAAAATCTAGGAACTTAAGGAAACCTAGTGATAGAGAGGGAGGCAGAGAGGCCAAGAAAGGGAAGGGTCATATACGAGAGAGGAAGTGGAAAAGTGTATAACATGACTGCAGATCACTGGAAAGTCAGATTTTAGTGGAATTAAGCTCACAGAGAAGCCACACAATACAATGGGTGGCAGGAGAAAAGTATAGAATTCTCACAGTGGGTCTTCTCCTCTTCTTGTCTCCACTACATTCTGTGTGGTTCATTTTATAAAGACGTGACATAATTAAGAGACAAAATAAATACTGAAAGATATGAACTTCCATCATTACTTTTTCCCTTATTGTATTATGTCGAAAGAATTTTGGAAAAATACATCTCCTCATTTTGACTTTAAGAACATAAATGAAACCGCATGTGCTGTTTCTCTTATGGTAAAGATGGTCAATCATAAAAACACACGTATGCAAGCCATTGTTGAAATATTCTAGAATCCTCACAAGTAAATTGACTAAATTCTAATTGACTAATATAGCTAAAAAACATCTTAAATTTGAGAATCTGAGACATTGTTAGTGGGTGGAGTATTTGCTGTGTACAAACAACAAAATGGCAATGACAAACTTATTCAGTTCTTATCAAAAAGGAAGAATAATGAAATGAAAAACTTAGCTTGTATGTTCTGTTTGCTTGATGGATTTCATTGAAATCTATCACGAAAACAAAAACATACAAGATATTACAATGAGCCACTACTGCCATAAATACTAGATTTCATTTCTGATTTAAATATCAGGCTATATCTTCACCATAATATCATATGAAATTTTTGTGATATCATGTCATTGACTCAGGGTCATAAATTTACCTGCATTTGATGGGTGACCAGTGCCATCACCTCCAACTTAATCACCAATCTCTTTATCCAGCAGAACCTAAATAATTATCAAAAGATAGTTTTTTAACAAACTCAAGGTGTGGAATTCAACAATGAACAATGAAACAAAAAAATGAACAGAATAATTGAAAGGCCCAGCTGATTAAAAAAGCCCAGCCCAAATTGTTTATGAAAAGCACGAGTTATTTAACTTGAAGCTTGAGTGGTGCCTGAATTTCCCTTCATCTTCTTCCTGCTGCCGACAACTCCTACACTTCTCTCTGTTTTTTTTTAATACCTCCTACTCTCCATCTTCTTCTTCTTCATGCTTTGTTACTGACATAAAATTTCCCCTTCTAAATTATCGTTACCCTTTCCTCTTTATTTCTCCTCCTCCTATGAAACTCTGCCATCCAAGTCCAATTTAACTATAGACATGTCTGACACGTATCTCGTACTGGTGTCCATTTTGTGTTGTGTCGACACCGGTATAGAGGGTCAGAGTGGTGACTCGAAGTAAATAAAATCATATCAGATTGCTAAACTAGCTAACATTACATTATGATACATGATCAGCAAATCTAAGCATAAAGAATAAAACTGAAACCATTAAATCAAAATCTTCATGATACCAAATGTAACTTTAATCTAGATGAAACCGAGAGAAATTTCATTGTAATATATCTTCTGAACATGACGAAAAACCATTTCAAATGACCAACTAATAACCCAAATTTGAGAATCACAAAACGTCCATTACATATTAGTGTATATTACAGAAAAGGGAGATGGAGTAACGGAGAATGACTAAAGGTAAGAGAGTGGACTGTAGAGATGATTGGCTAAGTGAATGGCGGAAATGGAGCTTAGGGAACTGCAAAAGTGAAGCATTCTTGACCGATGAATGTGTGGGAGAGGACGAAAATAAATTTAGACTAAGTGGAACTGATGGATTGGGGCTTTGTGGTGGCTCTCTCCTGATTTGGTAATCTTGTTTTGGTATTATTAACGATTACATTTTGATAAGTTCGGAGGAAAAATAAGTACTATTTCAGCAATCAAACAATTCGTTCCCTATAAAATTTCCACCACAAATAAGCTGAATTTTCCATCCAGATCATAAGAAATAGCAGAAAACGTTAAATTCCCACCCATTGTCCTCTTTTCCTCAGAAACCGAACGTATGGCTATCCATACCAACAAAGAACCCTTTAAAGATAATCAAACGCAAAAACAGACAATTCCGTTTTTAAAAATTAAAAAGCAAAAACTGAAACAAACCTGAACTTCAAAAATGTATAGCTCATAACAAGAGTACAAATGCATGAATGTATATAAAATAACGCAAAATGATACTAACCCGTCGAATCGAATTCATGAGCTTCCCTTTTCAAAATCTGAACATCTAACAGGAAAGAAAAGTGATATATTCTTTCTTTGAATTATCCCAAGTTGATAGTATATTGGAATAAAGAGGATAGAGAGATAGGGTATGGAAGAAGAAGCTTTGGGTGGTGAATTAGGGTTTTATATAGACCCTTTTTTGTTTTGTGTTATTTATTTTTGACTTGTGGTTACGAAATACCAGAACCAAAAGTGTCGAGTAAAATCCTAAAAAGGCGATTTTTTTATTAACGTCGTCAAGAAGGCGGTTCTTTAAAAAACAAAGGGGTGGGAGGTAAAGAAGGCTGTTGAAGATTAACGGAAGAAGGACGTAAATAATTATTTTAATGCAGTAACTTTTTAACCCAAATATTTTAATTTTATAATTTAAAATATATATATTTACTTTAATATCTTTTTTAAGTTTATTAAAATTAAAATGCATATTGTATAAGTAAATCGCTGCTATTCGAAAATTCAACGGGTGTAACTAATTAAATAAGCTTTATTATAATAATACTAGTATATATTTTCTTATTATTTTACTTATTATATCCATATTATATTTAAACATAGAAATTAATAAAAAATAATTTTATTTTTTAAATAATTTTTAAATCAACAAAAATTATTCATATTTTTAAGTTAAAAAATATTATATACTAATGATACTTTTTTTATAATATAAATAAAAAATATTTTTTCTAAAAATAAATTTTTATTAAATATATATTGTTATTATTATTATTATTATTATAATTATAGCGGAATAACATATAATAAAAATAATTACCAATTATATTTAAATTATAACTTTTATATTTTGTTAAAATATTAAAAAAATATTTATTATTCATAGAAATAAATTAGGATTTTTTAATATAATTAAATTTAAATATTTAATAATAAATTTATTAATTATAAAACATTTATTAAAAAATAAATAGATTAAATATAAATTTTTAATATCAAATTATAATAATTTATTTAGTTCAAATTTTTAACTTAAAATGATCGAGATAAATTTTATTAGTCAAACTATTAAATAAATTAAAGTAAAATTAAATTAAATTTAATGTTAACAGTTAACTTATCTTTAATTATGATATATTTATATTAAATCTATTATTAATATTTTATATTATTATGAAAAAAATTAAATAATATCTTAATATTTTCATTATATATATATGTCATATTTTTAGTAGCATATTTTTAAAATTAACGAATCATACTTGTATTTTTATATTTTTATCATGTTCATATTTTACAATTAATTTTTAATATATTTTTATATAAAAAAACTCATTATATCAATACGTACGTTTATCTAAATCGTTTATCTAAATCATATTCGTTGTTTCATATTTTACTAAATATGTATATTATAAATATATCAAAATGATTTTAATGCGGTGGTTTATTATTGAATAAAATTATATGATTTAATTATACTTATTAATCAAATTATATCTCATAATTTAATATTAAGATATATATATATATATATACTAATTATATTAAGTTTATTAATACAATTATTTCTTTTGATTTTTAAGAAAATGTAAATCACATAGGTTTGTTAGTGAAGATCGTGAAAACTTTTCATTAAAAAAATATAAAAAAT